>JAJGOT010000310.1:465000-1046833 GCA_022457155.1 Cladopsammia gracilis | reverse complement strand
ATTCATTTACTGTCAAACATATCCCTGGTAAAAATTTATTCGATTTAGCTTTCAAACAGTTTAAACTATCGTTAATTTATTTCGTGCCACTCACCTTTCGCTCTTTCACAAATGTATATTGGTTTTCCATGCAACAGTCACTAAGTTTCCAACCATTTCTCAAGAGTTCAACACATGTAATGTTACTTGCGTTACTTGGTTTGTTATTGAGCCAGTTGAAGAAGACAGAATTGTTAAAAGGTCTCCCATCCATCCATACATACACACCTTTCTGGAACTGGTGAAGCAGCCCAATCCAAGCGCTGTTATTCTTAAGGTTTGAAGACAGGGTTTTAACAAATTCCATTTCCCTATCATTCGCTATGGCTACGAGACTTCCTCCAAGCCCAAGACACACACGTACAGCTTTTAACCAGGTAAATTTCCATGAGTATTCAAACGTATCCATCACCTTATAGCAAGAGCAATTAAACTCGACCCAGTCTTCAGGGCAATCTAAAACTAAAGGGAAAAAACTATATAAAAAAGGGCCAGGAAAGAGAATCTTTTGTGAAGCCAACATATTTTAGCGCGGCGAAGTTTGTTCTGATGAGAAATTTAGAACTTGCAAACAATAGCGGAGCTCTCGCGGGCCGAAGGCCTGCTGCGGAGCCCCATACTCATAGAACCTATGCCTGCCATTTTTTATGGTCATGGCTAGCGGAATGTTTCGCGGGCGCGCGTCTGTTACATGTGTGTCCGAGCGCGCGTCACGCAAGGCTAGCTCGCGGGCGCGTATGACATCGCAAAACATGCTCGTATGACGCCACATAATATCCGGGATCTTGGCAATTTTGAAACCAAAGCGAGGCTTTGTTTTTCGCGCTGTTACACGGCCCATGATGTTGTGTCAGCTAGTTAACACTTCTGTAGTGTTTAGCGGATCGAGAAAACTCAGTATGGAAAATTAAAACCGATCTGTGGACTTCGAATGGATTTTGTAGCTTTTAGGGGAAAATGTTGCTCGATCACTGTCATCGCTAGCTCACTCGGCTGTAAATCTTTGTTTGTAATTCTCCAGTGTATTACCAGGAGCCATAATTGTCATCCGGTTGTCTCGCTTTCCACAATGCATATTTATGTCACGCTAAGATGTTTCTATCGGTTCTAATAATATTTGAAATCACTTGGCATTTCCGAACAAAGATCAAATACTCTTAGAAGGTTTAAACGAAGCTCTTCGTGAAAATTCTGTGAGAATTTCTGACTGGTATTCACACGCTCGGAGAATTCGTCAACTACAAATACTCTTAGGAGGTTTAAGAGAAGCTTTCCGTGAAAATTCTGTAAGAATTTCTGAATGTCGGGCATTAGGTCTATTGTAGACCTTGCACCGCTGCCGGGCATATAGCCACTTCGTATCGTTTAAAGTTATTTACTGCAGTGACGCCGCTAAAAGTCAAGTTAAGGATTATCAAAAGCTTGAAATTTAATTACAAAGCATCAAGAACAACTAAAATTAACCGTAAGTTGTTTCGTATTCACGAGATGGCTATTAGTCAAGAGCTCTTTGATTAAACATGCACACAATTTATGGGTAAAAAAATGGCACTTAGGGGTATAAAAATCGTACATATTAAGATAAAAATTTGTTCATCTGGATGGGGATTATCAGGATGATCGGATTCGGGCATCAAAACAGTGGCTGCGATAAAACAGTGGACACATTAGAGGGGCGGTGATAAGGCCTGGCTTCGCTAAAACGTTCTCATTTGTAAACAAGCACAAGCGATCGACAAACGAAAAATATGAAAAAAGTACGACCATAAGTGACAAGACAAGCTTTTCTGTCTGGCGTGCAAAGTTTATAAGTTTTTCGACTTTTCTGTCTCACGTGCAAAGTTTATAAGTTTTTCGACTTACCATTGTTCTTAAGCTGATGAGAACACAAACTACTCTGGTAGTTACTTTGAATTTAACCCTATGTTGTAGTTTAGCTAGATGGTTTCGGCCTCGTTTGAAGTCCCTCTGTAAGCGTAATGAAAATAATGTGACGTGATTCGCCGAGAAGGCCTTGCGCCGATGCACTTGGCCAATTGAGATATTTCAAACAGGACTTGTAAGATAAATTTTCTATCTTTTGTTATGGAGCTTGTGTTCTCTCCAGAAGTTTTCCTCTTTTGATAAAAATAATATAAACATAGCAAGTCTGGGTCCAGGTTTCTTAGTTAAAAATATACTTTGAAGTCTCAAAAAAGTTTCCTGTACATGTGTAGCTGAAAAAGGTTCGAACGGTCAGCCTTATACAGTAGAGCATTTCTTGGTTTGGCCGTATTTTATGTCGGCTTCTACAAGATACCAGTGAAATTAAGCACATGTGCAGGAGAGCTGGCAACCCAAACGAAAACATTATAACTATTTAACGTGACAATTTTATTGGATCAAAAGTGACTTACCAGCGTTAAACATTGTTGTTACCACAAGAAATGAAACGAGGAAAAGAATCCTCGTCATTATACCGTCAGAACTGAAGCTGTTAATATGAAAAGAATATTGTGTTAAAACAACATAAGAAAGGCAATGAGATAAACGTTTCCTGTTTAGCATATGGATAATTTATACACCTTATCAACGTACTTGCCCGTATCCGCAGTTGCTTCTTTATAGCCGTGTTAACACGACATCTTTATTGCACATGCAAAAAAGGCCAGGAAGTTGTTGGAGCTATGAACACAAAAACATGGTAATTTTAAAAAATAAGACAGCCGGCAGCACGTACGAAATGTGTAATTACGCCAAATTCTTTTCTGTCAAGCATCTGTTAGTATTGAGTAATTTGTCAATATAGTACAAGCCATTCTGTTTAATTTATCTCACGGTTTATCAGTTTGTGTTAAATACCCTTGGTCTTACAAAATAACTGACAAAGACAGTCAGACATTTCGGGGATACTTACTTTTTTTTAAAAAAAATTAACACAAACACTGATGAAGGGGTTATCCCCGAAACGTCTGACTGTCTTTGTCAGTTCTTTTTCGGCACTCAGTCTTAACTAAATTTCAATATTATCATTAACCGTGAGTGCCACGCAGCAAAATCATTTTAATTTGTGCTTACAAAATAACTTCACGTCAAATTCTTTTTATTTTAAATTTAAAAAACGGCGCTTCTCAATAATTTTATTGGTTATTATTTTATTACTTTTACTTATCGATATCGATCAGCTGTTCGCTTTTTACTTGCACGCCAGCTGATCTTTAAGCAAAGAAAAGTTATCAGCATGTTAATCCCGCTTATAATTATCAATGCCAACCACCTTACTCACGCGAGTTAGGTGGAAGACACATGCGCATGCTCAACTTCAGCTGTTATACACTCGAAATATTTGATAACTTCGATTAAATAACATGCTTGGCGAATTGCGCACAAAGGCCTGAATAAAGCTTTGTAGTATAAAGTATGAAAATTAGGATTTTACACGTTTATGCAATGAGCTTATTAAAGCCACGATTCACTTTCATTAACTGAGAGTCAGACCAGCTTGTGAAACTAACAGTTCCAATTTTTTGCATGATAATTAGTTTTCAACACGCGACATTAATTCATGTGACGGAAATTTCCTATCTTAAAGTTTATGTTTGTGAAATTGTCAAAAGATACCTTTTATCCATAGAGGTTTTAAAGGGTGTACATGTACAACCGCTTATTGTAAAAGCGGCTACCACACTACATTTTTGTGTTGTTGTGTCTGAGCATACCGTTTTGATAACTAAAAATATTTATTTCACAATAACAACCTAACGAGTCTGAGTTGACTTTTCTCCTAAAAAAACAAAAAACAAAATACAACGGACTTACTTTCCATACTAAGGAGACCTAAGGTGTTTTAAAAAGTGCTTGTTACAAGTCAATAGAAAGTACAATAGTAATATAACTAAAGAAAGCTCTCATAAAAAGTAGTGTTCTAAGTTTTCGTTTAAAAGAATCGATAGAAAAAAAGCATCTGCAGGGGTGTGAAGAAAGACTATTCCAGTGCTTTGGCGCGGCAGCTGTAAAACTAAAGCTCTGTCGCCTTTCGTATAAAGAGCCTGGTTGGACGGAGGTGTAAGACATTATTCGAGTGTATTCCATAATCAGATTAGGTTTGTTGTTGTTCGTTATCATTGAAGGGAATTTATTGCCTTTCAAGATGGTCTGCGTTTATGATTTGACGACAGTTTGTGCAGGGCTGAAATTTCGAAGGTGTAAATGTCAATTGAGAACGCCACGCGGTAACTTGTTAAAATTGTCGAAAAAAAGAATAATACGATGTTGCCTAAGGACAAGTAAAGGTCATGATATTTTGAAAAAAGGAAACAAAAAATCAAACGAAAAAAAAAAAATTACTCTCCATTTAATGCCGTACCTGACTGACCAACTGTGTTGAATATTTATTCCACGATTCAAGCCCAGTATTCGTCAAATTTGTATTTCTTTCAGTAATCTCCATATTTATGAACAAATTTTGATTTGTATCGTTTTTGTTGTTGTTGTTGTGGTTAGAAATTTGGGTGTTTGTTTAGCACATATAAAACGTCCCCCGCTAAAATAAGTTTCGCTGCCTTCTTCGGAATTTTAGTCATTTTTCAATTACCATTCAAAATATTACGCCACTTATTAATAATTCAATAAATTTCCTCATAACTAGGTGAGACTTCCCTTAACAAGAAGCTGTTAGACACTTTGCTCGACAAACACTCAGTGGTATGTACTGAAATTTATACCAAACTATGAAACAAACTAATCTATACCAGGCCAACAATATTAGTTTATAGCATTTTGGTTTGGTTGTTTGACGTTCATATCACAATGTGTTTTTTAAAGCATATTTAATTAAGTTTATAGCATTAACAGTGCTTGCTCTTTGTTCACTGAAAATAGTATTAATTTCTGTCTTTTCCCAGTCACACCATTAAAAAGTATTTCTATAAAATGAAACAATATACATTTATGTGCCATTAAATATTTGTTTTTTTTTAATGTTCTCTACCAATATGTCCATCGGGTACTGTTGTGGGTAGCGTATTTTTAAGTTCGCTTTTGAAACATTCGGTTTGAGCTGGGCAAATGACCAAATATTCCTATGCAATTGCTTTAAATTAAATATCAATTTACTGGCTAATTGTTACTAGAAATCTGCTACCTAAATGAGAAATTTTCTTGGAAAAAATTATCAACAGCTTGAAACAACATTTAACAACGATTGCTTCCCAATAAGTTGCAACAGTTGTTGAACAGTCGGCCTCCTTTGAAAAGGGCTTTTATGCATTCTCATGAAGTATTCAATGTAGTAGCATTTATTTTCAAGGACGGATCCAGGAATGTTTTGATAGTAGCGAGGGTGTCCAATTTAAAGTTGTACACAGCAAACTCTACTGAAACGTTTTCACAGCTAATATTTTCTTCCTCCCATGCGGTTCCACAGTACTTTTTTAAAATCTAACTTCAATGTGTACACGTAAACAATTACAGTCATTGTACGTGCAGTGCACATGGAATCATTTTCAGACTGGGCAATAAATGAGATATTCAGCTGAGTGGCGAAGTGAAGCACAAATTTGATTTTTAAACAAACAGTAAATAGACCTATCCGATTCTTAAGATGGTAAGATTTCAGGTCTGATAGCGGGACGTTCGGATTTCCGGATCCCCGGAACTCCGGACCTCTAGACCCCCAGACTCCGAGACCTTCGGATCCCCGAAACTCAGAATCGTATTACCCCGGACCCCCGGATCCCCGGACCCCCCGACCCGCGGACCCTCGGACCCTCAGATCCCCGAACCCCTGGGCCATCGGGCCAAGTAACAGAAAACAAACCCAAAAATTTGACATTTTAAAAACAAACCGCGCACGAAATTATTTTATTTCGGCAGAATCGACGATGGCTAACAAAACAACAATCATCATTGTCTTCTTTGTCATGTTCCCAGTGGCGAGGATGGCAAAGCAGCGTTTAAAACCTGAAGGTAAAATGATCAAAGTAATTAAAAGTTTAGCTTAACAAACTGAAAGGATGGGATGGGCCAAATCAAGTTAATACTCTCGATGGATTTTTGCCCCCGTTTCGGTATTTTATGACATTGGAGGGATCTTGTCTTATTTGTTGAAGACAATGTATGTTGGTGTTGGAGGCCAATTTGAGTTTCTTAAAATGACAGCTGTGGGATTTTCTTTTTCTTGTTTCTCCAGTTACTGACCTGTAGATTTCAGTTTGTTTTCGTGTTAGTGAAATTGGTGCTTAATCCCGCGCGACCGTCCATCTGTTCTTTGAACGTCTTTGTTTCATCAAGCGTCCAGCTCTCCATTGCATATAGCTAGATGAAGTTGAAAAAGCAATTTTGTTTAAAATAACAGAAAAAGCGACTGCGACAGCTGATTTTCAGGTCTTCATATACACGTATGCGTCCATTCATAATAGATTTTGCCGGTCTCACATCCCGGACACACCGCCATTATATTTTCTTGTTAATTAATGCTCTATGTCTACACGTTTTTTAAGGATGAACAAAAACCTTTGAAAATATATTTTCCTAACAGCATGTTTTCTTTAGGAAATTTGATTACATTTTTGGTGAAAAGTGAAATATGTTTACATTGGATAGCTCGTGAACAAATGTCTTTGGTTGGTGGTGATAAAAGTAATAATCCTTGTCGCACATCTCAATGTATTGCTCAACATCGTTTGCAGCTTGCCCTGTCACTGACGCAATAAACAAACATAAAGACGAGGTAAAAAAAGAACAGGAAATGGTCAAGAAATTAATCGATGAAGTGGTCCAAGAGATTGAACAAAGTTGCGGGCCAAGTAAGTAGAAAAACGTTTACTTTAGGAGGTCTAGGTGTCTGAGGCTTTAGCGCTAAAGCAACACATTCGTTAATTCAACCAATACTAAGCAATACACTTTTCTTTCCATGTCTTTCTAATACAGTAAGGGTGGTCAAAAATACATGGTAATAAAAAACAATTATGGTTGAAAGAAGAAAAATGGCTTGGCCGCATAAGGCTTACTCAGGGAAGCTTAATCCTTTTAGTCCCAATGGTGTTCAGTATCAAAATTCTCCTTGTGATATCAATCAATAGTCAAGCAAACAGGTAATGAGAATCAAGGAAATGACACCAAAGATGAACTGCCTTGATTTTAAACAACTTCTCCCATCTCTAGTACTGTAAGAAATGTAAGGAGACCAGAAAGGAGAATTTGTCAGTTGACATTTAAGATGGTTCCAAGTATTTTTTTTTTTTGCGTCACACTTCTCTTTTTGAATGCGCTTCTACATAATCTTACTTTAGCTCAATGAATCTTAATTTAATACCAGATGTTAGGCTTGGATGAAAGTTTTGGAAGGTGCTCTTTTTATACTAATCAGTGTTTCCATAGCAACGGTAAACAAATATGGCGAAAAACAGTTTATCCTAAATATCTTTCGATTTTGGGGCTACCCGCGACAAGCGAATAAATGCGCTACAATCTACACAATGTAGCACACTAAATGGAGAAATTTCAAACAAATTGAACTGTTCGATTTTGAATAAACATTTTCAACATGTGATGTTTTCATGTTTGATCAACGGTCGAGTGCTACGAGGCTAGTCTTTCTTCCCTGTTATAGTATATATTCCATTTTGTCGTGCGCCTGTGAAGTTATAGATAATTTGTCCCTTACATGAAAACTTCAATAAGATACTGTTACTTTGCCCTCATAGGTGCTTTGTATTACATTTTATCATAGAGCGCTTTTCAATCAAGTGTCGAAAGTAATTACACAATTGCTTTGGTTTTGTATTGGTACGCTTTGTGATTGGCTGAAACATCTCGCGCCACTTTCTCGACCAATCAGAAGTAACACCAAAACCAATGGTGACTTGCTCGCACGCGTTTTCCCGCGCTTGGCGCCGGCTACATGTATTTGCTTCGAGTTCTGATTGGTTTATCGGATTGTATGCGAGTTCTGTGATTGGTCAGAGTAATTACTTTGGTTTTGATTTTAACGACACTCAATTGAAGACCGCTCTAGTATTTAGTATAGTATTTAATAAAAAAACCCCCTGCGCTTTGCAAATATGCCTTTGTAAGGGTATTTTTCACCAAATCAAATGGTCAGTTTCTTGTGATAATCGACGGTGTCGTATTAAATGGCCGGTGTTATTGCAAAGATAGTCGCAGTTTTGAATTCATTTAGGACCCTACGCGAAAGGCAACAAGTTTCAATGCAACCGCATGAGTGTGCTGACAAGATTCCCTAATGCATGGCATATATTTCTCACCCATCACCCGTATAGTTCCTAGCTTTACAATTTATACTTCACCCCCACCCCGATAGGTTGGATTTTTTCCACTAATAACTAAAGAAGATGTTTGAATTTGGCGCTTCGGTAGTCGGCTTGCGCGTCGGTTCTTTCTAACCATTGTTTTACGAACAATAGAGCCTAAAAACTTAAACAATAAAAAATACCACAAAAGGAGTGAAAAGTTCTTCTTTTGTGAACCCAAAATCCCACTCAAGTTTGATATGTGCGACATTTATATTTTGGTTATTTAATAAACAACCACTTTTCGATTCTGGTTATTTATAAATAACCATATACACCTAAGTGCAGAAACGTGGTCATAGAAAATACCAAATACCAACTAGGAATTAATTACCTTAATGATATTCACAAACGAAAAAAAAAACAAGAGATCAGAAATTAAGAAATGAAAAAACATCTTCATTCCTAAGATAAAGATTAATTCATTTATTTAATAAAAATTACTTTTGAAAGACATATCTGATGATAGGTCATATATGCAAAAAAATACCTTTGCGAATATCATTAAGGTAATTACAGTGCGGACACTCGAACCGGGCCACCTGGTAGAAAATTCGCCAATCAGAACGTGTTTTGAGAACAAAGGATGCTAAAGTTTTTGGTAAACAGACCAATACCGTTGCAGCATTTAGACAATACATCTGAAAATAAATTTGAAACTACTTGAACTTGCGGACCTCTCAGAAAACTATCTGATTTTTCGATCCAAAATATTTGCATAGACGAGGATGACATGGAATCTGTAGTATAGGGAAGTTACAACTACACAATTTCAAGTTAAAGAAAACAAAAAACAATTTTATTAACCTCTTCTTTACATTTATAGTGCCAGAAATCTGTAGAACTTTGGCCGTGGAGTGTTCGGAGGATCCAAACTAGCAGCCGTAACACAACTGTTTCAACTGAATATAAACATGAATAAATATGAATTATATTTCCAACCTTCTGTTTATACGTGTAACAGGTGACACTGAGTTCGCATAGTTTTTTCCATTTCTAGAAATTCAATTACATCTACCACAATCTTGTTCGTGGCGGCGCTACTCTCGTTCTTGGGATGGAGGAGTTATTGAGATCATAATCCGCCAAAACGTTTCGCACGAAGTGCCAACTAGTTTTAACTTCAGTAGCGATCAGTTGCGGACTCAGTCCAATGTGTTGTAAATCTAACACACGTTCTCGCAAAAGTTGGGAGTGTCGGCGACCATTGTCGTAAATACAACTGTTTCGGTTCACTCTAAGTTGAATATTTTGCAAAAGAGCCATTATGTTGAAACAGTATGCAAACTAAAAAAAGAAAAACGGTGAGTAACATCAAACATCTATGCAAATATTTTGGATCGAAAAATCAGACAGTTTTCTGAGAGGTCCTCAAGTTCAAGTAGTTTCAAATTTATTTTCAGATGTATTGTTTAAATGCTGCAACAGTATTGGTCTGTTTACCAAAAACTTTAGCATCCTTTGTTCTTAAAACACGTTCTGATTGGCGAATTTTCTTCCAGGTGGCCCGGTTCGAGTGTCCGCACTGTAATTCTTATTTGGTATTTTGTATTTTCTATGACAAGGTTTCTGCAATTACGTGTACATGTTTGGGATATTTAATAAATAACCATGTTAATTTGGTTAATTATAAATAACCAAACTTGTAATGTGGTTATTTACAATTTTACAGTAACTGTGTGAATTCCCGCGCGCTGATTGGCTCATTTATATGGTCAATAAAGCACGTTACAGACAAGCAAGTTTTCTGGCTTGGCTACATAAGACTGACTTAAATGAAACTTAACCCTTTAACTACCAATGGTGTTCAGTATCAAAATTCTCCTTGTGATATCAATGAATATCAAGCAAACAGGTCATGAGAATTGAGGAAATAATCACTAAAGATGAACTGCCTTGATTTTAAACAACTTCTCCCAACTCTAGTACTATAAGAAATGTAAGGAGACCAGAAAGGAGAATTTGTCAGTGGACATTTTAGGTTAAACAGTGGAGCCTACTCACAGTCTTTTCACGATACTGAGAAGGAAAAATAGAAGAATAGCCGAGAAAGAACACTCATTGCACAACTCCGTATTTGCTATCAGATATGTGACATATATAGCTATATGTAAAAATATATAACTCTTGTTCAGCTTGTCCACCTGGTTGGGTCTGACATGGAGAATTATGTTATTACATAGATGATACTCTAACCCGGAATCAGGCAAACGCTGGACCAACATGGCAGAATATGGAGGGAGACCTCCTCATAATCAGAGTCAGCTAAGGAAAACAATTTCATTTTGCAACTAATAAAAATATACGCAACTAAATATATGGGTTTGTTTAATTTTACGGAAGCAATTCGCAAATGAGGAACCTAAATCTAAAAAAGAAGACATGTGTTCTCCCTTGATAATGCTATCAAAATCTGAGCGTCTCACGATGCTACTGAGTGAATTGAAACAAAACAGCTTTAGTTTCATTGTATGATGCTAGAATCATTTTTCTTGTATTTGTCTTTTTCACTTTCAGGTTGTCCAGCTGGTTGGGTTAGACATGGAAATGCGTGTTATTATGTCGACGATACGCCAACTACGAAATGGGCAGATGCTAGAGCAAAATGCCAGAATATGGGGGCAGATCTCCCCATAATCAAATCGGCCGCTGAGAACACTTTCATCCTCGACCTGGCGAAAAAGCAAGATATAATAACTCGTTGGGGGATGTGGCTTGGTATGCAGCGAAAGGATAAGACCTCAAGGCTAGACTTCTATTGGATTGATGGATCTTCACTGGAGCAGCAAGCGTATCAAAACTGGGCAAAACCTGAGCCGAACATGGACCAGACAGGTGAACATTGTGCAGCAATGTATGTGATCTCAAATGTATACAGAAATGAATTCGGGGAGTGGAATGACATCGACTGCGATTGTACCAATTATCCTGGCGGGGAGCCCCAGAGCCCAGTTGTTCTTTGTCAGAAACCCCTTTAAGGTCGCCAGATCTTTCAAAATAGTAAAGCTATAATTGGGCTAAAACAAAATACGTTTAAAAGTGGCTATTCTAATCAACTGATCCCTTTTAACTGAAGATGTAGTAACAAATCAATCCCAGATATTCAGTAATAATAGCGTAAAATTCCTTCGATATAAAGTCAACTTTTGTTATAACGAATGCTAAGATGAAAAAAATAAAAATGGTGCTGGCAATTACTGTCGTAAAGAATATTTGTACAGTTCTTAAAATGCAATCCTATAATAAGAATGTTCAACTCTATAGGCTGCGAAAAGTTCACACTGAGGGGGAGGGGGAAGATCTATTATCCTTGCATGATGGGAGCGGAGTGTAATCTTTGGTGGTTTTACTCCATTTTGTTCCTCTAATCTCGACCCTAAGCGTTACCTTCATTGCACAGACCTTCACAGGACAGAACAATAACTGGAAATGAAACATCACAGTGTATGAGTGGGAATTGAACTAAGCGCAGACAAGTCTACAGTTTACACCCAAGCATGTAGCTGTCTCCTTAGTGGATGCTGAAATAGTATTCGCGACGCTCAAAGGTATTCCCGCGCCTTAATAGAGGTCTCCCTTTAAGGTGGCTGGTACCCTTTTTTTTTGGCGCGCGCCAACTGGGTTCTAAACACGCGCGGAACCCACGATAAAAGATACAAGGACAGCAATAGCAACAAACAAGATGGTGTCCGTCCGCTCGTCCACTCGGCGAGCAGTCTGTTTTACCTGTAGCTTGAAAACAAAAGCTGTTTGGCTGACTAAAATATCACAGCGAAAAACACAAAGATCCTAGCGAAACAACAGCAATATCGAGATTAAAGCAATTGCCAAGGACAGTATGTCAATGGCAGCAAAACAGATCAGGCATGCCCAGCACAAGCTAGTGAAAATGATGTAGTCAACTGTGGTGTTTTCTGTGACGGTACCTGGAAGATAAGGGGTTACTCTTCCAAGAATGGTTGCTTAATTGTTATTTCAATCGACTCTGCTAGAGTCTTAGATGCAGAGCCACTCTCTAAAGTTTGTAAACGGTGTCAAAGGCATTCACATTTGGATAAAGACAGTGAGGAGTACCGTCGTTGGAGGGTAGACCACAACAATAGACCAATTTCGATAAATTAAAATTCATACTTGGCTCCGAGGCTTAGGGGAATAAAACAAAAGAAATCACATCGAGGTTCAGGGATGAATAATTAATTTGTTTGTTTTATTCCTCTAAGCTTCGGAGCCAAGTATGAATTTTAATATATCGGAATTGGTCTATTGCAAATCTAATTATAAGAGGTCTGCACCTACCATGGAAGTGGAGGGTGCTGATCGTATTTTTAGACGGTCTGTTGTTACCCATACTGAACTTTATTCTGATGGTGACAGCAAAAGTTACAATCAAGACAAGGATGTCTACTCAGCAGATGGAGTCCAGGTCATCAAGAGAGAATCTGTAGGACACGTCCAGAAACGGGTTGGAACAGCAGTAAGGAAACTCAAAAAAAGAAAACCCTGGCCTTAGTGGGAAGGGCAAACTCACTGATGCCATGATTGACAAACTCCAGAATTATTATGGCATTGCCATTCGCTCTAACATTGGAGACTTGAATGGTATAAAAAAAAACCAGTACATGCAAGTTTTTTCCACTGTGCCTCAAGTGAAAGGCGTAACCTTCACAACCACTGTCCCGCTGGACCCTCTGGCTAGCTGGTGTGGCTTTCAGCACAACAGGAATACCTTCAAGCATGATTCCCTGATGCTGTCATTGCCAAGGTGAAACCTGTCTATCAAAGATTAAGTGAGGATTCCCTTCAGATTTTTTTTTTTCATTTTGCAAAACTTTATTTCACCTTAAGTTACAAGTCATTTACAAAACATAACAACAAACATTTACATATAAGATACACTGTCATTATTATATAATTTCTGTAAATACATATATACTAATTTATAAATATCATGCAAACATTTGAGCGTGAAATTAAGGACAGTCTTCCAGGAAGGTATTTGGACATTAACTAATGTTGAATTTAAGATTTCTAAGTAATCTGCATCTAGGATAAATTCTCGGTTCGATACTTTATCAATACTTTATTTTTGAATTCTTGATCAGTTATAGCTTTAGAGTTGAGTTTACTGGTGTAGATATAGTATCTCATAAATAAGAGAATAAATGTCGTCATGGGAAAACGCAAAACCAAAATGAAGCGGTCAATGGAATGGTATGGGAGCGGATACCCAAGGAAGTGTTTGTTGGAATGGAGCTTTTGGAATTTGGGTTGTTTGATGTCATCAGCCATTTCAACATTGGAGCTAGAACTGCTTTGCTCTTACTTACAGCTTTAAAAATAACCCCTGGAAAATACACTGAAGATGGGTGCAGGCGCCTTGACTTAGATCGCATTCGTGGTGCTGAGTACAAAGAAATCGATGAGAGGAAGAAGAGGAGAAAGATCCTAAGGGGATTAAGTAAGAAAAAGGAAGACAAGAACCAGCAAGCAGAGGGTGTTACTTATGCTTCTGGTGCATTTTCACAAACTTCGTTCGTTCAGAGGTCGAACAGAAAAGTCTGAGTTCCAATCTATAGTTTTAGAATGCCTTTTTCTCGCAAAATGTATTTTGACAAAAATGCGAGTCGCTCAACATGTCTAGTTCAAAAAGTGTTTGAGATAATTTCCTGAAATTTTCTGCACAAAATGTTGAATAATGCGTCTGTGCAACGAATCTAAAAGAAAATACAAAGCAAAGCTGACCAATCCTAGGCATGCACGTTTTTGTTAAAACATTGCCCTTTAATTTGTTCATCCAAAAGTTAGTTATTATTCGGCAAGGTCAAAGTCACATTAGTTGGCATCTTTTAGGTTCATTGCAGAGATCTATCTATTGAGAATACGTCCTGAAAAGTTTTGAACCATATTGTCTTTCATTACAGAGTTATTGCTGTTGGCGTGACAGCTATAAAATTCGGGCTCTTGGGGCGGGCCCTGTTGCTATGGCAACAAAGAATGTCAATTACACTGCCAAACAATTTCTCTCAAGGAGTGTTATCACTAGAGGCACCAATGAAAATGTTTGAAGCAGTGCAAAGAAATTTCGATTTCTAAGGTATCATACACATCTCAATATGAGAGTCTGAATAGGGTTTAGTGTTAAGTGTTATTTACCCATAATTCTTGGTGTTTGCTGTTGAATTGGTCAATATTTTAATGTTTACTGTTGCCGGCGAAAATACTGTTTTTAAAAGTGTTTGATGTGTTTTGTAAAAAAAAACATAGTCTAAAACATAGTCTTTTAGCATTGTAAACACTTATCTGCTCTGCGGAAATCGCTAATGAAATCATTCAATCGCCATGCCTGCACTTTAACAGTATTCTGGGAAACCTGGGGAGCAATCTCGTAAATTTCTCCTGTCAGTGAGACAGTTAGAGATTTATTCCTAAGATCGATCAAAGAATCGACAACATTTGAGAACAACGGATCTGTTATATCTAAGGCGCGTGCTTGGGGTAACCCTATCCTAAAGCTGGACTAGAGTGCTTTTGATGACGAGCCACAAGCAGCATTTGTGTTAGGCCTATCACCTTTTGTAACGATGAGCAAATAGCATTTAATTCAAAGTCAACTACTACTAAGAGAAATTTACAAAGATCCTTCCGTAATCTCTTACAAAAGGGGATATACTCGTTAGAGCAAAACTATGAGATCACGATCCACATTATTACGAGCTTATGACTCGTGTTTGGCCTGGCAACACTATAATCCATACTCTCCAAACTCACGGAACTGCGATGGGCACAAAGATGGCTGCTGCCTTTGCAAACATCTTTCTGTCGGCGGTTGAAACTGAAATAATTGGACTACGCAAACCACTTGAGTGGAAAATATACATGGACGACATATTCTCGTTGTGGATTGTCGATAAAAAGAAGATTATAGAAGAGTTCATTTTCCTAGCAAACAGACACCACCATACAATAAAATTCACCGGGCTGACATCTCAGACAAATAAATAAATTTGCTGGATACAACTGTCTTCAAAGAAGCAATCCTCGATATCCGCACACACTTTAAACCGACAGACTTTCCAGAATATCGAATTCTCTTCCTTTCACTCACCGGGGGTCAGAAAAGAATTCATAAAAGGTGAAGCACTAAGACTTCTAAGAACTAACTCTTCAGCAAAATCGTTCAAGAAGAATAACAACAAATTCAAATATATCATTAGGTCTTAGAGCTATAGGCTACCCTTACAATGCCGTTGAAAGAATTACATCTGAAGTCAAATTTAGTGAAAAGAAGTCAACCCTAAAACAAAGAGTTAAAGTGGAAAAAATCCTGCCTTTCGTTACAATGTACTTCCCGGCTGTGCCTATTCTTTAGAATATCCTCATGAGCAAATAACACTTTATTCAAAGTCAACAACTGCTAAGAGTGGGGGGGGGGGGGGGGGGGATCCCTAGGGTAATACTCGTTACATCACAACTATGAGGTCACGATTTACATTATCACGAGCTTATGAGTCGTGTTTGGCCTTTCAACACTTTATTCCGTCCTTGTTATATAGTCGAAACATTTTCGGAATTCTCCTCCGATTTCTCCTCGGAAGTCTTCGGTAGTCTTCGGAAATGATCGGCAACGTTCAAATGACCTTCGGGCAACTTTCCGACAATTTTGGAGCCGTTTTTGTTTCTATCTGGATGAAATTTACTGTTACGGTGAATTTTTTACTGTAAGTGTTAAAATGCCTAAAATTTAACTGTTTCATGTTATAGAGCCCAAAAATTAAGTGTTAAGTGCTATCGAGATACCCCCATTCAGACCCTCTAATATTTCTTTGCATTCACCCCTTCGGCTGTGATGGCTTCCAATTTCAAGATAAAAAAAGCAAGCTTAAAGCAAGCTCCTGACCATAATCATGAAAACACCATATACATGTATCAACCGCGACAGTGTCCATTTAATTTGCATGCATCAAGTGAACAAAATTGTTTTGCTCAGGCTTGAGGGCCAAGCGACTCTGGTATGAAAATGGGGTAACTCTCATAACTGTACAGGTTCGAGTTATACGGAGTTATAGTCATTGAGATTCCATTGTAATTTCACTACTTTAGCTAACACGTCGGGGGTTTGTGGGCTCAAATCTCTGCCAAGCAAGTTTTCTTTCTTTTAAATTGTCTTTATTTTGATTGTTATATTTACCAACATTTTTTACACAACATAATAAATACCGCGGCTTCTCGTTATATTTCGTACTACTGTAGTAAGCGATCTATTTATTATGATCATCTCGTGCATTAATGTTAATAAAATTTGTAAAAATTTCTGTCATTACCACCATATGGGATCAACAAACGCTATAACTTTGGTTGAATCATTTAAAAACCGGTATGCATGCTAGTTTACTCAAGCCTAGCACAAAAAGTAGTTTTACATTAGGACCTATGACTATTTAGGTCCTATAACTGCTTATCTTGTTTATCTGGTAAATTCCCACTGCATTGTTTCAGCCCTTGTTTGCAAGTGGCGAATAGTTTAACAGGAACGATAAACTGCTAAATTTTCTATTGAAGCCGCAAGCACGTTTCATCCATTACTCTTGCCAGCAATATATTTAGGTTTTCAATTTTGTTGTCTTATTACTTTGACTTGCATTTTTAATAAACAACTTAATCACTCTTATGTATTAAATGTTCCTACAAACGAGGTCGCGTTATCATGATTACTTTATCGATACTTTAAGTAATTTTTCATGCTCTGTTTAATTCGCATTACAATTATCTGTTTTGGCATTCAGTCGTCACCGAGTGTCCGTTCTATTTGCTTTCGTCAGCAGTGCTAGTTCCAGGAGGCACGTTGTAGTACGGACGGGATTCATCATGCTTTCCCAGGTCAAGGTACGGTGCATCCTTCTGCAATATCACCTCCAGTTTTTCAACCAGTTGCAGGAAACTGGGGCGAGTACATGGGTCCTCCCTCCAGCATTCAGTCATCAGTTCATGTCTGTTATTGATTAAAAAGTTTAAAATAAAAATAACAACCGGTCCAATAAGCTCTTTATTCCCTTATCAGCTCATGTCTACAATGGATAAAGAAATGAAAACAAATGAAAACTGTTCAGATGAATTCTACAGCGAGAACATTCCATTGAAAATTTAACGGAACGTTTTCATATATCAGCAACCGTGTTCCTTTGCAAACTTTTCATTTTCTTTGGTTTCGTGGCCTCAATTAACAAAATTCACTATCATTTTTCCATGGTGTAACGCCAAATGCCACCAAATATACAACTAAATTGGATACAAATGTTCTGTAGAGAAAAACAGACGCTGTAGTTTGGAGATAAAAAGCAGGATTGCAAGGATGGAAGTGGATTACAGTTCATCAATTTTGACTTCGTGACAGGCGGTCAAGAAATCAAAATTGCCATTCTTGTGGAATTTTGACTTTTTTAGTCGTTACTTTGTCTCTTTAGTTTTATTTATATTTTTTTTTGCTTTCATCACTTTTGGTGATGTTTTTTTTTCCTATTTCAAGATAATAAAGCAAACTTAAATCATGAAACACGATATATCAGACGATATATCACACACGATATATCAGACGATATATCACACACGATATATCAGACGATATATCACACACGATATATCAGACGATATATCACACACGATATATCAGACGATATATCACATACGATATATCAGACGATATATCACATACGATATATCAGACGATATATCACACACGATATATCAGACGATATATCACATACGATATATAAGACGGGACACTGCCCCCTTAATCGTCAATACAACGCTGGATAAAGCGATTTTAGCTAATTTTGCTTACATTGCTAAATAAAGAACTTACGCGTCATCGCAGCACATGTCAGGCCTTTCCATGCGATAACCAGTGTTGATCAGTTGATACAGCTCTGTATTGGTCAGCAAGGGGTATGGCACACCTCCTGAGCAAAAAATAAGGCGATACTGAGGCGATAAAAACAACATACCAGATAATAACTTATCTTTAACAGGCTTCCCTTCTTCGATTTTTAACTGCAATAGTAATTGAATTAAACGGTGACGAGTAGGAATGAAACGATAAAAGGTGGCAGTGGGGTGTGGTGAGGCACCTTGGATAAAAGGTGGCAGTGGGGTGTGGTGAGGCACCTTGGATAAAGGGTGGCAGTGGGGTGTGGTGAGGCACCTTGGATAAAGGGTGGCAGTGGGGTGTGGTGAGGCACCTTGGATAAAGGGTGGCAGTGGGGTGTGGTGAGGCACCTTGGATAAAAGGTGGCAGTGGGGTGTGGTACGGCACCTTGGAGTATTTTGGGTCCAGGGGTAGTAATAATTTTAAAAACAAAAATTATATTACCATATCTGACCACCTCCTCCAATTTTCAGATTAATAGGCGCGTGAAACCTTTCTCCAATGTAGTTTTAATTGCATATAAACGTCATAACTCCCTTAAAAAATAATACCCGACTCAGAGCAAAAATGATCAAAGACCAACTTCAATTTTATTCTCTGGTAGTTTTCAAATCATTCCCGTCAGAGTTGCAATATCTGAAAATGTGTTTTCGCCGCTGCAACAGCCTTCGACCACCCCACCCCACCCCACTCCCACTTCTTCCCCACTCCCCTCTCCCCTCTAACCAGCCCTCCAGACAGGGACATTGATAAAATGAACTCATCAATAAAGGTTGTAAAAAAGTTTATAGAGGGAACTTTAGTACAAAAGGGGTTCTTTACACAAATCATTGCTTTCAAGGCAATAATGTATCAAAGCCGATGCAATACTATTTTTGTGAGGGTTTTTTAATTATTAACTGAACCACCATAATCATGTTAGAAAAGACAAAAAGACAATAAACAAATGTACAGAGCGATAGTTATAATAAACGCAACTGGTTTACGTACCTAAGGTAGCCATTTCCCAGAGAAGAACACCATACGCCCAGCTGTGAAAGAAATACAAAGCCAGTTAATGACCAGAATTCCTCGAGTGAAACCTAGACCCAGGGCCTCGCTTCCTGGTCAAGGGCGGTGCTGGTAGAATTATGGGATTGATCCTTTCTTCCAATCGTGCTCCTCGCTCCCTGTTTTCCCACTCTTTGTCATCAAAACGGCTACTGGGGTGGAGGCAGTTAATCGAGTGTCCGTCTGGAGGTTGGAGGGAACCTTTATCTTGACACAAATGGCACCATTTTAACCGAAATTCTGTTTGAGTCTTTGTCATGTTTGTCATTTGTTCAAAGATTATATAATGTGGCATGATCAACAGAGACGATTTCTACTCACACATCACTCTTGATGGTAAAAACGCCTTGATAAAGTGATTCTGGGGACATCCATTTCACAGGAAGCTTTTTCGTCTTCTCTGATCTGTACACATCTTCATAGATTTGACGCATCAACCCAAAGTCTGACACCTTTACTCGATTATCACGGCCAACCAGGATATTACGAGCTGCGAGGTCTCGATGAACAAAATCGTTTTCGGCGAGATGATTCTAAAGGAATAATATACATAGATAGGCTGAGCCTAACAGCGTCGCTCCCTGAACAGAAAGCCGATGATAAGCTTAACTAAGGTGAAAGGTCGGAAGCACAAGAATTAAGATTGACGACCCGGCTCTTCTCAAAAACAGAATTACGCGACCGTCTGCACAGTACATTAAGACCGTACAAAAGTTCACAAAAAACAACTTTTTCTGGGTCTAGAATAACTAGTATGACTAATTTCCGAATAAAATATACCTGTCACCTATCAAAAATTGCCCGAGAAACTGATTTGGAAATCAAAATTGCAAAAGATACACAAACATATTTGCATAAGGTGACGCGAGTGAAGTTAGAACAGTTACTATAAAATCCAAGTCTTCTTTTGTTTACATAAAATCGCTTTTAAACCTATGTAATGAATGAACGAACACATAAAATTGCACAACACAATCTTCTTTCGAAAAATTTTATTCAAATCTCAATAAGTTTATGTTTAAAAGCAAAACGCGTACCATTTATAGCGCATCGAGGCCAAGCTGTCTTCGATGAAATTCAACAAATCAAAGCAACTGAATTTAAGCACGTTTTATAAACAATTCTCCAAAATTAACGAGAGCACAAAGAAAAAGTCAATCAAAGATTGATATCAACATAAATTCCCATCGAAAAATGTAATCTGTTTTACCTTTAAGTCCCTCGCTTGCTTGGAAATTCTTTAACACATTGTTATGTTAATTTAGCGCCCCTAGTGCTACGCAAAAATAAGGATCATTGTTATATGTAATCCAGAAAATAATTATAATTACCATTCCTTTTGCTATTTGCCAAGCAAATTGGAAAAGCTGTTTAGTGGAAAAGTCCTCCTCCTCTTCAGTATCATACTCATCAAGACTTTCGGTTGAAAGCAACATGGCGGCAGTTCGACTGTTTCCCTGTGATGTCGATGGGACGGTTAACAATTCTTTGTCAAAGGTGTTTTTGAACTCCTCATCCTAAAAATAGACATAAACAAAAAAGAAAGTAAATATAAAGGTTGCATTTAACATTCAAGAAATATTGCTCAAAACATGAGCTACAGAAGCTATATTAATAATAAACATACTATTAATAACTGAAACACTTACACAAAACTATAGAGTGTTTTCACTGACGTCATATCAAAATTCAGAAGCAGTTTTCGATTCTAAAATGTTTATGGAATTGTAGAGAATTTAAAACTACACATCTGGGCCAAATTTTGAAGCGCAACAACATTTCATTCAAGAGTTATAGGCGAACGAGTATAGACATTTTTTAGTAAGAAATGTATGGAGCGGCCATCTTGGTGTCCCACTTAGGGACAGCAACATGGCGGCCAAAAATTTAAAGACTTTAAAGTCTTAATAACACCAAAAATCTCATCACAAAATATTGAATTCACTATAAGAGGAATGAAATCGGCTTATAAGCATCTATAATTCATTAATAACTTTCAACTAGTTCAATTTTGTTTATTTTAACGGTTTATCTGAAGTAGCGTGACGAATTGCGTGACACATTTACAACCTTTATAAATCGAAAACAAAACATCGTTAAAACCTGAAACTTTTTGTGAAAGATTATAACACTGGTATCTACATACCATGTTAGAAACAGCTTTGTAGGATGTATACTTTAGATTTTTTAATTTTTATGACGTCATGTGAAAACACTCTATATAGCTAACTAAGTTATAACTACAGTTACAAACTAACTACCGAAATATGGTTGAGAAATATGGAAATAAATGTTATGGCCTGTATGGTTCAGTTATAAGGTAAACTTGTAACCAGGTATTAAATGTTAATTTAAAATTATACGTTTTTGAATTCTATTCTTACTTTACCAGTCGACGAAGTCATTTCAAGAAAGACATCTTTGTTGTCTTGTGGCGGCGACAACACAATATTCACTGAAGTTTGACCTGCAGTAAGTTCATCTCTTTCAACTTCTTTGTTAGCAGCGCCGCTTTCCTAAATGATTAAACGACATTTATACATGTTACACAACGGGAGCAAAATGGTTTTGTTTTCATTTCCATATTATACAAAAATGGAAATATTAACAATAAATGTTAACAAGAAGTCATTCGCAAAAAAACCAAAACCGTTAAAAAGTAAACTGAAATAGACGAATTTAGTAATGCACCCAATACACTTCCTTCTTACCTCAGTGAGATTCTCACAAGTCAATGTCACGTCCTGCCTGACGTCACTGTTATCTTGCAATGGCTCCAATTCCACGTTTGCTTGGGTCTGTTCTTTCTTGACCTGCTCCTCAGCAACTTTGATCTCCTATGTAAAAAAGGAAAAAACGAATTTGTTGTCATTCTATCAGTCGCCGGCGTTTTCCTGTCTAGAAAAATATCATGAATGCGGTACTAGGTAGATAAAGAACCAAACAGTTCGTAATTGATGTACAATAGAGAAACCAATTTCATTTTAATTCAAAAATGTAACAGAACAATAGTAAATAGTTAATAGATCAGGGCCCAGTTGTTCGAAAGCCGGTTAACGCTAACACAGGATTAAAACTTTACCGAGATGATTTAAGTTCTCTTGTTAGAATTGTTTTCAAAAGCTAATTATACTGAGTTACATGCGGACACAAGTCAGAGACGAAACTAAAGGGCAAAAATACTTTGGAGAAATCTCCATTGATTAATTATTTAACTGGAATCAAAATTGATTTGAACAATCCGGCCCTGGAGAAATATAAGTAGAAGCTTCTAAAGGAAGGACCTACTTGATCTCTGGTCTCCTCTTGATTGTTTAAAACCTCTTTGTCAGCATAACATTTCTCAGAGGCTTCATGTTTGTTGATCTAGAAATTCAGCAAGCGTACTCGTTAGCACAGTTTTGTCATGACAAATATGAAAATGTACGAGCAATTAATACATTAACTTTTAATTGAGAGAAGGTTTAGTCTTAACACAAAGATATCACGCACATACTAGAGTGAGCGGGGACTGGATCACAACATCATGTGCCTCTGGCTTTACTCGCATTCATTTTATTTATAGCTGAAGTTTTTCCGGACACGACGCGCGCATTCATTGGCTTATTCATGGTCACATCACATCCAACAAGAGAACTGTTTCCCGCCAAAAGTCTAGTGGCGGGCAACATCGCGAAGAGAGTCAGTTCATTGTTAACCGCGAATGTTGCCCGAACTTGCAAGTGAACAGTGCGTGAAGTTGTGGTGGCATGATCAGCGCATTTTTAAATTAAGTGACAGCAGGTGTCCCCCCACTTCCAGAGTACGCCAAACCAGTGAAAATGAGGCGCTTTTCCCGCTGTACCGCTCATTCCCAGAGGAGGTACCATGAGTTTCAAATGACTGGTGCATAACCATGTTGATTTTTACCGTTTTGAAAAACAAATGTACGCGCGTGCAGAAGTGTTGTTCTCTTAAGGTTACAGTGTACCTTCGGGGGTGTCTCCAGTATAACAGCTCTAGCGTCTTAAGATTAAACTTAATATACCTAAACCCAGATATCAAATTAAAGCTTATAGAGCTGGCTGTCTAAATATGGAAACCATTTGGTAATAAAATGAATTGTCGAATTTTTTACGACGTCTAAATTCGAACGTCCGAATCAGCTTTAAAACGCTATAACTCAAAGCGATTATTGTATTTTGCTAATTTGATTTGTTCTCGGGTTTCCGGACACGAAGCGCTAAAAAAACGTGTCGGCGATTTCCCATATTCAATTGCAGTGAAAAGTTACAGAATATTTTCGCAAAAGGGAGAAAAAAAATTGGAATGATCGCACGGAAATGGCTCTTGACGAAAAAGTTTTCGGAATTAAGAAATTCGCCGACACGTTTTTGTTGATTATATGTTAGCCTAGCTTCTGTCCAAATTTGAGGAAAATCGAACAAATTTCCTTTGAGTTGTAGCTTTTTAAAGTGTCCCCAACAAGCGAAAAATTAACTTTGAGAAAACAGCGCTTAAAAAAACATATCGCTTCATAAACAAACTCCGCCCACAAAAGTTATACCGTCATTTCTCCGTCAATTTTCACTATTTTTCGATAATTTTTGTTTTGAATGAAAGTTCATTCTGTAAACTTTATTTTGACGCCAAAAAAAAATTTTCGATAAATTTTTGATCTGAAGGTACACTGTAACCTTAGTTAAACTTTTTTTTTAAATGAAACTATTTTAACGTACGTGTAAATAATTAAAATTTGTAACACATATGTCGAAATGTTGTTTTGATATTGAATTAGACATTTTAATGGAACTGCAAGTTTCTTTTAAACGTTTGATCTTTTAATTTTAAATACGTTTGTTCTGCTATGTATATAGTTTATATTCGTCTCGGGAAACATAGAAGTTCTCGAGTCCCTAGGGACTAGACATAAATTGCCTCATTAGTGATAATCACCTATTTCACTGTGTTCAAGTCTCAAGTCTTGATTAAATGGGTTGAAATGGATTAAACCTTAATAGATTATTTCGTTTCTTTCTTTATATTTTACAAATGAATTATTATAAAGAATTTTCTTCATTTTCCCTACCATTTTTCTCCTGCGACGTAACCACTTTAGCAGGTCACCAAACGGAACGTATTCTATCACCAGAAACGTTTGCTCCTGAAGTGTGCAGCATCCAACCATGGATACGATATTCGGGTGTGAACCCAACAGCTTCATCTGCTCAATTTCAGACATAAATTCTTCTTTCTGCGCTTCAGTTGGATCATCTAAACACAAGTAAATGTAATGGAGTTATCGATTGTTAGTCTTAACGGCAATTTTTTTTTTGTTTTATATAACTTGTCATTTGCTTAGCGATCGAGGTTTCAAGTATCGTCTACTGAATGTAGTAAATGTAGTTTTTTTTAGACATAATTTTATGTTTCTCCATAAAAGCACTTTGGAATCAATACTGCAATGGGTTAAAGACGCCACGAGTTCAAGCTGTGTACAGCTTCTTGTTCGGCATATTAAAATTTTTGCCTGGTTTCGAGGCTGAGGGGAATAAAAAAAAGAAGTCATGTTGAGATTCAACGATGAATAATTAATTTCTTTGTTTCTTCGAAATGACAATATTTTTGTACAAAATAATACGGTCACATGTTGAGCTTGAAAGCTTGATTCCGAGCGGAAAAAGGTTTAAACGTTTTGCTTTTGGAAGCAAAGTTATGTCTATGTGAATAAACTGTTTGTCAGAAAGAGTTCTGCGTTCATTTCAGTACCTTTGTTTGGAAGTTCACATATAAACAAGACTGACTTGCATTATGCAAATTGTAGATGTGTACTCTTTTGAAAATGTGGCCTTGTCGTCCGCCTTAGCTTCCTGAATAAAATTACTCCGCTTCTTTTTCTCTTTGTTCACACGTGTCTTCAAGGTTCAGAGGCACTCAACAAATTGTTTCGCCAAATCGGGCTGTTCGGTATGCTCATACCGCTTTAGCCTAATTCTACTTTTTGTTTATTTTTAATCTAGCTTATATTTCACCTTGCAAAACTTTAACAGCAACCACCTGAAGTGCCTTCTTTGGATCCTGTAATTTCTGTTTACGATTGTAAAACACTTCTATCCCAACTCGCTTCGTAAAAATTGCTTTGTGAACCACACCAAACGCTCCTCGCCCCAGCTCTTCCTCGTATTCTATTTGCTCCGGAAGAATTTCCCACTTGTTGAGGTGGATAATTTCGCGTCGTGAACGAGCTGATCTAAAAAGGGAAGAAATTTGATGAATATAAATCAGCCTGAATGAACGCAAAAAGCTATAATTATTTAAGGGCGCGTTCGATTGACCATATTCCGGCCGGAATAAGAACAAAAAGAATAGTTTCTGAGAATTGCTTGTTCATACACACTTGCAGTATTAATCTGGAAAAACATGCTTATAATACAGCAATAGGAGATGTTTAGTTTTCCAGTAAAACATTTAATCCAGAGAACGTTGTTATATTTATTCGTTATGATTAACCATGGCTACGGTTTTACAATTTTCTTATATAACTGATTAACTGGCCTTCTCAACGATACAAATCAATAATGATGATTCTTTCATCATTGAAATTTCTCGAATATAAGCCAATAATTGGTCTATATTTATGGGAAGCCTTCCACTACACTGGAGATGAAGTGAGTTAAGTACGTAGTTAGCAAAACTGCACAAACCTCTCAATTTTCTTGCGATGTAACTTCCTGTAGTACCGTAAGCCAATGCCAAAAGACAACAACAACAGCAACAGAACGAAGGCGACACCAAATGATATGTAAATAACCATGTTAGTGGAGGTCGAGTTTCCTGGTGTAGATTTATCGCTCTTCTCCGTTGATTCCGTAGGTTTATTCACTGCAATGTTAAATAAAGAAAACAAAGGAAGAGTAACTGACAATAATAATTTAACAGATTAAACTGAAAGTCGAACTACTCTGTTTCGATTTATACTACTCTTCCCACACCAGAAGGGAACATATTAAATATACAGGTATAATATAGGTGTCTATGTTAGCAATCTGAAAGGCTGCTATAAGTCAACTCGAAAATACGAAAGCGTCGGACCCTCCCATATCCTAGACGATTTGTTTTACCTGCCCCCACCCATGGCATCAGATTCTCCACCCTCCCTCCCCTCCATCCAACGCCGTGTCCATGGTAAGGCAGGTGACCAGTGCATATCGCACTTCAATGTTTACAGCTGATCGACCGTGTGAAAATTTGCATACCTTTCCACGTATTAAAAAAAAGGGTAAAGATTAATTTTAGGGGCGTTGACAGCACACCCCAACCGCCCAAAGTTTTGCCGGTTACTACGATGTTCATACATCCTAAAGGTCCATTCTACCGTTTATAAAATGTGAAAAATTCGGCATCAAATCCGCTACAAACAAATTATCGGGAAGTAAAATAACTAAAGGATTTATTATAGGTGAAGACGTATGCATGCAACAGGCCTGATAAGGAAAAATAATATATAATTGCTTCCTTTTTCTTACCCTCGTTGCATTGATTTCCTTCGCAGCACTGTGTAAAGTAACCGTCCACGGTTTTATTACATCGATGTCGTTTTGTGCATCCATACTTATACCGATTTTCAATATTGGAACCTTGTTGATTCCAGGCATAATAGCATTGGCCGTCGTTAAAAATACACTGGCGGGCTGAGCACTCTTCATAAGACAAAGCACTGGTACATTCATAGCATCTAGGTCCTGAATCTAATTGAAATTGAGAGCAAACGTAAGCGTCAGTATAGCACGCACATCACATAACACGTTCCAAACAGTTGGGGGATATTCCAAAGTCGAAAATTTTCAGCTGAAAATGACTTTAAACTGTCATTCTTTGACGGAATCGTAATATTCGGCTAAAATGTTACAAACACTACTATTTTTCTGCCGGACAAAATGCCGTTTCAGCTAGAACACATCATTATCCCTTTTTTTCAGATGGACTTTAAAAAATATTTTCATCCACGATTGGTTTGAGAAATTTCCAAAACCGTTTTCATTCTCGCTTGGTTTCAGAAATTTCCGAAACCATTTTCACTAAAAACTGGTTTCAGAAATTTCTGAAACCCTTCTTGAATCCGATGGTTTCAGAAAATTCCGAAACCATTTTAATTTCTCGGCGTAATGGTTTCAGAAATTTCTGAAACCCTTTTCAAACCCGATTGGTTTCAGAAATTTCCGAAACCAGTTGTGTTCACGTTTGAACCTTCACACAAAATAAGCAAATAAAAATACGTTTGAAAGTGTTTTAATTACATTATAGAAATGCTTTGACTGACTTTTATGATTAAAATAAAATATTTAGTACAAAGATTGCAAAATAGGATTTCATGTAATAACTCCGTCGTTAATTTACTAAGTGAAAACTGGTGAAAAGAAAATTGTTATACAGTTAGATAGCTTTATTAATACGTAAACATAAATTCATCAAACAAAATAGCTAAAGCAAAAAGGTGAAAGCGTTCTAATGCTATCTAACTATAAAATCCGGCAAAACAGAGAGTTGTACGAACCGAGAGCCAAATGTTTGTATTGGCCAAACGTGAGGTCAAGATGGGAAAAAAATTGGCCAAGTTCTTTTTTTACTCTTTGAGCAAAAATTCTGCGTTCTTCCCATGAATAAATGTAGTGCAAATTCCCCTGGGCACGGTTGTTCGAAAGCTGGTTAACGCTAACCCAGGATTAAAACTTAACCGAGGATATAAGATTTCGTGTTAGAATTGTTTTCAAAAGCTAATTATAAGTTACACGCGAAGACAAGTCAGAGACGAAACTAAAGGGCAAAAATACTTTGGAATAAACTCCATCGATTAATTATTTAACTGGAATCAAAATTGATGCTAACCCTGGGTTAACTTAACCGCGCTTTGAACAACCCGGCCCTGCATAATTACAAAAGCTCATGAGAGCGCAAAAATTCTGCGCTCTACAGACTACTCCATGAATAAATTTAGTTCAAACACACTGTATAATTACGAAAACTAATGAGGGCGCAAAATTTCTGTGTCTGCTCCATAAAAGAAATCAATGCCAATTACTCTGTATAGTTAAGAAAACTAGTGGGAGCGCAAACATTCTGCGCACTGCTCCATGAATAAATTTAGTACAAATCACATTTAGTGCAAATCACACTATTAATAATTATATTGGAAACTAATGAGGGTGCAAAAATTCTGTGCTTTGCCCCATTAATATTTTTAGGTGCAAATAACACTTAGAAAAAAAAAATTGCATTTTCTTCCATGAATGAACAAAGTGCAGATTACTCTATATTAAACTTTCAGACCAATGAAGGGAAAATTATGCATTTTGCACCAAATAAATTCAGAGCAAAATCACGCTGTATAATAAGGAAAATGAATAAAGGCACAAAACACAAAAATTCTGCATCCAGCTACATACATGTAAAGAAATCATAGTACATTAAATGGCTACACAGTTTTTACATAATGAAAGGTGCAGTGCAAACTCTAACATTAAATAACTAGTAATGGTAGAAGAGAAAATTCTGCCTACATTTATGACAGGGAATAAATAACTCAATAAATCTTTATACTTTCCGACTTCAAAGACATGGCATATCCCAGCATATATGCATGGGCGAATGGTGGACCTGGAACTTAAAATAAAAATGCGAAGTCAGGCAATGTTTTTTTTTATGTTAGTGTAGCTGGGAGAACTAAGCTCACTTGGGTTTTTTTTAACGTTAAGCTTAGGGCCCGTCGACATATTCCCCTGTTCCCCGCTTAACTTCCATCGGACGTTAAGCTCATAACCCCCCCCCCCCCCCCCCCCCTTCTTAACGTCCACTTATAATTACTGTCTAGTATTGTTTACATTGAGCCACCGAGTTTTTATACCGTGTGCGTTATTTATATTGTATGCGCCTTTATAATAAAGATATTGAAAAGATCATATATTAAATCAACTGAAGCTTTGTCTTCAGTGGAACGGAAGAAGATGACGAAGAAATTGTTTCGTGGATTTCATGTGTCAATTGTGAGGCATAGTACCATGACTGTAATTGCGTACCAAATACACACAACTTGCCAAGTAAGGACGAATTCATAGAGGAATTTAGCTGGGTTTGCCATCTACGCATTGATAATGACTAAAACGAGTTTTTATCAAGTTCAGTTGAAGCTACAATATCTTCGCTTAGGTTTTTCTTGTGTTGAAACTGAATAGCTTAATTGTCTCAAGATACAGTATCAGTTGTCAATTAGGTCAATTTGGTGTTGAAATTTGAAAAAAAAATCACGATTCACAAGCTGCCAGGCAAGGCGATGTGTCCTGGGATGTACGCACAGATGTAAAATGTAACTGCCACGAACGCAAAATAGTTTAAAGTTGAGAACCTGTAACGTTCTGTTCCTGTTCTGTTGAAGCTCATGAACACGATTGAGAGAGGCCATCTGGTTTTGTATTAACTTTGTAAGAGACTGTATGGAATTTTTTTTCTTTTGAACTGTTTTAATATGTTCTCTTTATGTACTGAATTAAAACATAAAGTATTGAAACTATTTTTTCTCTGAAAAAAAGGCATCATTGTGTGAGTTTTGGCCCAAATAACCCACACTACGTCCAAAGACTTCTTCTTACCCCCTCCCCCCTCCCCCCTCCCCGACTAAACGTCCGGTGGACTTAAGCGGGGATCAAGGGAATATGTCGACGGCCCCTTATAAATGCATTGTACATTGAACATTTTTTAGTGAGCAAACAGGCGAACAAATTAAAATCTGTCGGTTTGTAATTCGTAACTCATCAGTTGCATGAAAACAAGGCTTATCATCTACGGAAGTCGTTATTTTACTGTATGTAATCAATTTTTGGTTCAGCATGTTTAAAATTAGCCAGCTTCAGGAAAATAACCGCCATGAAGAGACCTGAAGAATTACCTTTATGGTGGGAAATAAAGTGGCGCACAATTTGTAGTATTATTTGTAGAATCAGATACTACACACGATCGATTGCTAATTACCGAAGCAAACATTTCTCGAGCCTTGTATGTAGTGTTAAATTGAATACAGCACGTTATGAAGCTTACCTGGAGCTGTATGAAGGACATACGCGGCATATTTTCACACTTGTGATAAACAGCAGAATATCCAACCATTTTCGCCTTTTACTTCCATATTATAGTCGCAAATTGAACTAAACAGGTTTTTCACAGAACTTATCGAACGGAGTGGTCCATCATATTTCCAAGCCGCTAGTTTAAACAACAGCTTTTAGATAGAGAATTATTCGAACCGCACTGCCCAACTGGAGCAGTTTTTGGTCACGAGTGAGCAAAGCATACCCTCGCCACGTGAGCGATAAGATAAAAGGTCACGTATCTTCCAAAAAAATGTTAAAAACCCAAGAACTGGTTTATTTACTATTCTAGCTGTTTGAATTATTTAAAATCTACTGCTCGAAACTGTAATATCGTATTTTAGTTTAGTTTTAAGGAGAAAAAAATCTGTCACAGAACTTGTGTGACACACTTAAAGTGACACTTCATTCGTTTGTGGTCAAATAGTTGAAATGTTTGTCTCTGATTACAAAGGCTATTCACCGTGCACGTTTTGAAAACAGATCGTTACTGGTTTGCCCGCCATTTATCTATATCATGAGCTAACAACTTACAACGATCAGTTGTGGAAACAGTCACGTACAAGCTGAACAACTGAAGCGGGTTCCAGAGTTATCGAACAGCCGCTGGTATGTATATACTGTTTTATAATATAACTGACACAAGTATTTGTCTTGGGTTGGACTGGAGGGAAGGAAACGTTGAAATATAAGTCAGTTTGCAGTTGTGCCATGTGAATTCCGCTTTAGCGTTTTATAAAGCCCGGATAAAATAAGAACAATATTTCAGTGTTAAATAATTGTCCTGCTTTTAAACTATTAATTCTCTGAGAGCGATTTCCATTTTAAGCACAAACTCTCCAAGGGCACACGCGAGTCACCGGGAGCGAGAGTTCAAACTTTCTAGATCTTACTTTGCCATTTGGAGATAAGCACTTTTAAATTCTGGTTCCGTTTGTTCAAAGATTAATTAAGGTGATCCAGGGTCAACGCCGGCTATGAATAGAAATTTTTGGCGGATTATAATCGTGAACGTCGATTCCTAACGAACTCTTAAAGTGCCTATAACCCCAAAAATGTTTGTTTGCTTAAAAAAATCTTACTATTTTTCTGAACAAAATGCCGCCAAAGTTCGGCTTTGGCGATGGACAATCGCCTTTTGGAATTGAGTTGAAAGAGGCCGACAAAGAAGGAAAGCGAGTAAAAATACATTTTAAGGGATTTAGTGATGAATTCGACGAATGGAGGCCATATGATGTTAATAACTTTCCTATTGTGCAATTGGAACATTAATTTAAACCATGCATGGGATCGATGATCGATGATCGTTTGCATCTTTTCCAAGACCGCTTGTATCGGGAATAGAAGTGAAGCTTAAACTGTAATCTAGAAGGAAGGACGATCCAGAAATCATTTCAATATAAAATACCTTGAATGAGTACGTTTATTTCTGCCATTTTTCTTTGAGCTTCTTGACATAGCGACCGCCTTTTTGAGCAGGTTCCTTTAATGCCGAGAGAAGAAGCGAAATTTTCTTCTTGAAGACTTTAATAATACGATTATTTATGATCACACCTCCTAGCGCAGACTCTTCGAAAATTATTTTTATTCTCGCCGACCAAGCCGACACGGTACTGAGGTCGTTGATTTTCCCTTCTTATTCTTTACAGACTGTATAGATGAGGTAGCTACAAAAAAAGGCGAAAAGGCTCTTTAACACAAATGAATCTTCGAATAAATTATCGAAGCTTGGATGGATACTTACTTGTTTATTTAATACGGGTTCTGCACGCTCGAATTCCTCTTTTGTCACACTCACGCCTTTTTGCAAAGGTTAGTAGCAGAAATAGAACCAAAGCGTTGACTTCAAGCCCCATTTGCCAGGCCGAAACTTAACCGTAACCTAATGAATTATACATCAAAATGCGCGTAATTTATAGCCTGTTCCAGGCGTTCAGATAGTGGGGAAAGCGCGAATAGTTGGGGAAGGCGCGAAGAAAAGCGAGCGAAAAAATGCGGTTAAAATGGGGAGAGGAAGCGAGAGAACCGCACTTTTTTTCCAAGCACTTTTTTCACTCGCTTTTCTTCGCGCCTTCCCCAACTATTCGCGCTTCCCCACTATCTGAACGCCTGGAACATGTTACGTAATTTATTATTCTTTTCGCATTCAGTGGCGGGAACACACAACTTGGAGCATGCGTTGTAGAAACCTCGGCCCAGATTCCATCCCCTGTCTCGGAAAATGAGATAAAACCTTACAAAATATCGCGAGTCGGCAACACAAAATATTTATTTGCCAGTATACGATTATTGTTTACCGGGATGATTTACACTTCTACGTAAAGCTTAAAGATTGTACTTTCATAATCTGGAGGTAACAGAACGATTACGCTCTTCAAAAGAAAAAAAGAGAGCAAAATCTTCTCACAGTAAAACTCGCAGATTCTTGAGTCAGTCAGGTCACAGCGGGTGTCACGCGATATCTGATAGAGCCTTTTGTTAAGCGTGACTTTCATAAGGGTAACGTTTAGAACTTCACTGAATAATGAACTTGTATCACATCTGGTTATTCTTGAAAACAGTTGTTTAGAACATAACAAGTCACAGAACTCTATTGTTTCAGGTCTAAACTGGAAGGTAAAGACATCCACAACAAAGAGAAAATCCCGTCCAAACTGTGAAGAATTGTTTGGACGTGTCGGCGCGTTTGTCGCGGTTCATCTGCTCGACTGGGAAAAAAATCCAGTTATTGGAAAAGTGGTGACAGTTACAGAAAATAACATCACGATACATTATTGGAAATGGCTCTTACAGAGGAAAGTCGACGCCACAAAATGCTATACGCTTTTTAGAAATGGTTCCTTTTACCTGAACTGAACTATTGACGAATACAGGAGCTGTATGTAATTTAAAGTCAAAGTCGGCCCTGCCCAGAATTAGAGAAATATTGTATGCTCAACGTTATCAGAAATTTTGTTTGTGTAATTATATTTCTCATGCTAATGTTTTTTTGTAACCTTTTTGATATTCGATTGGTTTCAGAAATTTCCGGAACCATTTACATTCCAATTGGTTTCAGAAATTTCCGAAACCATTTTCATTCACGATTGGTTTCAGAAATTTCCGAAATAATGTTTATTCACGTTTGGTTTCAGAATTTTCCGAAACCATTTTGTTAAGCCTGGTTGGTTTTAGAAATTTCCTAAACCATTTTTATTCACGATTAATTTAAAAAATTCCAAAACCATTTTTAAGCACCGTTGGTTTCAGAAATTTCCGAAGCCTTTTTACTTTTGAGTGGTTTCAGAAATTTCCAAGACCAAAAATTGGCTTCAGCAATTTCCGAAACCAATCGGTATATTTTAAGACGGAGAAAATGCCTTCTGTCAGAAATATATGTTTGCTAGCCTTATATTGGCCGAAGGCAGTGGCGTAAAATTGGGTTTAAAACTGGAATTCTTGCCGAATTTCGCAATTCGTCTTGAAAACGCTACGAAAGTGATAAAATTAGCCGATCAAAAATTAGGCTACTTTTGACTTTTGAGAGCTTAATTTAAGCGAACAATTTAAAATTCAGCAGAAAAGGGATTAAGGACTGTAATTTTCGCTGAATTTGTCGCCAAAGTCTGATGAAAAGGGGCAAAAAGAAGCTATTTCAGCCGAATTGTGAACTTTGGAATATCCCCCAACGGTTTGGAACGTGTTACATGTCTCATGGCGCTTTACATACGCTCATGAAAATGAGATCGGACGTCAGCCCATGCAAGCGCTTCAGGCAACCGCTATCGGTCCATTGTTGATCTCATTTCCCCCCACCCCACCCATGAAGAATACATGTCACTGAGGGTGGTCACAGCCAGGGTTTTGTTACGTCCTCAGTGGTTCTTTTACGTCCCCATCGGAGACGGGAGCGCCGTGGTCATCCGAGCCACGTGAAAGTCTAACCATTTGAGATATCATAGCAAAGGCAGCACCTTCGTCCCCATGCCAGTTATTTACTCATTTGGCTTGATCATACACACCATAATTTAATTATTGTTTGAATGAACGAATATTTGTACCTTGATAACAACAAATACATTTTGCATTACCTGTATTACACTTGTCATCACTGCAGCACTCCAGCTCCAACGTCCCTGTGCTAGTTTGTTTACACTGGTCTCTGGTAGCACATCCCTTGCGATAAGTCGTCTGTACTTTGCCATCCTTTATTGTTGTTTTATTTTCTATTTTGATGCAATGGTGCACAGGTATCGGGCAATCAACTATTGCTTGTTTTCGAATGCATTCATCAAATGATGTGTTGCTTGAACATTGATAACAGGAGATTTCTGAAAAGAGGAAATGAACCATTCTTTTGAAAACTGACTGAGATAAACTATTGAACTGAAACAATAATGATACTACGAGTTTTCTCTCCTGCGAATAACAAGGATTTGTGGCCGAACATTTAAGAGACCACACAAATGCTCACGGATATAAGCACAGGAATGTGCTGACGTGGCGTCGAGATATCACAAATTCTCGAAGTTACCATGGTAAGCATGAAAAAAAGAGGAGCTGAGACTTAAGTTCCTGTATCCAAATTGATGGTAAAACTACTGCCCATTGTTAAGCTTACCTTTATTACAAAGATAACCATCGCAACATTCCAAATGTTTGTTCTCATTTCGTGAGCATTGCTCAGCTGACATACACCCTTGAACGGTGACTTTTTCGTCATTCGCCGTTTTATTGGTAAGTTTAAAACAAAGGTTTTCCGGAAATGTACAGTTGACTGCCATGGTAGCAGATGATATGTTGTTTGAGCACTGATAACAAACGTTACCTAAAAAAAGGAGAGACAGTATTAAATTCATTTTATTTACTTACAGGTATTGAGACAGGACAGTACAAACATGTTTTCGAGCTGACTGAAAATGAGTGTAGGGCACAATCTTTAATTTGCAATTCGGTGTAGACACGAAAAGCCTTTTGTTACTCACAGACTAAAGTAAAAATACGCAACACTTCAGACCCTGTGGAGTAAGCTTGAAACATTTTAATTTCTTTTACTTGGAATCTTGGAATCTTAGCGTTCCAACGCTAAACATAAGCGAGTCATACTGATACCTGGGGCTGGCTTCTCGCAAATATAATTCTTCAGAATATCGCAATTCTCTTCATCCTTCTTTCCATCAACAGTGCTCATTTTTATACATTTTGTGTTTCTTTTTTCGCCGATCCACACATGCTAAAAATAAATAGAAAACAGCAACCAGAAAAAAATATTGTACAGAAATAGGTGGTCCTGATATGAGCGGCGGAGCGTTTTTAAACGTGGAAGGGGTGGGGGAGGGGGGGGGGGGGGGGGCCAAGAACATACCCCTACTCAAATTTTCCAAAATGTCCTTTTCGTAGTTCGTTGGCAGAAGCAAACCTCTTTGCAATCTTGACAGTGTCCAGTGTGTCCGTAGTCGATTTGTGACAATGCATTAGCAGGCAGTTGTTCAGACGATCCTGCTTCATGGAGCATCTTAGATAGTTCTTTAGTTGTCGGAGGGCAGAAAATGTACGTTCTGAAGTCTGAAGTCGCTGATACCACAAGTAATGTCAAATACAGCCTCAGCAGTTTGTGGACCTCTCCTAGTAGCGTTTTGGTGACAGCATTTTTGTTGAAAGCTTTGCACACGGTTCTTTTATTTGTAACCTGAGGTACTGAGGTAGCGATATTTTAGGCACCAAAACGTGGGTGGCTGTGCCCCCCCCCCCCCCAAATTTTCGTTTGGGGGGCTACAGCCCCCCCAGCCCCCCTGCTCCGCCGCCTATGCACAGTCAGCAAGTTAACAACGTAAAGGGTAACTGAAGCCAGCTCAGCTCTCCACATCATGAAAAAAGGACAGATGGGAGTCTGCCGCATTACTACGAATACAGGTTATCGCCGTTTGGTGTCGACCGCCTTTCTGTGATACAGTAGACACCTCAATCACTTGGCACCAGCTATCTTCACAGATTAATGAGAGAAAGTAGCATGCCAACATCCCAAGCATCCACACGCTGCTAAATAAGACTTATCACTTACAAATATATAATTAATTATCCGCGGACTGTTTTCCAAAACAGTCATTCACTGGTACGCTCTGCATGTGAGGACCAGCGCTCAGTAAAAGACTGCAGAAGCACTATTAAAAAGGACCCACTGAACTATTGTAATATCTCAGAAGACCTCTACACCAGGTCTAAATCTGAATCTGAATCCCATTCAACGTGAAACCAAAAAATTACCAAGTAACAGGAAGAACAAGTTGTCTGCAAGATCGATAGAGACTCTGCCAGCTTCAATACCTCTGGACCCACCCACAAAATTGTGTAAATACTTCTGTGCTCGCGATGGCCTCCGCATACACCGCTACTTTTTAACAACGGAACACTGAAACTGCGGTTATTTTTCCTAACGGCGAATAATTACTCAGATATAACTGGCCAAACATGAGTAACAATCAGTCAATAAGACATCTCATTGGAAACAGCTGTATCCTTACTGTCTCTTTCTAATCTCTTCCACGAGGAAGAGTGTTTCATCGGGATATCGAAACAAAGAGAAGTTGTTGAAATCAAAGGCTCCTGAGAGCCAACCCGTGAATAAGAAATGTTAACGCGTAACGCAATATTGCGGTAAGCTTATGTTTTCACACTGACATGGCTCAATATTTTTCTTTAAATTGAACGTACTAACTAAGTTTACAGCTTAGTGATGAAACGAGTGAGCGGTAACGTAATATTGCGAGTTTTTTTTACAACAAACGCAAACAAACAAAAAAAAACCAGTAATATTCAGTTCGAAAAAAAAATTGTGCTAGCACGTATACAAAGTAACAAGTATACAAAGGCAATTGTATTTTTTGGTCTTAATGTACTTGCTGCATCTTTGCAATTTTTACTGATAAATCTACATAACTCGTACTTACAGGGACTGAAACTTTCTTCAGACCAGTAATTTCCATGAAGCGAATCAAAAATTGGTGTTCATCATCATCATTTATCTTCACCAAATCGCCTCCAGATTTAATGCAGTCTTGTCGTGCAATATTCCATGTATCTGGTGGTTTGTAATCGTAGCACGACAAGCCATTGAGAAACCAATTAGCAGGACAGGCCAGTGGTCCTAGGGAATTATAATATATTAAGTAACTTCTGACAATTAATAGCGCTGTTTAAATTTTAGTGATGCCATGTTTAAACCGAAATGATCTTCTGTATGCTTTCGATAGGCATTGTTTTTAAACTTTGTTAAAATGCATTTTGCTGGTAAATCATTCCCTCCTAGAAATAAGCTTATATGATAGATATAATCGCAAACAATCCAGGATATTTTTATTTTAGAACCATTTCTTTATGACGTTGAAAAACAATTTCCTTTAGTTTACGCGATTTGCAATATCCCCTAGTATCCCCCAGAAGTTAAAAGGATCAAAACAAGTTTTGCTCGTTTTAGTATGCTCATAAGCGAGTAACGACAATCCGTTAGCTTTGCTTTGCGCGTTCGCTAAAGCAAACGCTGCGCACATCTGCCGCCGTTCGCGAAACCAATCAAATCGCTTCCTTCCAGTTTGTCTGCTCTTTTGGTTGTTGATTTGGGGTTTGCGTGTGATCGTTTCAAGGTAATACATGTAAGAAAATCGCTCTATATTAAAATTTCTTTTTATATATTTTTATATTGTATATTTTCATGTGTCCGACCAAGTTGCACGCAGCTACCGCACTTTTTAGATCCAATAACTAGCAGTATTTCTATTTCGTACTACAGCAACTCACCTTTTGCTCGTTTACAGATGTAATGTTGATTTTCCTTGCAGCATTCAGTAAGATTCCAACCATTTTTCAAGAGTTCAACACATTTAATTTCACTTGTGTTACTTGGTTTGCTATCACGCCAGTTGACGAAGACAGAACTGTTAAATTTTCTACCATCGATCCATACATCTCCACCTTTCTGGAACTGGTGAACCAGCCCAATCCAAGCGCGATTGTTCTCAATAAGCTTTAAAGACAGGTTATTAACAAATTCCATTTCCTTTTCATTCACTATGCTTAGGAGATTTCCTCCAAACCCAAGACACACACGTAGAGCTTTTGACCAGGTAAATTTCCGTGAGTATCCAAACTTATCCATCACCTTGTAGCAAAAGCTGCCAAACTCCTCCCAGCCATCAGGGCAATCTAAAGCAAACAAAAAGTGGGCAAAAGATAATTCAGCAAACAAAGAGAAATAGTTTGTTGAACGAAGCTGTTTTAGCCGAGAAATATTCTTAACCCGTAGGCAATTACAACTTGCATATACAGTCGAACCTCCATAAGCGACCACCTCTTCTAGACTATAAAGCGATCACTCCTCCAAATACCAATTCTTTTCCAGTCTGAACTCTTTAGTCGAAACCTCTCATAATGACAACATCTCGTAAGCGACCGCGACCACCTTCAACGCTGGCGATTTGAACTTTTCCATTGTTTTTAATCTCTGGTAAGCGACAACTCGTCCATATATGTCGATCTCACTTCAGACAGGCAAATTGACTGATGTGTTACAGTACAAGTCCACGAAAACTGAAATTTTGTCCCTTGCATCAAAACATCAGTATGATACATTGTTATATGGCTGGAGTTTTTCTCAATACAACACGCGCATTGATTGGTTGATTCATGGTCACATGACATCTAACAAACAAACTGTTTGAATTCCCGCCAATTGTCCTAAGCTGGCAACGTTTGCGAAAGCGGGCACCAATTTTGACGTCAGAGGTTAACATTGCACTGTTGCCCGCTAGCGCACGTGATCAGACCGTGACAAAAGGTGGCATGATTACGTGGTGATTATTATGCGATTGATGTTTACCTCGAAAGCTGTGTGACGGCCGGTCGTCCATTTCGAAAAGACTGAGGGATTTTTTGGCGTACGTAAGCCGGGCACTTTTATACTGAACACAAAGTATATGGCTATACGTAATATGTCCCCTTGGACCACATACTGCACTGCAAATATATCTAATTAGGATTATGGGGACAATGTGTGCGAGCTCCCCAGAGAAAATACTGTGGTTGTAAGTAATAATACTAGCATTTCATTTTCATTTCATAAGTAGTTTTCGGCTCGTGATTGTAGATCTAATAGAACAAGAAAGCTCGTGTGTTAAACACTACTAACAAGTGACAGAAACCAAATAGAGAACAAATGGGAACTTAAGGTGGCTCCATATTGTTCAGCCCTCTCGTCTTTTGCATTCCATTACAGCTAGCCCGATGGTGTGGCTAAAAATCTTTTAGTTGGAACCAGTAAATCTTTTATCAGTCAACAACGTGGTATCCAAATATCGTCATCGTTCGTTGCCATGGCAACGCGAAAAGTATGGTTGCCGAAATGTAGCAAAATTCGAAAAATATATATTTTCATTCGATAAAATATATTTTCATTCGATAAAATATATTTTCATTCGATAAAATATATTTTCATTCGTTAAAATATATTTTCATTCGATAAAATATATTTTCATTTGATAAAATATATTTTCATTCGATAATATATTTTCATTGGATAAAATATATTTTCATTCGATAATATATTTTCATTTGATAAATAATACATTTTCATTTCGATACTGACTATTTTCATTCGATAAAAAAATTCGTTCGATAAAAAAATATTTTCATTTCATATGTCTGCCCAGTAGTTACCCCATGGCGTGATATGTATCCTCTTATGATAGTGTCTAGTTGATCGTCATTTATATCAGACTACCTTCCACAGTTTAATCCGTACTCCACCACTCTCCGTTGAATGGTCCATCGGGAAACGTGCAGCATGCGAGCTATTTGTATCCAAGTGCAACCTAGGCTTCTCAAGTTTTCCAAAAGTTCCTGTGCAATCACAAATCGTGGTCTTCCTGCTCCACTGACGACGACAGAACGCGGACCCATATCGGCCATGCTTGTGGTTCTCCTTCCAATTTCAGCCATCCTATTCCACCAATACAAGTGAATTTCAGAAAAGCATGAACAAAGTTCTTGGAACTGGTCGAAATTCGCCATATTTACAACAGCGTCTGAAACACTTCTAAGAACTGATAACGTCATGTCCAACTGATTGAATAACACTGCTGCTGAGGGAAAGTCCAAGTTAACATTCGAACTATTGCACTCGCAGATGTTGAGTAGGGGGACAAGCCCTGAAAAAAAGTCTTCCCACAGGGATTCGCTGAGGGAATCATCTTCGTCCGTCGCCATGTTTAAGCCAAGTGACCAGGCCTTATGATACCACGTGATTTTATCCAATGAAAATATTTTTTTTTATCGAACGAATTTTTTTATCGAATGAAAATATTTTATCGAAATGAAAATGTATTATTTATCGAATGAAAATATATTATCGAATGAAAATATATTTTATCTGATGAAAATATATTATCGAATGAAAATATATTTTATCAAATGAAAATATATTTTATCGAATGAAAATATATTTTAACGAATGAAAATATATTTTATCGAATGAAAATATATTTTATCGAATGAAAATATATTTTAACGAATGAAAATATATTTTATCGAATGAAAATATATTTTATCGAATGAAAATATATTTTATCGAATGAAAATATATTTTTTTCGAATTTTGCTACATTTCGGCAACCATAGAAAAGAGGTAAAAAATACGCTATTTTGGACCATTTTGAGGCTAATAACTTATAAACTACACGTTGAAAGTTTTTGTTTTCGATACAGTTTTGTTTAATTGGCAAGAGAAACATTTTAACAATTTTTTAAAATATACTGTACATAGAGTTCAGAGCTACCTTAAATTTATGTAAAAATGACATATCTCTGAATCCTATGTATAAATTTTTTTTCAAAATTGGCACAAATGTTTGCTATGTTTATAAAACGAAAATGTATAAAAATCAAAAAAATTCACCGAGCAGTTTTGAAGGTATTAGCCTTAAAAGGTTGAAAATGGGGTCTTTTTGGCCTCTTTTGACGTTGCTACGGTAACAAATTTTGATGTCGTAGCCACCTAAATTTGTTCATTGATTAAGTGTTTACAAACCTGTACTAAACGTTTTCTCTTAACTTTACTGGTGTAGCTGTGATTGAATATCATAGATGTATCATGATGGGAATATTTAAACTATTAGGAGCCACCTTAAACATGCATGACAGCTAGTTTCTTTTATCTTTACTGTACTAAGACAACTTACGAGTTTTAGACATTGTTGTTACCACAAGAAGTGAAACGAATAAAATAATCTTGGTCATTATGCAGTCAGATCCAACGCTATAAAAACGAAAAAAAGATAATTATAACGTAGTTGAAAAAGATATACAACAAAAGTGATGATGAGGCAAAACGCTTTCTACGCTTTCTATTAACCCTCGGACAAGGGAGGGGGGTGGTTGCCACCCCCTTCTTAAGGTTTTTCTCCGATATTTTCAAGACCATTTAAGATTAGCACATGCCGTTTTCAGTAGCTGTTTACTTTTCATTGAGACACATTTTGGTAAAGCTTGGCGACAATCGGTTACTATGGTAACGCGATATGACGTCATAAGTAACATGTGGTCAACCCATTTTTAAAGAAAAAAGTGTGTTTTTCACCTTTTTCAGCGAAAAAACATATAAAATGCTACCAAAAGCATCAAAATGTTTGATTGTATGTTATTTTGCAACTCTAGCAGACAATATTTGCAATTTCCGCATTTTTTCTGATAAATTTGAATTTTTAGTAAAATCCAAGATGGCGGCCACCTTGGCGGCCATTTTGGATGACATCACGGGCCCCAGCAGCGCCCCAACCCATAATATTTACCTTATCTTGTAGAGCACATCGCGGGCTATCTATTAGATGTAAAATATTTCCGAAATATTGCAACATCGCAAAAACCCAACCACCACGGTTGGTGTATACGTTTGCGTGTAGGTCCGAGGGTTACTCCTCGGATGCACACGCAAGCTTACACCCCTCCGGTAGTACAAGGGGTCGGTGGGCGGGGGGGGGGGGGGGGGTATGGTTGCAGCTCCTACCTTTGTTACAATATTTCGGAACTATTTTACCTCCAATGGATAGCACGTGATTTGCTCTACAAGATAAGGTAACTATTATGGGTTATGGCGCTGCTGGGGATCCGTGACTCTTGGATTCTACTAAAAATTCAAATTTATTGGAAAAATGCAGCAATTGCAAATATTTTTTGCTATTGTTGTAAAACATGATATACTGTAATTCAACAAAGGTAAAAAAATAATTTTATTCAAAAATGGCCTTGACTCATGCTACTTATGACATCATATCTTGTTACCATAGCAACTGATTGTCGCAAAACTTTACCAACATATGTCTCAAGAATAACCGAAAAGCTTCTGAAGACGGCATAAGCTAACAACAAATGCTTTAAAAAAAATCGGAGAAAAACTTAAGAGGGGGACATCCACTCCCCTCTCATTGTTCATCCGAGGGGTTAAGCATGAATAGTTTGTCTAAGCCAACTTATCCATCTAATAATTAAACTCATTATCCATTTGATATAAATATATATTATTTAAAAAGAATGGTAAAAATGTTAAATATCCATCTTAGGTTTAAAACGCAATGGGTCTTCCACTACAACCAAACCTTTTGTCACTTTGGGTAACTGACAAGAGCGAATATCTCAAACTTCTCTTTGTAAGCATCTGTTGGCTTTTTTCAAGCACTAACTTGGCTGTTTATTTTTCTACGTTGTTATTACTGAACACATCAGTTGATAATTGTACTTAAACATCCACTGCCCATGATCAGGAAATCTTTATGTTTACGAATTGCTGTTTCGGCAGTTTTGCCATTCATTTTGATCTTGGCAAAGTACTGGCCGGATTCCCGCCAAATAAAATATGAATATCAACTTTGCTATAAAGCAGCTTTTCTTGACTAAATACAAGAAAACTATAACTCATAGATAGCTTCAACAAATCACTTGTTTCGATATTTTGTGCGCATGGTTAACGAGGACTTGTGTGGGCTCTAAAATCAAGATGGAAGCTGGTTTTGAGGAACGAACAACTTGCATCACCTACTGCAAACCAATTCTTAGCCTGTTCAAGGCGTTCAGCTACAATAGAGCGAGGGGTAGATGGAGTGCAAAGGGAAATATTGCAAGTGCTGATGGAGGGTTGTAGGCGTGAGAGAGCGGGTGAGAGAACATTTGACTGTTTCTGGGTTGAAGTTTTCATTCAATACCCACCATTGTAGATTTCGCTGCAGTATATTGAAATTTGCGTACATGCATGTGAGCTTTTAAGGTTACAGTGTACCTTCAGATCGAAAATTTATTGAAAATTTTTTTTTGGCGTTAAAATAAAGTTTACAGAATGAACTTTCATCCAAAAAAAAAAGTATCGAAAAATAGTGAAAATTGACGGAGTAATGACGGTATAACTTTTGTGGGCGGAGTTTGTTTATTAAGCGATATGTTTTTTTAAGCGCCGTTTTCTCAAAGTTAATTTTTCGCTTGTTGGGGACACTTTAAAGAGCTACAACTCAAAGGAAATTTGTTCGATTTTCCTCAAATTTGGACAGAAGCTAGGCTAACATATAATCAAACAAAACGTGTCGGCGAATTTCTTAATTCCGAAAACGTTTTCGTCAAGAGGCATTTCCGTGCGATCATTCCAATTTTTTTTCTCCCCTTTTCGAAAATATTCTGTAACTGTTCACTGCAATTGAATATGGAAAATCGCCGACACGTTTTTTAGCGCTTCGTGTCCGGAAACCCGAGAACAAATCAAATTAGCAAAATATAATAATCGCTTTGAGTTATAGCGTTTTAAAGCTGATTCGGACGTTCGAATTTAGATGTCGTAAAAAATCGACAATTCATTTTATTACCAAATGGTTTCCATATTTAGATAGCCAGCTCTATAAGCTTTAATTTTATATCTGGGTTTAGGTATATTAAGTGTAATCTTAAGACGCTAGAGCTGTTATACTGGAGACACCCCCGAAGGTACACTGTAACCTTAAGGGCATGCTATTTCATTCCTTCGTGCCACGTCCAATCGCCATTTAATACCGAACTGCAATACTTGTCCAGTTTCAGCTGGTCTTCAATTTCATTAATGTATGGCTACATACATTTCTGATTACAAGATTCTCCAACAATTTTTTTTTTCCATTTTTAATTTTAACGAAGAAAATCCGAATGTGATGCTTCAGTCCCTATTTGTCTAGTGGAGGGGATAAGCTAATTACGACACTGATTAAAGGTCGGGACACACTAGGCGACAGGCCGCAAGGACGTGATGCGGAGACAGGTTGCAGCGACAATTCCTTTCGCGTGGTATGAGATGCGAAAACTCCTTGTTGCTACGACTGCTTAGCTTATAAACAGGCAAAATTGGACAAATTATTTATACAAAGATGTTGCTTTGAAAACAAGAATAAAAAAGAAGATATCTTCTTTGATTTTAGATTATTGAAATTTTATTACTGAATTGGTGGCCACAGTGCACCTGCATGTCAACATCATGATGTTATTTAAATAGTTTAGATAATAAAGAGAAAACTTTTGAACATTCAGATGCTTTGAGTTCACAAATCTATGTTTAGTCTCCTTAAAGTTATCCTAATCGAGATCTCACCTTATAAGTAGAGATTTCCTTTTAAGACGAGATATTGAGTTATATCAGTATATGTCGAGATCTGGTGTTATATGTCGAGATCTCGAGTTATAGGTCGAGATCTCGTGTTATAAGACAAGATAGAAAAAATCTCGTGAGATATCGATTTACAGTAAAGATCTTGCCTCATAAGTCGAGATCTGGTGTTATAAGTCGAGATCTCGCTTTATAAGTCGAAATCTCGTGTTATAAGACAAGTTAGAAAAAATCTCCACTTAACGAATGAAAGAAACACATGCATCAGGTCATGACCCTTACGGAACACCGTACGAAATCAATGTAAGGGCATTTATGGAGTTTCAGTTTATAGCAAGATGGCCTTTTTCGGCTTTTGGCAGCGTAAATCCGGAAAAACCGGATGTCAACCTCTGAACATGAGAATTAATTTTTATCTTGCGTGCTACACGCTAGAAAGGAGACTCATTTAAAGCGCACGAAGCACCTGCAGAGAGCGCGGAGTTCGAAAGTAGAGGGAAGGTGGCTTTCTATTTCCCTCGTGCTCCTTACTCTTTCCGTGGCCATGTGCCTGCAAGGCAGGCACAGAAAGGGAAAGAAACGTTTGTTCTTTCTTTTCTTGCTTCACGCTGGAATTCTCTATCTAACATTTTTTTTCGCGCCCACCTCACAGACTCACCGTTCATCAGATAACTTTAAAAGTTATCTGATAGACTGCATGCAGATGTTCCGTGTGTAATTTGCTTAAGACTTGTACTGTGATCAACCTTAGCCGATGAAGTTTTCATGAATATTATTTTACCTCATTTCATAGTACCAATTGGTTACTTACCTGCAGTTTATATAAACCTTGTCGTGGTCAAAACAAGTGAAACGACAGCAAGAAATGTGTGTTTCGTATCACCGTTACGGCTAAGTTAAAAAACATATCAATCGGCGAAATTTGATTGGAGGGGACTGTGTTTGTCAGTTTTGGCGCAAATGGCTATATAAGTAGACCAATTTGCATCGATCGAGCAGACATAAAGACAATTGATTTATGGAGCTATGACTGCTGACATGTTTAATAACATGTTAAACGGCCAGCCAACGTAAGAAATACATAAATAATGCGAAATATTTCCGGTCAAGCATTTGTTTTAAGACAGTAGAAACCAGCTTACTCGAACTCTGTTAACTCCCAACTCCCCGCTAACTCGAACTAATTTTACTTTTCCTTGGCTTAAATTTATCCCGATAACTCGAGCTATTTTAAAAATCAGCGACGTTATACTGTATCTTCATAACTGGTGCAACTTGTCCATCAAACCTTTGTTCTTTTTTGTGAGTGTGTCAGTTTCTATTGCGTAAATAAAACATTGAACATTTTAGCTACAAGTTAATAATTCGAACAGAACTTCCTCATAGACAGACAACAAGCGAATGAAGAAGCCGAAACTACAATTATTTGGAAGACACAGACGATCATAACGCTTTAAAAACTTTGAGGTATGTTGTAAAACTTGTACCAAACGTGAAGAAAACATAGACACACATGACACTAAATACTACATAAACAAGTATTTTAAAAAAAACACGGTCACGAGTTACCATGCGTGGCGTTGCTCACTATTCTTGTGCCGGGTTTTTGGACATCTCATTGTTACAAATATCTTTTTTGTTCTTGTTTCAAACGGATTTTTTAAGCTGTTATAGCTGACGAGGAAAACTTTGCAAATGTTCACTTCTTCCGTTCAAACGGTGTTTGTAACTCGTGAAAACGTCGTGAAGCAGCGTTGAACGGGGAAATATGCAAATGTTCACTTCTTCCGTCTGTCCGTCATTCAATCCGTCAATCCTTCCATTTTTCGGCTAAAAACTCTTCGTGGTTTTTTCTTAACGTGACACAAACACAGATCTGTTTACTCATTAATTATTTGACTTCGAACTCAGTATGAAAAATTAAACCGATCTGCGGACTTTTAATGGGTTTTTCCAGACTTAGATCAAACGCTACAGCACGGTTAATGTTGTCTTTACGGTGATTACCTAGTATTGCATTGCGTATCACAACTGTGCATAATATATATAGTTAGGCTTAGCCTAACAGCGTTGCCCTCTGAAGACCCTCTGAACAAGCTTAACTAAGATGAAACTTAACTTAGGTGAAAGGTCGGAATTAAGATTGACGACCGGGCTATTTTTCAATTTTAGCAATTCTCAAAAACAGTAAGCTTAAGCTTATTACCCGACCGTCTGCACAGTACATTTAGACCGTACAAAAGTTCACAAAAACAACTTTTTCTCCGTCTAGAATACCTATTACGACTATTTTCCGAATAAAATACACTTGTTGCTTGTCAAAAAATGCCCGAGAAACTGATTTGGAAATCAAAATTGCAAAAATACACAAACATATTTGCATAAGGCGACGCGAGTATAAAATCTAAGTCTTGTTTTGTTTACATAAAATCGCTTTTCAATCTATGTAATGAAATGAACAAACACATAAAAATGGACAACACAATCTTCTTTCGAAAAATTTTATTCAAACCTCCATTAGTTTATGTTTAAAAGCAAAACGCAAAACGCGCATCGAGGCCGAGCCGTGTCTTCGATGAAATTCAAGAAGTTAATACAACTGAATTTAAGCTACACGTTTAAAAACAATTCTCCAAAACTAACGAGACCACAAACAAAAAGTCAATCACAGATTGATATCAAGATAAATTCCCATCGAAAAATGTAATTTGTTTTACCTTTATTAAAGTCCCTCCGGCGACTACTGTGCTTGGAAATTCTTTAAATCTCCGCTTTGGTGCTGAAATCCGTAAAACGAACCCATCTCTCGCATTGCTAAAAACGTATATAGTTCCTCGAAGCAAGATTTTATTCCTGAAAGCTCTTCTTTTTCCACTAAAGCGGCTTCTGAGTATCTCTTAATTAGTATCCCTGTCTTGAGTAGCAAACCACGAAAAAATGCTGGAAAATAACGACTTTAATTTAAACCGTTTTCTCCGCTCAGTAAACACAGCAAAACATCAAAGTGTTTTCCCAGCTGACGTGACATTCGGCCGTGTAACCGCGCGAAAAACAAAGCCTCGCTTTGGTTTCAACACGACGTCGTGTACGCGCATGTTTTGCGACGTCATACGCGCCCGAGAGCTAGCCCTGCGCGACGGCGGAGCCTGGATGTCGGAGGCCGGCTGGCACGCGCGCGCCCGCGAAACATTCCGCTAGCCATGACCATGAAAAATGACAGGCATAGGTTCTATGAGTATGGTGCTCCGCCGGGCCTTCGGCCCGCGGGCTCCGCTAATATCTTGCGTCGTTTGCGCGTGCACGAGCGTGCGCGCATTCCGAAGCAAGGGGGCTTCCTTTGAGGATTCAGTTCCCTTAGGAAATAAGTGGTTGTTTCTCCTTAACCAACATGATGACCTATAATTTTTTCCATGCATAACAAGCCAGAGCCCCGATTTTAAGTACTAGGCGACTTTCAAAGACGCGTGCTTCGCATATTTGTGGTGGATTAAAATCCCGGCTTTGGCAGGAGCCCTTTGTTTAAAACTCGCCAGGAAACTCGCATTAAGGCATAAACGTGCATTGTAGCTGTCAACAGAGACTTTTAATTACATTCTGTCATCATTGACAAAGCACGATCCACGTTAAATTAAAAATAATTGTACAAATCTGGTACAAGTCGAATTTTACTGCACTTCAGTTCGATGATTCCAAAAACAAACCTATTTCACGCTGAATTTTCCTTACTTTCACAAATCAAACTTCTATCAGTTCTTTTAACCCTATTCAGACTGGGTTTTTTTAGGCAATCTGTGACTGGGGGGGGGGGGGGGGGGGCTCCTCGGACCCCCCCTTCATATCTCTGGAACCAGTAAGGCTAGGACCATGAACTTTTCACACAATGTTCATCTCCATACAAGGAAACCTCACACCCAGTTTTGACCTGCCACACCCAAGTATGACGTCACAACGACGTCATTTTTGTTTTTCCGCCGTTTCTTTGATAGTTTTCCATCCAGATACTTAAAATATCAAATATAACTGTAAAATCATCTCTTTAATATTAAAACATAATAAATACAAACAAGGACACACTTGTAACGCGAGAAAAAGCAAAAAAAGGCGATAAAACTATAATTTTGAAATTATTGTCCGCCATTTTGGATCCACCATCTTGGATCCGCCATCTTGGATTTCCTTTTTTTTTCGTTTAAATTAAAATTTAAAAAATATCTAAAAGAGAAAAGGATCAGAATGTATAAAACACGTATCAAACTAATGTCTATTATCCAAACAATGAACTTAGAAGCGTTATTTAATAAATAGTACAACATTTTTCTCTATAAGTAAAAGAGACCAAACATTTGCCTACCCCTCCCCCCCAAATATTTGATGTTAAAAATTTTTGATGTCTTTCAAGAACTAGTCACAAGAAAAAACTATTCTAACAAGAAAATGCACTATAAGTCAAAGAACTCGCGTGAATTAAGGCATGGCTCCTCGTGTAATATTGGGTTTTAATCATTTTTTCTAGCTTTCTTCAGCGTCCCCTAATATTTTTTCTTATAACCATGCACTAAGAATCAAAACCATTTTTGGATGGTACCCTGTGTCTGTGTCTGTGTCTGTTGGGGTCACATGACCAGCCACGCCCTAAATTATGCAAAATTTGGATTTTTCAGATTACAGCATGAAAATTCAATTAAAAGCTCGCGTTTTTCCTTCCTCAGTCTTCAATTTACAGAGTAATACGTCAAATTAAACGGGGAATTTCGAAAGCTGTTATTGCTGCATAATTATTCATTGCTTTCCTCTAGTCCCAGTCCCACTCTAAAATAAAAACGTTATAGTTTACAGAAAACAAATAACTTTAGAAAACCCCGATTAGTTCCATAAACCTTGTGCTGATGGACATTGATAGAAAACAAATTAAGTATAAATAAAATATTTTTCCAATATCTCGTAAATTTGGATCGAAAATAATTGCTACAAATTGGGCGTGGCAAGTCACCTGACGTAGCAAGTCCATTCATGTAAGCGATAAAAAATTGTTTTCCACAATTAAAAGCCTATTAGAAAGTTTAAAGTCAATAAGTCAGATAAGTTTTAAAACAGACCACCCCCCTTTATATCGAATGAGACCCATTCCGTAATTCACCCGAGAACAAGATCTTAAAATAAAAAATTCACCATATTTTAATATTTTGAAAACCTATGTGTCAAAAACCGGTTGCCATGGCAACATGGTTAATCACACTGACATGTTATGGATACCAAAATGTTTCTAGATAAATTCTAGGAAAAGTCAGAAAATTTCAGCATCATAGCTATTTCGGTGTAAGAGTTATCACAATTTTACTGGAGGGGGGTTCGAAAAGCCCCCCCCCCCCCCCCCGCCCAGTCTGAATAGGGTTAAAACGCCTTTCAGTTCCGGGAGTTTTGCTGGACTTGCTGTGAAACACTTCTTAGCGGTGATCTTTAATCCCGAGTGTCTAATTGAACACAATCGAACATCTAATTTTGTATGATTTCGATTATCGAACAAATCGAACCAATCGAACAAAACCGAGGGCATTTGAACAAAATCAAACTCATTCAAACAAAATCGAACGCAATGGAACCGAATCCGGTAGCGTAGTGCTGCAGAACAATGGCGACTTAAAAAGTGGAAGAAACTAATTTATGAAACGTTCGAAATAATGGCCAAAAATAACAATAAAAAAGATATATACACATGTACAGGGATCTATACACTTCACTATACCATGCAAACACTGCTAATAAAATTTCTTGCCGCTTAAAAGCTCGAATACTGATTGCTCAAAAATTTACGAAACCGCTCGGTCAACTTAAAAGCCTAGCTAAGTTGGTGCGATCAGGAACGTTTTCAAAAAGCTTCCATTCATTTCGCGAGTGTGACTTCTATGCACCAAAGGGAAACCCGTTTTGATGTCAAACAATTTTTTCGCAAAGTTTAAAATCTGATTTAGAAGAGACTGGTTCTCGTTTTCGTACTGTTTTTGAATTCTAAGTGATGTAGCTAGACCAGAAAGCATGAAATCGCGTTTTCTGTTGTCTCATACTTCCATCCAAGATCGCGATGGAAGGAGTAAGTGGGCGAGTGAGTGAGTGGCCATTTGCATATCTGTCTCCGTTACCGATAACCCGTTCATTACGCATACGTGTATTCACGGGTTGACAATGATTGTTTTTCTTTTATGCGCTAAGTTGGAACAATCCTGCGGCCTTGAGTCGCGTTTCTAAAAATCAGTCATTGGACAATTTTAAGTAGCATACTGAACATATTTGCATGACTTGATCATTTAAGAAAGACAAGAGATTCCTCTCACCATACGAATTATGAAAGCTCCCCTCTCCCTAGTCTCCCACGCAGCCGTTATTTGTGTCGTCACGCAACGCTCCTCTCAATTTAGTGGGGAGTAGCGTTACGTGACGACAAAAACAACGGCTATGTTGAAGACCCATCGTCACTTATAATTACCCTGATGCATCGCACATTGTTTATTTTGATTTCGACCCAGACAAATGCGATCTCTCTCGAAGTGAATTTTTGCCGGCACTTAGATAAAGGCCTTTTTCGTACTTTCGTTGGTCACTATATACGAGCTTTTCATGAAGCCAAATAGTTCGTCAGAGTATATTACATTATTACCGACCTCAAGGTAGCCACTAACCCAATGACTTAGTCGGAATATATACCGACCTCAAGGTAGCCACTAACCCAATGAATTAATGGCTACCTTAGGGTCGGAATATATACCGACCTCAAGGTAGCCACTAAATAACCATTCCCAAACTGCCTCTCGTCTCACTGAGTTTGAAATTTCGTTCGACATTAATTTTAAAATTTATTAGTCCCAAGAAGCGGTCCTGTTAGATATCAAAAGCCCGTTTAACATGTCTCGCATTTTTTTTCTGGGGCCGCTCAACCCGCCTTAGTGTAGTTCCAGGCAACTCCAGTCGCCGAGGCAGTTTCCTCCGCTTCGAAAGTTCGCATCGAAAACATTTTCACATCGTGGGAGGCGGTAAACCTCCTGCTATTTTTACCGAACGTTTATTAAGGTCGATACCGCTTAAAACGAAACCTCCAGCGAGCCGAGAAGTGTTTGTATTTTGTGGGCTGCTCTGTCGGCGTATCTGATTTGCATCGGGCATAATTAGTGAGCTCCGCTGGCGGAGGACGTTTGCATCAGAAGTTTGCATCGAAAAAAATTCGACGTCTAGGGACGGGGAAATCCTCCTTCAACTACCATGGAATATTTGACATAGTTCCTGGCAAAAACGACTCCGCCGGCGAGCAGAGAAGTTTGAGCTTTTTTCTGTTGTTTACATCTCCAGGGAGCATTATTATACAGTCACGGTTATCGATGGTAAGATTAAATGTCAACTCACAGTATCTGGAAAACGAATGTACTAAAAAATTACAATGAAAAGATTCGAAGATAAATGTTAACTAGTAGGCAATCTAATATACCTATTTCCTTTCCGGTCCACGAATAACCAAATTTCTGAGCCAAACCTTCTGAAGGTTCTCGTTTCTAGCTTGACAGCCGGCCTCTAGCCTTCGGCGGCGTTGCTTAGAAAACGTATCAGTAACGATGAAAAATAAAAGAAAACATACAAATACAAGATGCATATGCCGATCTTGAAGTTAACCCTGATGCCTGATGTATTCACCGTGTTTTTTAAATAAGATGATGATGATGACCCTCGGACGTACTTGGGGGGGGGGGGGGGGGGTAAGGGGGGGTTGTATGCCACCCCCCCTCCCCCTTAAGGTTTTTTCTCCGATATTTTCAAGACCATTTAAGATTAGCACATGCCGTTCTCAGTAGCTGTTCATTTATCCTTGAGACACATTTTGGTAAAGTTAGGCGACAACCGGTTGTTATGGTAACGAGCTATGACGTCATAAGTAACATGTGGTCAAGCCATTTTTGAAGAAAAATGCATGTTTTTCACCTTTTTTCAGCGAAAAAACATATAAAATGCTGCCAAAAAGCATCAAAATGTTTAATTGTATGTTATTTTACAACTTTAACAAACAATATTTGCAATTTCCGCATTTTCCCGATAAATTTGAATTTTAGTGAAATCCAAGATGGCGGCCGTCTTGGCAGCCATTTTGGATGACGTCACGGACCCCCAGCAGCGTTACAACCCATAATATTTACCTTATCTTGTAGGGCACATCGCGGGCTATCGATTAGATGTAAAATATTTCCGAAATATTGCAACATCGCAAAAACCCAAGGGGGTAGGGGGGTTATCAACCCCCCTTGTACCACGGTTGGGGTACGTCCGAGGGTTAATCAAGGAATCAAACTTCCCAGACACAAAACTGATTTTCGTGGCCCCAGAAATTCTAAAAAGCCCGCAATGAATCACGGTAAGTGACGATGGGCCTTTATGGAGACTACCCTCTACTAATCAGTGACATTTTGAGACCAAACCGTGCACGAATTTATTTTATTTCGGCAGAATCGACGATGGCTAACAGGAACACAATCATCATTGCCCTCTTCATCATGTTCCCATTGGCGAGGATGGCAAAGCAGCGTTTAAAACCTGAAGGTAAAACGATCAAAGTAATCAAACATTTATCTTTTTGTTAATTAAGCAATGATCCGCATAAGAAGGAAAGTGCTAACGGCAATGCACGATGGAATGCCAACTTTTTGCATTGTTACAACTAGTGATCCCATTGGCCTAGACTCAACCCAATCGCAAAACATGCAAATTTTTAAAGAAATTGTATATGAGGAACTTTATCAAAGAAGCAAAATTATTTACTATTGCCTTCTGCTATTATGATTGGTTAAGCACGAACATTAATTCCTAGAAATTATCTGACGCAAATGGATATTCTTTATTTTTATACTGAAATATAATTATAAACCATTAGCTCCTCCCCTATTCTTGAAATCAGGCATTCTATGTGGGAAAGAGCCAAAGAATGCCGCAGAACAATGAAGTTTACTGTAGTTCTTATGTGGAGTGTTACTTAACAACCTGAAAGGATGGGCTAATTCGAATTGATTTGGAGTAACACATCACGAAATAGTCGAGTCGATCGCATTGGGATAGTCTCGATGGATTTTTTACCCTCGTTTTGGTATTTTATGACATTGGAGGGATCTTGTCTTATTTGTTGAAGAAAATGTATGTTGGTGCTGGAGGCCAATTTGAGTTCCTTAAAATGATAGCTGTGGGATTTCTATTTTCTTGTTTCTCCAATTAAATTAACTGACTTGTATATCAAAGTTTCTTTTCGTCAGTAGTGAAATTAATGCTAAATCTCGCGCGACCGTCCATCTGTTCTTTATTTCAAATGTCTTTGTTTCATCAAGCGTCCAGCTTTCTATTGTATATAGCGAGACGAGGTTGAAAAAGCAATTTTGTTTATAATGACAGAAAAAGTGAAGCCGATTTTCAAAAATGTCTGAAAGATTTTGTCTCACATCGCGGACACACCGCCATTATATTTGCTTGTTAATTAATGCTCTATGACTACACGTTTTTTACAGATGAACAAAAACCTTTGATGTTTTCTTTAGGAAATATGATGTCATTTTTTTGTGAAAAGTGAAATATGTTGATATTGAATAGCTCGTGAACAAATGTCTTGGGTTGGTGGTGATAAAAGTAATAATCCTAATTGCACATCTCAATGTTTCGCTTAATATCGTTTGCAGCTTGCCCTGTCACTGACGCAATAAACAAACATAAAGACGAGGTAAAAAAAGAACAGGAAAGGGTCAAGAAATTAATTGATGAAGTGGTCCAAGAGATTGAAATCAGTTGCGGGCTAGGTAAGTAGAAAAACGTTTACCGCTTAGGAGGTCTAGGTGTCTGAGGCAGTAGCTCTAAGGCAACACATTCGTTAATTCAATCAATACTAAGCAATACACATTTCTTTCTATATCTTTCCAATTTAATAAGGGTGGTAAAAAAAACACGGTAATAAACAAATATTATGTTGAAGGAAGAAAAATGGCGATGTTAAAAAGTAATGTTCTGGTATAGCTCTATTGCTTGGCCGCATAAGACTGATTCGACTCGGGGGAGACTTAACCCTTTAAGTCCCAATAGCGTTCAGTATCAAAATTCTCCTTGTGATATTAATGAATAGTCATACAAACAGATTATGAGAATTAAGGAAATGATCACCAAAGATGAACTGCCTTGATTTTAAACAACTTCTCCCAACCATACTATAAGAAATGTGAGTAGACCAGAAAAGGAGAATTTGTCAGTTGGCATTTAAGGTTAAACCGGCAGTGGAGCCTACTCACAGTCTTTTCACGATACTGAGAAGGAAAAATAGAAGAATAGCCGAGAAAGAAAACTCATCGCATAACTTCATATTTGCTATCATATATGTGACATATATAGCTATATGTAAAAAAAAATATAATTGATGTTCCTTTCTCGTCTAATCCTTCTTGTGATTCATTTTTTCTTGGATTTCTTGTTATGCTTGTCCGGCAGATTGGGTCAGACATGGAGAATTATGTTATTACATATAATTTACACACTGTAATGATTCCTTGTTTGTATCACCAGTGCTACGTGGCTCAACATTTATTTGTACCCTTCACATTCTCATTGCCACGAATTACCCACCTTATTACTCACGATCTGCTCCCGTACGGCCTCGTGGCTCAAGCGGTAGAGCGACGGAAGATCTAATCCGGAGGTCGTGGGTTCGAATCCCACCGAGGTCAAAGATTTTTTTCTTTCCCTCGTGTGGTCCCTCATTTTCCTTACTAGGGCTAACGCTCAGTACAGGGAAATTTATGGGTTTACCTTAGCACTATAATTTACACACAGAGTTAATTCTCTGATTCCTTGTATGTTATTACATAGTTGAGACTCTAACACGGAAAACAGGCAGACCCTGGACCAACATGCTAGAATATGGCGGGAGACCTCCTCATAATCAGATCAGCTGAGGAAAACAATCTCATATCGAAACTCATATAAATATATACGCAACTAAATTAAGCAATTCGCAAATAACACAATTCTGAGCGCCTCGTGAGGCTCAATCAAATTGAAACAAAACAGGTTTTGTTTTATTTATTTGATATAGTTATTTTTCTCATATTTGTATTTTTCATTTTCAGGTTGTCCAACTGGTTGGGTTAGACATGGAAATGCATGTTATTATTTCGACGATACACCACGACCAAAAACATGGGCAGATGCTAGAGCAAAATGCCAGAATAAGGGGGCAGATCTCCCCATAATAAAATCATCCGCTGAGAACACGTTCATTTTTGACCTGATGAAGAAACAAGACAAAGTAAGTCGTGATGGTGTGTGGCTTGGGATGCAACGAAAGGATAAGACATCAAAGCGAGACCTCTATTGGATCGATGGCTCTCCACTGGAGAAGCAAGCGTATTTGAACTGGTCATACGGCCAACCGAGCATGGGACCGGGACGACCTGAACATTGTGGAAACATGTATGTGATCTCGAATCCTCACGGAACGCCAGGAAAGTGGAATGACATCGCCTGCGATTGTACAACCGACCATGTCTACGACTGCCCAAATGTTCTTTGTCAAAAGCGCTTTTGAGGCGGCCAAAACAGTAAATCTACAAACGTGACTCACATATAGGGCTAAAATAAAAAAGTTTATTAACTGATCTGTTTTAACTGAAGTGGTATTAAGTTATGAATCCCAGATATTTTTAATAGCGTAAAAATCGCTAGATATAGTCAACTTGTGTTATAACGAATGTTAAGTCAGTTAGGTGAAAAAAATAAAATTTGTGTTAGCAATTACTGTTGTAAAGAATATTTGTACGTAACAGTTCTTAAAGTGCAATCCTACAATGAGAATGTTCAACTAAGCTCACACTGAGAGGGAGGGACACCCCCGGTATCTTTATATGGGAGACCCCCGGAGGACCGCCATATATAGACTAGCTGTAAACGTTTCTGGTCAAATCTCTAATCCCGCGTTGCGACAAAATAGAAAACCAACCATCAAACATTGGTCCTGAGGCTCCTCTCATGAAAAGTTGTGGACGTATAGGACAAAAATTGCCACAGATATCGTTTGACGACCTTAGCGAATAACGAATAAGGAATATAGAATAACGAAGTGATCATTGTTGATCATGAATAGAAGACGTTTTAACTTTCCGGACAAACAAGAACAAAACTTAAGTCCTCGCAGCCCATTTACAGTGTGACGCGCCTAACCCTAAGCAAGTTTCCACGATATCCGCCAGCTATTTCTAATTATTGTCGTAACTGTGAATACGTACGAAGCAATAAAGTAAAGGAAATCTTCGTATTTTGTAACTAACTTCACACTACTGTGATAAACACGAAGAGACAAGATTACATTCCATCGTGCTCAACTTTGCAAGGAGGCGTGCACGTCAATTGGATTCGCGCTCTCTGATTGGCTAACTTTGCAAGGAGGCGTGCACGTCAATTGGATTCGCGCTCTCGATTGGCTAACTTTGCAAGGAGGCGTGCCCGTCAATTGGATTCGCGCTCTCTGATTGGCTAACGTTTAAAAAGTTGGTTGGGTGCTCATGGTTACTTCGTAGCCTGCGTGGGTGGCGCAAACGGGGAGAAAGGAGGGGACGCGAAATGGTTGAAGGGGTTGTTCGTGTCGCACTGCTTCATTCAATGTAAGACAGACAGCTAAGGTTGCTCCGGAAGGTGTCTGGGTTAGGGGGGAGCCAGCGTACTAGCTAGCACCTAGGCCTTTTCTTCTCACTCTCTCCGTTTTTGGCTCCAATTCATTATTCGCGCTGCCTGTCAAAGGAAGAACATCTTGGGACTGGGCGCTGACAAAATATGCAACCACTACAACGCAAATACACTTTTCATTAGGTGACCCAAAAATTTTGTGGTTATTTTCATAATTTCTCCTATACAAACCGTCCTTAGATTCTTGGAAGATATCTTCACATTTCAAGAAATGTTCAACCAGTGCAACAGTATATTCAGATACAATACACAGATGTCCATATTCACATAAAACAAATTTATAACCAGCCTTTCATGTCTTATTGCCAAACAACTTTAGGCTCGATCAGTGTAAAGTTTAGAAAAAGAAAGTTCTCCACCCCTCACAAGAAAAGTAATAATAATAATAATAATAATAATAATAATAATAATAATAATAATAATAATAATAATAATAACAAGCTTGTTCAATGAGGCCTGATATTATAGCTGTTCTACAAAATTTACGAACGGAAAAGCTTTAATATCATTTTTTAATATATAAAGATAGGCTTAGCCTAACAGCGGAGCTCTCTGAACAGAAACGGTGATAATAAACTTAACTTAGGAGAAAGGTCGGAAGCACAAGAAAAATTAGAATTAAGATTGACGACCGGGATATTTAACAATTTTAGGAATTCTCAAAAACTGTATTACGCGACCGTCTGCACAGTACATTTAGACTGTACAAAAGCTTACAAAAACAACTTTTTCTCTAGTCTGCCTGTCCAAGAATAACTAGTGTGACTAGTTTCCAAATAAAATACACCTGTTGCGTATCGAAAATTTCACGAGAACCTGATTTGGAAGTCAAAATTACCACATAATGTAATTTCTGGCGTTTGAGTAACGAAGTCAACGAATAGACCATTTTCGATATATTAAAATTCATACTTGGCTCCGAGGCTTGGGGGAATAAAACAAAAGAAATGAATAATTCAACGCTGAACCTCAATGTGATTTCTTTTGTTTTACTCCCCCAAGCCTCGGAGCCAAGTATGAATTTTAATATATCGAAAATGGTCTATTAGACAGAAATTGATATTTCTACGGCACGGGAACAGCAGGGGCTGGGCACTATTGTTGTAGTGCATTGTGGGTAGTATAACTTCGTTATAAACGAAGTATCGCACGTGGTTAGTCATTCTAGGCCTGCACCATTCGGCTTCAGTAGTTTTCAAAATTTGTATATTTAATTATTTATTTATTTATTTATTTATTTATCTTACTGTGTAAGAACTTCAGCGCATATTGTATATATTGTGTAGTACTATATAGACCACTTTCATAATGGCGGCCGATTTATTTATTCTTTCATATGTATGTTAATTAGCCTCACTGGCCTCATTTTAGAGTAAAAATTCTTTTGAATTTTGCACATGTTACCGAGGCCAGTGAGGCTAACATACATATAAAAGAATAAATAAATCGGCCGCCATTATGAAAGTGGTCTATAGGGCCTCGTAGGATGGGTTATAGAGTTTGAGCCATGGATCCTACCCAGATTCCCTGCCACATATTTTTCCCCAAAGGGGTTTTTTGGGTGACAGGTTTTTGCTGGCCTCCGTTTAACCACAGTTTTTCTTTGTATGTGAGTGGTTGCTCAGCTCTGGTTCGTCCTTAGCATTGTATTATTTTCAATTTATGGATTTGAGTACACCGTTATATTGTATTGTTGTACTCACATTATTGTAAATATGTTTGGAAGTGCCGTTGGTGTCCGGCCGAAATGCATCAAAATAAACCTATTGGAGCGTATAATGTCTGTTGTGTAGTGGAGTTGAAATTACAGACATCTTTGCACAAGGTGACGCGAGTGAAGTTAGAACTATAAAATACAAGTCTTGTTTTGTTTACATAAAATCGCTTTTCAACCTATGTAATGAATGAACAAACACACAAAAATGGACAAAAAAAATTTCTTTTGAAACATTTTATTGAAATTTAGTTACGTTTACGTTGTTCCTGAATACCTGTCCTCTAAATTTGTTAAACGAAATGAAATGCGCTATTCCCTGAGGGACTCTGATAACAACTAATCACATGAAAAACAGCTTTAGTTATAGCGAATCAGTTCTCTGGAACAGCCTACCCTGTGATATGAGAGAAATGAAATCTCTAAGTCAATTTAAACGATCAGCTTATTTGAATTTTTAATTCAAACTACACACGGCATTCATGAAAAACAGGTTTTTTAGATTAATTGTAGTTAACTTTGTAATTTGTTTAGGCTAGTTAGGCTAGCTAGGTTAGGTTCCTTATGATTTAACCGTGTTTAAATAAAGATTTCGTGTTTTTTTTACAGTTTAGTTTATGTTTCAAAGCAAAAAGCGTACCAGTAGCACATAGAGAAGCTGTCTGGCTGAGCTCATGGCGAAATTCAAGATGTCAATCCGACCGAATTTGAGCACGTTTTATAAACATTTCTCCAAAACTAACGAGAACACAAAGAAAAAGTCAATCACAAATTGATATCAACATATATTCCCATAGAAAAATGTAATTTTTTTACCGTTATGTCCCTCGGCTGCTTGTAAATTCTATAAAGTTGTATTCTGCTTGTAAATTCTATAAAGTTCCTCGAAGCAAGATTTCATCGCTTAAAGCTCTTCATTTTCTGACTACTTTTTAAAGTGTATATGACAGATATTTTTGTATTTGCTTGATGCAATCTACATGGCGTTTTAATGAGGAAGTCGAAAAAAGTTTTTCGATATCGATTTTTCTTGTCCGTGATTTAGCCGTCTAAAAACGTGAAATTTCACTTCCGGTGGGTTACAAAACCGCGCAAGAAGAAAGACTGGAAATAGTCCGCTGTGACGTCAATACAATAATGCTAGTGTCGCGGTTTCTCAGTTCCTCCGTTTTTTGGTGCGTGTTGCCACAACGATATACAACACACTTCAATAGAACCATGTTTCTTCCTCAGGGCGCACCCGAAAAAATGTGAGGACCGAGAAACCGCGACACCGGCATTCTTGTATTGAAAATAGAACTAAAATCTGCAAAGGACCGCAAACGATAATAGCACGCTAGTATTAAACACGAAAGTGAGTACAAGTCAAGAAATATAGTGTTTAATATTTGATGTCAAATAATTTACACCGAATTAGACATCTGAAAAAGTTATGAATGGTATACTTACGTTACTAGCGAAAATATTATTGTGTTAAATTTTAAGCAATGTACCTGGGTTACAAAGTGTGTAATCGTAATTAAATTTTCCGAAACATTTGTCTATAAAAAAATCCGCGCACAATTGCGGACATTGACAAGTTTGACAGACAAATGTGGCAGAATATGAAAACGAGATTGTACGCTTTGTAGCCTAGATACATCACTCAAATAAAACAAGAAAAATGTTTTACCTAAATTTTACTATTCATCAATTTTTCAGATATTAAATTTGAGGGAAATTATTTGACTTCGGAAGGTGTATTTTTTTAGAATACAAACACGTCGTGACCTCAAGTTTTCTCCCATTTTCAAAATGGCCGATTGATAACTTCATTGAATCTTGTGTGATGTTTTAACCTGTGAACACACCTTCTGTTTGGGAATAGGGCGAAACGAAAGGCCGTGAAAATAGAAGAAATACAGGTTGTTTACCATTTACCCAAAAATTCAGAAATTTCGGTTGGAATGTAAATGGTAGGCTTTGGTCTTCCCAAACGGAAAATTTCCGTAGAAAACGGAATTTCTTGAAAGATAATCCAGAATTCCGAAACGGAAAATGTACGTTCCATTTGCTCCTTGCTACTATTTCCAGGCCTTTTGGCTTTTATCCGTACCTGTAGAAATGTCCGTGGAAATGGTACACGCACATATATCTCATGGAAATGTTCATTCGGGGCTTTGATGCGTCCCTTTTACTGCAATGTTCGACCAACCGGTTTTTCCGATTAAATGGTAAACAACCATAATATCGCGAAGTGAAGCGAGACGAGGGAAAACTGGGACTTCCCGCTATTCCTTCTCCCCAGTTTCCTCTCGGCTGGCTTCACTCCCGGCCTCTCTTTCGCCCAAGCCGACGGGAAACTCAGTTCCTCTCCCAGTTTTCCCTCAACTCCCTTTGCTCGCGTGTTTTCCTTTCTTTTCCCGGACTTTCTTTTCGCCCTATTCCCAACCATAAGGCCTGCCCAACGGCTAGTGATGTGAATAAAAATGGAAAATGAAAGAACAAAATGTGGAAAAAATTAGCACATGTAGAACAACTTAGAACATTAGGTAATGAATTTTTTTGTTTCTTTCCAGAATCAGAATCGGTTTAATAATAAGAATAGAAAAATAGAATCAGAATCGGTTTAATAATAAGAATAGAAAAATAGAATGATTTCAAATGTTGTATTACAATGTCCAGCATCGGGATGCGTTAACATATTAGACCATATAAATTGAGCACAAAAGCTTTTTTCCGACCGATCTGCGTAGGCAAGTTTTGTGTCTTCGTCACCTGCTTTAATCATTCGTTCGATTTAGAACTTCCGGCATACTTTTAAAAAGGCTTCCTTATTAGTTTTTCACTTGCTATGCACCAACTTGGTCCAACTTGGCGACGTGGTTGGCGGCTCTCTGCCGACTCCTCACAATTTTACTTGTCCCCTCATTGTTTTTTAACTACATCATTCAAGACCCGCTCAAATTGGAATCAAACCGTTTAGGAGTTGGTTTTAGCGAGTTTATGGCAGTTTCATGCAGCGACTCCTCCGACTCGTTTTCATAAGCAAGTACTTCGACGGAGCGGCAAGACGGTCGCCATTGGCATTCCTTTAAGCCGAAAGTTAGCTTTGGGCGTACGACTATTGAATATGACACTTATAGCAAATTTTCTACTGTTGGCGAATGATGTTGCAACAAACCCGAGGCCTACACAAACTTCTCCTCTTTACTCGTCATGCGACTCAAGTTTTTCATCCTGCTTTTCAAACGAGTCTTTCTTGTCCGATCTCTCGGCGGCGTCCGACAACGAGGACAGTGTTCTGTCTACATACTATGATCTTGGACTCGGTGATCGAGGACTCAGGCTGGGACACTGGAGTGTTGACTATCTAACTATGACTAAATTTGAAGAGATAAAACTCTGTTTACTGAACGCGGATGGTAAAGCACAGCTTGATATTTTATTCCTGAGTGAAACGTTTCTAAAAGCCAGCGACCCGGATACGCTCTACAATGTTACTGGATTTAATACACTTCGACGGGATCGGATGCCTAATGGGGGCGACATTCTCGCTTTTGTTAACAATGAACTAGAGTTCAAGCGCAGGACTGATCTCGAACTACAAGGGATTAAATCTATTTGGTTGGAGGCTTCGCCCTTCAAATCTAATCGATCGTTGATTATCGGAAGCGTTTATCGGCCTCCCAATCAAAAGAAACAGTTAGACATTGACATCGAGTAACATATTGAGCGAGTTCATTTACTTAATAAGGAGACAATATTTCTAGCTGATATCAACATCGATTACAAAAATAGACCCAAATACGACAAACATCGGTTAGCAAAAGGTTTACGGATTATGCATTTTAAGCAGCTTGTTGATTTCATTACACGCCCAGTCAGCAAGACGTGTTTAGATCACGTCTACAGTAATCAACCACAGCGAATCAGCTCCGTTTCTAGTCATAACATCGGCTTAGCGGATCATCTCCCGGTCTTTGTTGTAAGGAAATATGCACGTGAAAATCACAAAGCTCACAATTCAACTCGGATTACATACCGCGATATGAAGCGGTTTGATGAAGAGGCGTTCAAACAATCACTCCGGGAAGCCCCGTGGGATACAGCCTTTGTCTTTGATGACTTCGATGATATTGTGCACTCTTGGGAAGACATCTTCAACAGCATACTTGATTCTCATTGTCCATGGCGGATAAAGCGTGTCAAGCAGGATACTCAGGCACCTTGGATGACAAAGAAAGTGTTGAAACAACTTTACACTAGAGATCACTTACTCGAGGTGGCAAGGCTTTCAGACACCACGGACGACTGGTCCAAATACCGAGCTGCCAGGAATAATGCTGTCTCTATGATTAGATCGGCTAAGCGTAACTTTTATGCGACATCGTTTCAGGACAATAAGAACAATCCAAGAGCTATTTGGAAATCGATAAAAACTCTGACCGGGGCTAATAGGAATACTGATGCAATCAAGAAGCTTGAGGTTGACGGCCGTGTTATTGAAGATAGCTCGGAAATGTCAAAGCAGTTTAATTCCTATTTTTCATCTATTGCTGATAAATTACGGAATCAGCTCTATCACGTCAATTACGATATATCCAAGCTAATTAGTTTTGTTGCTTCTCGAAAGGACCCTGATGTTTCATTTAAGGTCCCCGCGATTACTAGTACCCAGGTCAGCGGCATCATGATGAAAATAAGCCCTCATAAGGCGACGGGGATAGATAAAATCAGCGCTCGTCTGTTGCGTATTGGTATGCCAGCAATCGCACCCTGTATTGCACGTTTATTCAACCGGTCTATGTCTATCGGAAAATTTCCTACTCGTTGGAAAACTGCCAAAGTCACCCCGCTTTTCAAAAGTGGTTCCCTGTCTGACCCATCTAACTATCGGCCTATCTCTATACTGCCAGTGTTGTCTAAGATCATAGAACGCCATATGCACGATTCTCTCTACGCGTTCCTTGTTGAACAGAATCTAATCTACTCAAGACAATCTTGTTTTCGAAAACATCATAGCACCGAAACTGCGATTCTGATTAAGATTATTGACGAGCTGCTTTTCAATCTAGACAGAAACAAAGTATCTGGTATGGTGCTTGTGGACTATGCTAAACCTTTTGATATGGTTGATCACGAACTTTTGCTTAAGAAATTTGAGGTATATGGTATCACAAACCAAGAGCTTAAATGGTGCCAATCGTACCTCTCAGACAGAAAACAGGTGGTCTGTCTAGACGGGAAAAAGTCTTCTGAAGCGTTTATGAGGCACGGGGTCCCACAAGGGAGTATTTTGGGCCCCCTCTTTTTCATACTGTTTATAAACGATCTGCCTCTTCATGTGTCAGGTACAATAGACACTACGGTCTCAGCTTCAGCAGATGTCAACAATATGTCAAGTCTTCAGTCTACACTCAGCACCTCTTTCGGGGAAATCCAACAATGGGCCATGGCGAACAAGCTCCCTCTTAATGAATCCAAAACCAAAGTTCTCACAGTCACAGGGAAGAGGTTGGCGCCCAGGATCCAGCAGGACGCATTAGTTATTTTAGGAACTAGCCAAAAGGCTTTAGCTAATGTCGACTGTGTTATACTCCTAGGTCTAAATATTGACAGCGCGCTCTCCTTTAATGCACACGCTGAAAAAGTCTGCAAAAAGCTTGCTTCGCGCATAGCCGTATTGCGTAAGATCCGCGCGTATTTACCGCTTACTCAACGCATTCAGTATTACAACTCGATTATTAGTCCGGTAATGAGTTATGTCAGCGTCATTTGGTCAAATTGTAACAAAGAACTATTATATAGAGTTTTAAGCTGCAGAAACGTGCTGCTAGAGTCATCTTATATGCAGAGCGGATGGCTCCATCCGTAGAACTCTTCAACAGACTGAAATGGATTCCATTTTACGAGAAGTGTAGCATTGATAAAGCATCGATAATGTTCAAACGAATCCATGGTGAACTACCTAGCTATTTAAATGAACATATTTCGTTCAACAACTCAATACATTCAAGAACTACACGATATTCAAACTTTTATGTATTATGCCCTAGATATACCAGAGAAACTGAAGGTGGGCGCACCTTCCTCGTTACCGGCACAAAAATATGGAACGAGATTCCTCTAAATATACGCAAGGCGGACAGCATAAGTTGCTTTAAGCACAATACGTGGAACAATATTTTTACGCAACAGCAATTTTTAAGTCATTTTAATGTATAGATTCAATTTTTTGCTTTTCCCATTCTATAAGTATATCTATTGTAATCTAGTTTTTATCGATTTATCCTTTTTTTTTCATTTTTTCATTTTCACTAGCTATTGTATGTACCCATATATTTTATTAGCTTCTATTGTCATATTGTATTTATACTTAGAGAGGGCCACAAGTTCATTAGCTTTGCTATTAAGTGTCACCCTCTTAAAATAATTATTATTATGGCATTGATATGATGGTATGGAAAAATAGACTTCTTTTCGACTGTTATGTTTGCCACATTGGAATTTTCAATATGTCTACGTTATTTGAACTCGTCTCTCAACCCGATCCTCTACTGTTGGAGGATCAGAGATGTGAGACAAGAAGTGAAGAACATACTCCGCAAGTGTGCTCCTTGTGGAGTCAAACAGTAGAAAATGAATACTATGTTGTAATTTTGCAAAGGAAAGACAGACATTCGGCTTGTACATGTACCGATAATAAAACATTGTAAGGTTAGAACAGTGTTATCATTCATAGGATAGGTTAATCCTTTCATTCGCGATGTTAAACTCTGAGATATCCATTCAGGTGATATATATTCTCATAATTAATGGTAAAATTGTTTAATACTACATGTCATGGCTTCTTTGGATACACTTAAGAGCAGCAAAAATTATTTATGGCTATACAGGTAATAGTATGGAAGCATCAAAGCATATACATTGGCAACCTTTAAGTAATGTGAACAAACGTAAATTAATTTCATTGATGCACTCAGTTTATCACAGTTTAGCTCCTAAGCCTATTTGTGATCTGTTTCACAAAGACGATCAGCGACATTATAAGTTAAGAAGACGGTGGATAAACTGACTGTACTACATTATAAGGGTCTTATAATTACTCTATAGGAAGAAATTGTATTTGTTATAGAGGTTCCACGGTATGGAACATGTAACCAAAATCTTATAAACAGTTATCTAATTACGAAAGTTTTAACCCTATTCAGCCTGGGCTTTTTTTGAGTTTCTGAGCCTGGGGGGGGGGGGGGGGCACAATCCCCCCCCCTCCCCCCTTCGTAACTTCAAGAACATTAAGGCTATGACAATGAAACCAAGAGGGTACATAGTACGTCCAAAACTGTCTCCTTTGCGGTCTGCACAATGGAACGATGACGTCATATGACGTAGTTATTAGGTTATGCGGCCGCCATCTTGGATCCGCCATTGGCAATGCACGATGGAATGTCAACTATTTTCATTGTTACAACTAGTGATCTCATTGGCCTAGACTCAAAAACCGCTAAAAAGTTAAGGTTCAAGGTGCATAAAGTCTAATTTTTTTAAGGTTTCAAGTATTTTGAGACCCAATCGCACAACATGCAATTTTTAAAAGATATTGTATTTGGGGAACTTCATCAAAGGAGCAAAATTGGTAGCTATTGTCTTCTGCTATTCTGATTGGTTAAGCACGAACATTTCCTACAATATATTTGACGCAAATGGATTTTCTGTATTTTTATTATGAAATATAATTATGAACCGTCAGCCCCTCCTCTATTCTTAAAATCAAAGATATTCTACGTGGGGAAGAGCCAATGCCGCAGAACAATGAAGTTTACTATAGTTCTTATGCAAAGCATTACTTAAAACCTCTTAAAAACCGTTCAAATTCACCCAAAATTAATGAAAACCAATAAATAAACGCTAAATGACGTAAAAATACAAAAGTTCTACCAATAAATAAAAATAAAATAGGCTTTGTTTTAACGAGGGTAACACTTAACAGTCTCTCGACTGACAAACCTGTGGCCCTCGTGTTCCGGATCGAATTGGAATTTGGAAATGTTGGTTTTTATGGAGGGAGGAAAACCGGAGTACCCGGAGAAAAACCCTCGGAGCAAGGGTGAGAACCAACAACAAACTCAACCCACATACGACGCCGGGGCCGGGAATCGAACCCGGGCCACATTGGTGCCCATCCCTGCTCCCAAATAAACATTGTTTTTCTTCATTCAAAGGTATAAATATGCAAATTTCAAAAAAATATGGCTGTCAAAATCTTGTTGCCATGGAAACATCAAGTCACGTGATCAAAAAATTGTCATACGAAATTGTTGCCAGATAAATTTTAAGTCATATGACTTATTATCACAGCTCAATTTTTCTAGAAGTTCTAGATCTTTTTTGATCTTTTGCTTAACCCTATTCGCTAACTTTCAAAACTGCCCGCGCTAACTTTCAAAATTCATAACTTCCTTAATATGGATTCAAACGCCATCCTAGATATTCAGTATGTTTATACTCCCGGCAGTGTTAAACGAAACTGTTGACTGAGTTTGAACTTTAAAGTTCACATTTTATTGAAAGGTGCAATGCAGATAAATTTAGTAAACGTTTCCAAAACAAATGAATTGACAGAGCATAAAAAAAATACATATTAAGGAAGTTATGAATTTTGAAAGTTAGCGCTGACTTTCGTTATTTTTAATTTTAATTTTTTAACTCTATGACGAAGCATTGTTATTATCCATAACTTAATTTTTTTTAGTACATTTTTATTGATTAGCTTAAATTTTTAAATTTTATTATATTAATGTATTCTAGTTTTATTTGATTGTAATGTATTTATCGAGGCAGGTCCATTCACTCTTATTAATTCACGGTTGTTGTAAACTTAGAAATTGACGGTGGATTCATCAACTGTCGACATTTTTTTTTTACCAAAAGTTGAGAACGTTTTTTAAAGATCATCTTCATTGAAACCACTGCAAGTGAAGTGGATGTTTTAATCAAGCCATTTTCGTCGCTTGAATAAGCCATTTTCGTATTTAAAATTACCGCTGAATTCAAACACCGATGACACATTGATACAGGGTTAGACTCGACCTGATGTAAAATATTCACAAATAGGTGCGTGAATTCGAAATTTGAAAATTAAACAATAGACAGAGCTCTGAACAGGTCATCTTCTCGCCTGAATTTTGAATTTATCACTTCAGATTGAGGCTAACCCTGTAAAATTGGTAGTTTCTTGGTGTTGCAGATGGTGTGATCACCAAATGACATAAAATAAAAGATTCAAAAGACACTGAACAATACCCACACCACAACACAAAAGCTAACCAACAATGGCTTCCGCAACACCAAGAAACACCCACTTAATTGGATAAAAAAGATACTCAATGAACATAGGCGTACGGGCAATTTTTTGCCAGGGAGGGGGCGGTTAACCATTTGCCCAAAATATTCTCTCAAGTTGCCCAATTGTTTACGAAACAGTCGAAAAGAAACGAGGGTCATACGATGCTAACATACAGTAGGCCTTCATATGAAGTGAAAATATTCTTAAATGTGAATCTATCATATGAGCTCATAAAACACGTTAAAAGAAATAGCTGTCTCTGCCATTTCGATGGCCGAAGATATAAATATAAATGATACGATGCATTTCATTGTTGACTACAAAGTTGGCATATGCCCCTTCAAATTAATAAGTACGATGTTACTGACACGTTGTTGCCCCATGGTGCTGTGGAGATAAGTTTTCAATCTGCGCAACGCACTGAATGATCGTTCTACAGAGCACGATGTAGCAGGTATCACTGCAAGGATATGTACCACATTAGAAAACTCTGGAAAAATATCAAATAGATCATTCTCGTTCATTGTCTCCAGCATTTCTGAAACAGTCATGTAGCCTAATCCGCGCACACGACGAAAACTCGCGTACATGTTCTGCTCGGCTTCCAGAATCTCGCCGTCGATTTTGTAAGATTTAGCAACGAGGGAAAAGCTTTCTTTATCAGGTGTTTCACTGTGACAGATATTTCCCAAAGCACAGAGTATTTCCTGGTCATTTCCGCTAAACCTGAGCTCAAGCTCGGACAGCACCTTGTCGATGGACGAATAGTAAGTGTTAATACGGTGGTGCGATTCCGGTGTCAGCTGCGTTTGTCTTTGCACGTGTTCACCTACATGGGCTTGAAGGCGGTGCGATGGCGTTTGTCTGGCTGCCCTAGCTGTCTTCTCGTAATTCAAACTGAGAATTGGTCTGCCACTTCTTCACTTTCAGATCCATTGCTGATGCTATCTGCCATACGCTGTTGAAACTTTCTTCTCTCCGACACTGGCGTACATTGTAGGGTCTGAATGGTCATGTCGGCATTTCTACGAGCGGAAATGACGTCGCGACCGTCTTCCCCTGAAGATACGGCACAGACTATTAGTGTTACTCAGGACTACTTTCAGCACACAAAAACTGGCTTTGCCCAAATTTCTCTTGCTGCCCAAAAAATCTGAGCCCCCCAATACCCCCCCCCCCCCCCCCCTCCCCGACCCGTACGCCTATGTCAATAAAACACAAAAGAAGCCGTAGTTTGAAGACAAATTGCAGGATTGCAAAGCTTGAAGTGGATTACAGTTCATCAAATTTGATTTTGTGACAGGCGGTCATGACTGATCTTAAAATAGCCATTCTTATGGAATTTTGACAGTTTTAGCCGTTATTTCGTCTCTTTAGTTAATATTATAATTATTATAATTATTATAATTTAGTTAATATTTCTTTGCTTTCATCAAGTTGGCTTTTTTCTCTTCCTATTCCAAGATAAAAAGCAAGCTTAAAGCAAGCTCCTGGCCATAATCATAAAAACGCGATAAACACTGTATATGTCTCGGCAGCCAGGATAGTGTCCATTTAATTTGCCTGCATCAGGTGAACAAATTGTTTTGCTGAGGCTTTGAGGGCCAAGCGACTCTGGGATGAGAACGGGGTTTAACTCTCATAACAAAGTGAGGCGGCGAAAACTGTACAGGGTTGGAGCAGTATACGGAGTTATAGTCATCGAGATTCTACGGTAATTTCACAACTTAAGCTAACACGTCGGGGTTTGTGCTCAAATCTCTGTCAAGCAAGTTTTCTTTCTCTTAAATTGTCTTTAATTTGATTGTTATATCTACCAATGTTTTTACACAACATTTTCGTACTAGTAAGCGATCTATTTATTATGATTACCTCATTGATTTAATAGCATGTGCAGAAGGATACAATGAATACTTATTTCCTATTAAGGGGGACTCCGCCTGAATGTCATTTTTTCGCCACTTAACATGGTTTTAATGAAAATATCTCGTTCACGTTTCAAGCAATCCAAAAACTCTATGCTCATCTCATGAATCTATGTTATGGGGTGATTTGTAAATTTTTGGATGATTTTTGGGTATGTTTGAGAAATAAGAAATATTGAAGATTTAATGAAGTTTTAAAATAAGAAATTGTAGTTAATAACTAGCAGTAATCACAGATCATGGAGACACGTTCGAAGGAATTTCCGGCGGAAATGAGCCCCTGAATAAAACCAATAGGGGCGGCCATTTGGAAGACCGGCCACCAAAAAATCTCAAATTTTACTGCACGTAAACCACAGGACAACCAACGCGAAATTAGGATGCGTTCTTCGAACGCGATTAATTGATGGACACCGAAACAGTCCACAAGCAACCTGTAGTGCTCTTGCGTGGGTATCAACTGTCTGTTGGAGTTCCAAACATCATTTTCTTTCTTCTATCCCTTCTTTACACCTCCTCGTAAAATTTCATTCAAATTTAGGTTGAGTCCCGCCTTAATAACGTTTGCAGGAATTTCTGCCATAAATGATGACCATCGTATTGCATCTACAAATGTTATAATTTTGGTTAAGTTTAAGAAAACCGGTATGTATGCTAGTAGAAACCCATGAGTTGGTCGAAACGTATAACGCGCATTCACAGCTTCCGAATGTTCATTTTTTGCTTAGTACCATATTTGGAAACCCCTCGGTCATCGAGAGTGGAAGCAAGTTGTTCTTGCGAATTAATTGGTTTATATATTTATCTTGATTTTCCAAATATATGGCTGCAACAACTTCTTAGCGAATTGAATAATCGGAAGCTTGTTTTGAAGCGTACAAGAGACAGTTCCACGTTTCACCCTACTTTTGGGTTTCTGATGCTAGTTTACCCGAGCCTAACATAGTAAGGAGTTTTAAGCTATGTCTACACTATACCGGATAGCTCTTGCGCTGGCACGAAAACCATACCGGATAGGCCTTTCGTTCACACAAGAAACGCTAGTTTCGGAGCGATTTTTGTTCCGGAGCGCCGCTGCGACGCGGCGCTCGTGAAAGTGAATCGTCACATATCGGATAGATTCTCGTGCCAATCTCTGGGGCAGTGTGAACAGACAATCGAACCGAACCTTAGCGGAAGTCAACAACTAGGGGCGATAATTAAAACCCACTGAAAAAGAAGTAAATATCCAGTTCTGGGTCGTTTCTGTTCACACCAGGCCGGAGTATTTTTCATGTCGACATGATAAGCTATCCGGTATAGTGTAGACATAGCCTTACATTACCTTTCTATTGAGGACCTATCTATGGCTGTTTATCTGGACAAGTCAATTCGCCACTGAATTGTTTCAGCCCTTGTTTACAAGTTGTCAATAGGAACGAGAAACGTTTCAGGAGGCACGTTTCATTCATTATTCTTGCCAGCAATGTATTTAGGGTTTTTTTGCCTTATTACTTTAACTTGCATTTTAAATAATCACTTAATCACTGTTGCAAATGAATACATTTTATAATTCAGCACATTGATACACTGCATACCCAAATATGGTCATAAAGCTCTCGATAGACGTTAGGCCTATATGACGCATGTCCAGCGATGGAGATAAATTTCGCATTTTGAAGGAAAGTGAAAATGACCGCTGCCTGCAATTTCGTGTTTTGAGGAGAAAAATGCGTGAACTATTCGATAAAAAGGGAAAAGAAACAAACACGAGAAGAAAAGAAAAAATATAATTATTGATCACACGATTTGACAAAAAAGGCGCGAAATTTTCGCGTTGTCGCGGTCGCAGTGTTTCTTGGCGAAGCTGAATTAAAGCTGGTTCAAAGTTCAACCGCTCGACGAGGAGTGAACGAAGGAGCATAATTTTCGGAAAATGCCCTTATTAATTACCTCTGGAATATTATGAAGACTTGATGATTCCTCAGAAAAGTTTCTGATCTTTGTTTTAAGCGGATTGAAGTTAAACGATCTCGCCATTACGGCACCAGCGATCGACTCAGCTCGTACTTCGATGTTTGAAAATTTGGTGCTGATGGAAAGGACTAAAAAGCCACATCAACTACTGGTAACGATGTTTTAACCGTTTCTTGTATTCTTTAGCTGTGAATTTTTGTAAGACATACTGCCCACGCTGCAGTTCTTTGACTTTTCGCCGCTATGTTTAGGTAGCCGTGTGTGTTCGTTCAATTTGTTTTGATTCTGAACTGAACTTTTTAAAGTGCATATGAAGTAAAAAAATAATTTCCATGGTTTGATAGTGCTTTACCTTCTTTATCTAAATTTGTGGGTTTCATCGAAAAGATCCTTCCCAATGTGAAATTATTCGGCTTGAAAGTTTTGAATTTTCCGCCGGAAAGTGTCTCTATCGAGCGCACGGCCAAACAAGGCTGTGACGTAGAAAATACTTCAACTCACGAGTATCATGGCGGCAAAGGAGAAATCTTCAACCTCGGCGACTTCCTGTCTGTCTGACAGAGACTCCTTAGAAGACATAACTTCATCACAGTCTAACATTCTTTTGAAGAAATGGAACAAAACACACTGTGAGCATACAAAAGAACGAATCTCAAGTATTTTCTACGTCATCAACGCCATGGATATCGACAATTCGTTCCCAGTCTCTGGGACACTGATTTCTGCAAATTGTGCTACTTTGGACAGCAAAAAAGAGGCCTTAAATTTTTTTCTGACAAATTTCTTATATCATTTCGAAATAAAGACATAATAGCCTCCAAAAAAATAAAAAATAAAAAATTACTTCATTTGCACTTTAAGACACGAAACACTTATAACTAAAAATACTATGCCATTTTACTGTGTTTTGATTCGTGTAGTCACTACTCTGTCCCGTTCTTTACGTAGACGAAAGCTCTTCGTAGACTGACTCTCAAATTGTGTACCCTAAATTAATTAAATTAGCTTGGCAAAATTTTCGGCATTTGTTGCTTGTTATGTAAGAAATGGCGCGAGGTAAAATATTGTTTTAAGCCTTTTTACTAAAAGGTTGTATATCTCAATGATTTTTTTCTAGAAACTGTGATTTGTTATCAATGTGTTGAATTATAAAACAGTTATAATGCTCAAGCTTGCGCAATATCGCCTGATATTAGCCAACTCGGCCTACGGCCTCGTCGGCTACGGTGTTCGGCGATATCGCGCTTCGTTTTCGCACTATATGTACTGTTAAGTATCGTTGCACATGTTGCTCTTATTTACTGTAAATTCCTACAACCGCCCGCGAGGGCGCGTTATATTAATAACTTGAAGCAATTTTTCATGCTCTGTTTAATTCCTATTACAATTCTCTGTTTGGTCACTCAGTCGTCACCGAGTGTCAGTTCTACTTGCTTTCGTCAGCAGTGCTAGTTCCAAAAGGCACATTGTAGTACGGATTGGATTCATCGTGCTTTCCCAGGTCACAGTACGGTACATCCATCTGCATTATCACCTCCAGTTTTTCAATCAGTTGCAAGAAACTGGGGCGAGTAGATGGGTCCTCCCTCCAGCATTCAGTCATCAGTTCATGTCTGTTATTGATGAAAAAGGTTGAAAAACATTAACTTATTATTAATAATAATAATAATAATAATAATAATAATAATAACTTTATTGTTTATATAGCGCAAAATACATTTATATATGATCTAATGCGCTTTACATGATCATAAAAAATAGATTCTATTCTAACTAATATATACTATAAGTTATTGAATATTATAACAAATGACATTTCTTAAGTGAGTACTATATAAATTATATCATTGGTAAGCTATTTTAAAAAGATACGTTTTCAGTAATTGTTTAAATTTATTTATAGATGATTCATCCCTTATATTCCGTGGAAGTGTGTTCCACAAGGAAGGAGTTGCTACCTCAAAAGCTCTGTCTCCAGAATTTCTTTTCGTTACATTATGTACAATTTCAAGGAGACGACCGTTGTTATTGGAACGTAAATTATAACTAGACTGTTTTTTCAGTTTAACTAAATTTGAAATATAAAATGGGGGGCATTGCCCTGTAAAGCTTTAAAAGTAATTAAAATAATTTTGAACATCATTCTGTTAATTCTGTTATTAAAAATAAGCTCTTTAATCCGTAATCAGTTCATGTCTATGAATTGAGCGAGAACATTCCATTGAAAATTTAACGGAACGTTTCCATGTCAACCGTGTTCTTTGTATACTTTTGGCCTTAATTAAGCATGAATACAAAGATGGATAAAGCGATTTAAGCTTTCTTTGCTTGCATTGCTACATGTAAATAGGCAACTTACACTTCACCGCAGCACATGTCAGGCCTTTCCATGCGATAACCAGTGTTGAGCAGTTGATACAGCTCTGTATTGGTCAGCATGGGGTATGGAACACCTCCTGAATTGAGAAAGAGGAAAAAAGTTACTGAGACGATAAAAACATATCAAATAATATTTTTTATTTAACAGGCTTTCCTTGATCAATTTTTAAATGCATTAGTAATTGCATTAAACAGGGACGAGTGGAAGTGAAACGTAAAGGGTGCCAGTGGGGTTTGTTGAGGTACCTTGGAATAGTTCGGATCCAGCTGGGGTAATGATAATTTCGAAAACAAAAATCATATTACCATATCTCACTATCTACCACTCCTTGTTAAGATTAATGAGCGCCAAGCTCCTGTAAGCGTATGAAATGTTATTTTTATATTTTTAATATACATTTTAACTCCATTGAAAACAATTCCCGACGTACAGCAAAAAGGACAAAGGCCACCTTTCCTACGATTGCATCCATTGTACAGAAAGCGGCAATATCTGTTAATGTGTGTTCGCCGCCGCAACAGCCTTAAAAGGAACTTCAGTATAAACGCGGTTCTTTGCATAAACCATTATTTTCAATGCAAGAATGTATCAAAGCCGATGCAAAACTATTTTTAGAAAAGACAAAAAGACTGAAAAGACAAGAAACTAACCTAAGGTAGCCATTTCCCAAAGAAGAACACCGTATGCCCAGCTGTAAAAGAAATACAAAGCCAATTAATGACCAAAATACCTCGAGTGAAACCTGTACCCAGGGCCTCTCTTCCTGGACAAGAGCGGTGCTGTTGGAATTGTGGGATTGATGCTTTTTTCCATCTGCTTCCCCATTCATTATCATCAAAACGGCTACTGGGGTAGAGCCATTTCCTTTTTTATCGATCAGCAAACTAGGACAAACTTTATCAATACAAATGACATCATTTTAACCGAAATTCTGTTTCTGCCTTTGTCATTTGTTATCAGTACAATGATTATTTAATGTGGCATGGTCAACGCAGACGATTTCTACTCACACGTCACTCTTGTTGGTAAAAACACCTTGATAAAGTGATTCTGGGGCCATCCATTTCACAGGAAGCTTTTTTGTCTTCTGTGAGCTGTAGACATCTTCATAGATTTGACGCATCAACCCAAAGTCTGACACTTTCACTCGATTATCACGGCCAACCAGGATATTACGAGCTGCGAGGTCTCGATGAACAAAATCGTTTTCGGCGAGATGATTCTAAAGGAATAAAAATGTCGATTATCGCACATTAAATAACTAAGAACATGAAGAATCATATTTAACATTACGTCCAACAAGTTCTGTTGGTGGCATTATTTTGAATTTTGAAGCGCCAGAGCATTTTGTTCGAGAGTTATGTATGGGCGAGCGAGTATTAGACATTTTTAGTAAAAATGTGTGGAGCGGACATCATAGTGTACCACTAAGGTACCCTAACATGGCGGCCAAAACTTCAAAGTCATAATTACGCACAAAATCTCATTACAAAAGATTGGATTTACTATAAGTTACATTATATCGGCTGGTTCAATTTTGTTTATTTTCACGGCTTATTTGAAATAGCATGACGAATTCCGTGACACATTAAAAAAAAACATTCACAAATCGGAAGCAAAACATCGTTAAAACCTGAAACGGTTTGTGAAGGATAGGAACACTGGTATCTACATGCTAGAAACAGCTCGGTAGGATGTAAAGTTTAGCCTTTTGAATTTTTATGATGTCATGTGCAAATAAACTTCTTGATATTCGCAGCAATTAAACTTTGAAATATGTCACGTACGTTTATATATACACCTAATTAATTATAAGGAAACGGAATTAATTACCTTAACGATATTCAGAGGATAAAAGAAGAGAAATTGTTAAGAAAATAAAACACTATTATTTCTGAGATAAAAATTGATTCACATATTTGATAGAAATTTGTTTGGAAGAAATATCTGTTGAAAGGTCATGTAAGCGAAAGAATATATCTGCGAATGTCACTAAGGAGATTAATTCCTATTTGCTGTTTTGTATTTTTATGACAACGTTTCTGTAATTAGGAGTATGTTATGATTAAGGTCAAGTCAATTCTGGATAAGTTCAAGTACTGCAATACACATTGTTATGTTTAGTGCTAAGGATCGTTGTAATATGCAATCCAGAAAAATAATTATAGTTACCATTCCTTTCGCTATTTGCCAAGCAAATTGGAAAAGCTGTTGAGTGGAAAAGCTGTCCTCTTCTTCAATATCATCCTCATGAAGATTTTCAGTTGAAAGGAACATGGCGGAAGTTCGACTGTTTCCCTGTGATGTCGATGGGTTGGCCAGCAATTCTTTGTCAAAGCTGTTTTTAAACCCCTCATCCTAAAAGTAATACAAAAAAAGTAAGTTCACCTAATTGCAGAAACGCTGTCATAGAAAATACCAAATACCAAATTGGAATTGATTAACTTGAGGTGGGATGGCATCCACCCCCTCCCACCCACCCACCCCCCCCCCCCCACTCCCACCCCCCCCCCACTCCCACCCCCACCCCTTGTACGTCCGAGGGTTAACATACACCAAATTGCAGAAACGTCATAGAAAATACAGCATACCAAATAGGAGTTGATTACCTTGAGGGGGGGATGGAATCCACCCCTCCCCCACGCCACCGCTTGTACGTCCGAGGGTCAACATACACCTAACTGCAGAAAAGTTGTCATAGAAAATACAGCATACCAATGGAATCCACCCCCTCCCCCACACCACCCCTTGTATGTCCAGGGTTAACATACACCTAATTGCAGAAACGTTGTCATAGAAAATACAGTATACCAAATAGGAGTTGATTACCTTGAGGAGGGATGGCATCCCCCCCCCCCCCCACCCCTTGTACGTCCGAGGGTTAACATACACCTAATTAAAGAAACGTTGTCATAGAAAATACCAAATACCAAATAGGAAATAATTATGAAGAGGTGTTCTTTCGCATACATGACCTATCAACAGATATATGTTACAAACAAGTTTCTGTCAAATAAGTGAATTAAATTTTATTGCAGGAATGAATAGTTTTTAATTTCTTTTAACAATCTCTCTTATTTTATCCTCTGTGAATATCATTAAGGTAATTAATTCCTATTTGGTATTTTGTATTTTCTATGACAACTTCTGCAATTAGGAAATAAATGTAAAAATTGCATGAAACACACAAGGAAATGTAGCTCAAAGTATAAGCTGCAGAAGCCATATTAGTAACAAAAATATTTTTTTACTATTACTAAGCCATCAAAAAAACCTTAAACAACTAACTTACAAACTAACTAGCTAGATAATAGTTAAGAAATATGAATATAAATGTGATAGTTTAACCCTATTCAGACTGGGCATTTTTAGGCAATTTGTGACTGGGGGGGGGGGGGGGGGCTCCTCGGACCCCCCCTTCATATCTCTGGAACCAGTAAGGCTAGGACCATGAAATTTTCACACAATGTTCATCTCCATACAAGGAAACCTCACACCCAGTTTTGACCTGCCAAACCCAATTATGACGTCACAACGACGTCATTTTTGTTTTTCCGACGTTTCTTTGATATTTTTCCATCCAGATACTTAAAATATCAAATGTAACTGTAAAATCAGCTCTTTAATATTAAAACATAATAAATACAAACAAGGACACACTTGTAAAGCGAGAAAAAGCAAAAAAGGCGATAAAACTATAATTTTGAAATTATTGTCCGCCATCTTGGATCCGCCATCTTGGATCCGCCATCTTGGATTTCCTTTTTTTTCGTTTAAATTAAAATTTAAAAAATATCTAAAAGAGAAAAGGATCAGAATGTATAAAACACATATCAAACTAATGTCTATTATCCAAACAATGAACTTAGAAGCGTTATTTAATAAATAGTACAACATTTTTCTCTATAAGTAAAAGAGAGCAAAAATTTGCCTACCCCTCCCCCCCAAATATTTGATGTTAAAAATTTTTGATGTCTTTCAAGAACTAGTCACAAGAAAAAACTATTCTAACAAGAAAATGCACTATAAGTCAAAGAACAAGATCTTAAAATAAAAAATTCACCATATTTTAATATTTTGAAAAACTATGTGTCAAAAACCGGTTGCCATGGCAACATGGTTAATCACAATGACATGTTGTGGATACCAAAATGTCCCTAGATAAATTCTAGGAAAAGTCAGAAAATTTCAGCCTCATAGCTATTTCGGTGTAAGAGTTATCACAATTTTACTGGAGGGGGGGGGGTTCGAAAAGCCCCCCCCCCCCAAGTCTGAATAGGGTTAATTATCAGGTGAACTAGTGACCCTGTATTCAATGATAATAAACTTTTTTTGTATTTTCTTCTTAATTTCTTACTTTAGCAGAAGTCAACGAAGTCATTTCAAGAAAGACATCTTTGTTGTCCTGTACCGGTGACAATACGATATTCACTGGGGCTTGGACTGCAGAAAGTTGATCACCCAGCTCAAACCCTTTGTTGGCAGTGCCGCTTTCCTAAATGATTAAATAGCATTCAATTTGATACATGATGCACAGCGGAAGCAAAATCTAATGTTTTTTGCGAACAGTTTTCATTTCTATATTATTTTAAAATGGAAATATTAAAGACACAGATGTAAACGAGGAATGTTCGCATAAAGCAAAACTGCCGTTACAAATAAACTGAAATAGACTGACGAATTTAGTAATGTGTATGCACTTCCTTCTTACCTCAGGGAGATTCTCATAAGTCAATGTCACGTGCTGCCTGACGTCACTGTTATCTTGCAATGGCTCCAATTGAACCATGTTTACTTGGGTCTGTTCTTTCTTGACCTGCTCCTCAGCAACTTTGCTTTTCTGTGTAAAAATAAAACGGATTTGTTGTCATAATATCAGTAGCCGGCATTTTCTTACCTTGAAAAATATCATGAATGCGGTATTTATTTTATTTTTATTTTATTAACTTCGCCATACTTGGCAGGGACACCACAACAGCTTGCGCCAATTACTGTGGCCCCGTTTCTGTTTACCCACCTCCCTGGGGAAAGGTTGCACACTGAGGGTGGTAGGTAGATAAGGAAACAGCTTGAGAACCAGACAATTAGTAATTAATGCAGAAAAGAAAATCCAATTTGATGTTTATTCAATCTACACTGGAGAAACCAATTTGACCTTAATTAAGAAATAATAGAAGCTTTTAAACGAAGGACCTACTTGATATCTGGTCTCCTCCTGATTGTTTAAAACCTCTTTGTCAGCATAAAATTTCTCAGAGGCTTCGTTTTTGTTGATCTAGAAATTCAGCAACCGTACTCGTTAGCACAGTTTTGTCATGACAAATATGAAAAAGTACGAGCAATTACTTACATGTAATTGAGAGAAGGTTTAGTCGTAACACAAATTTATCACACACAAAAGTAAGCCGAGACTGAACCACAAAATGACGCCGGAAATGACGCCCAGATTCATTGGCTTATTTATGATCACATGTCATCTAAAAAGAACTGTTTCCCGCCAAAAGTCTAGAGGCGGGCAACAATGCGAAGAGAGTAACAGTGGAATGCGAAAAAAACCTCACTGTTTGCCTTGGAGCCAGTCATTTAGTGCTTAATGATGCCCGAATTTGCACATGAACTAAGTGACAACAGGTGCTCCCACCCCCCGCCTTTACTGGTGTACGCCAAACCAGTGAAAATGAGGCGTTTTTTCCCGCTATGTCCCGCTCATGCCCGGGCGGAGTACCATGGGTTTTAAATGTCTGGTGCATAACCATGTCGATTTTAACCACGTGCAAAAATGTTGTTTTGCTAATTAAATTATTTTAATGCACGTGCAAAAAAAATTAAACTTTCTAATGCACGTGTCTAATGCTGAAAAATGTAGATAAATTCTTTAAAACGTTTCATCTATTAAAGGTGTTTAAGTTTAAAGGTGTTTAAGTTTCAAGTCTTCTATTTCTTTTTAGCATTAAAATGAGTTGAATATTTTTCCTCCTTTTTCTTACCATTTTTCTCCTGCGACGTAACCACTTTAGCAGGTCACCAAACGGAACGTATTCTATCACCAGGAACGTTTGCTCCTGAAGTGTGCAGCATCCAACCATGGATACGATATTCTGGTGTGAACCCAACAGCTTCATCTGCTCAATTTCAGACATAAATTCTTCTTTCTGCGCGTCAGTTGGATCATCTAAACACAAGTAGTTAATATAAATGTAATGAAGTTATCGATTGTTAGTTTTAACGGCAGCCCTACTGTTGTTAGATAATATTCATCCCTCTCCATTGCCGGCCTGCGCGCTTTTCTCGCTTTCGTCCATTCTCCTCCCTCTTTAACATTTAATACCCAAGATCAAAATGCAAAATATCCTTTGCTGTCTCGCAACGTTTCTTATAGAAGAAGTGGGGAGAATTTGTTAAAATATCAAGAGAATTCGTCTTGGGTGCTAATGTCCTTAATTTTCTATTGTGTTCGCCGCTTATTGCTGAGGGATTTTTGCTCCGACAAGTTTTGTGTTTTATACAACTTGCCATTTGCTCAGCGATCGAGGTTTGGTGTCAAGTGTCGTCTACTGAATGTAATGAATGTAGTGATGTATTTCATTTTAGACATACATGTAACTTTGTGTTTCTCTATAAAAGCACTCAAAACACTCGGGAATCGACACTGCAATGGGTTAAGACGCCACGAGTTCGACATATTAAAATGTTTGTCTGGTTCCGAGGCTGAGGGGAATAAAACAAAAGAAGTCATGTTAAGATTCAGGGATGAATAATTATTTTCTTTGTTTCTTCGATTATAAAAATATTTTTTTTTATTTTTGTAAAAATATGCTGTTTACAAATACGGTCACATTGTTGAGATTGAAGGCTTGGTACCGAGAGGAAAAAGGTTTAAACATTTTCCTTTTACAAGCAAAGTAATGTCTATTTGAATAAACTGTTTGTCAGAAAGAGTTCTGCGTTCATTTCAGTAAGGACGGACCATTATTTTTTTGACCCGGGGGGGTGGGGGGGGGGGGAAGGGGGTTGGGGGTTGGAAAATTTTCACATGCAAACATTTTTTTTTTATATGCGGCACCTGCTGCAAACAATTTTTTTTTGTGTCTCCGTCCAACTGCCATACTTTTCAGCAAACAATTTTTTTCTCTATTTTTTGCTTGCATACAATTTATTTCAGTGTTTATAGCCTCTTCAAACAATTTATTTGAAAAGTTTCCAACCCCACCCCGGTCAAAAAAATAATGGTCCGTCCCTAACTTTGTTTGGAAGTTCAGATATAAACAAGACTGACTTGCATTATGCAAATTGCAGATGTCTACCCTTTTGAAAGTGTGGCCATGTCTTTCGCCTTCCCGAATAAAATTAATCCGCTTTTATTTCGCTTTATTTTTAATAGTTCACACGTGTCTTCAAGGTTTAGAGGCACTCATTAAATTGTTTCGCCAAATCAGTGGGAGGGGGGAGGGGGGGGGGGGGGCAGGGGGGTTAGAACCTTCCTATTGCCGTAGCCTGTTCTCCGCGGCTTCCCGTACCTTGTTCTCCCGACTCCCGCCCTTTTAGGCGTTGCTCCTGCCCCGCGTTTAGCATTTCTCCTCCAGCTTACCGCCCTTTCTTCTCCCGTCTCCCGTGCTCCCCCCCCCCCCCTTACCAATTTGGTCTAATTCTACTTTGTGTTTATTTTTAATGTAGCTTAAATTTCACCTTGCAAAACTTTGACAGCAACCACCTGAAGTGCCTTCTTTGGATCCTGTAATTTCTGTTTTCGATTGTAAAACACTTCAATCCCAACTCGCTTCGTAAAAGTTGCTTTGTGAACCACACCAAACGCTCCTCGCCCTAGCTCTTCCTCGTATTCTATTTGCTCCGGAAGAATTTCCCACTTGTCGAGGTGGACAACTTCGCGTCGCGAACGAGCTGATCTGAAAAAAGGGAGAAATTTGATTAATATAATTCAGCCTGAATGAACTCAAAAAGCGATAATTATTTAAGGGCGTGTTCGATTGACCATATTGATGGTTTGCAACCATTCCCAAAGGAATTAACGAACAAAAGACATGGCGGCCATGTTGGATGACACAACAATAGAAGCCAATGAGAAATCTTTTGTTTACTGTCATCCAACATGGCCGCCGTGACGTAAGGTGCAAACCACCTATTCCGGCCGGAATAAAAATGAAAAGAATAGTTTCTGAAAAGTGCTTGTTCATGCACACTTGCAGTATAAATCTGCCAAAACAGGCTTATAATACAGCAATAGGAGATGTTTAGTTTTCAAATAGCACCCAAATCCCCCAAAACGCGATTTTTTTGTGATCATTTTGTATATTCTAATTCCAGAATACGGCATTCAATCGAACGCACCCTAAATATCTTTGTATGTTTCTGAGAATAATTTCTGAGATTGCTTGTTCATGCACACTTGCAGTATAAATCTGACAAAACCACAGGTACCCCAAGCTTGAGGGTGCGTTCGATTGACCGTATTCCGAAATAAGAATAAACAGAATAGTCTCTGAGAATTGTTTGTTCATGCACACTTGCAGTATAAAAAAACGCGCGTTTTTGTGATGATTTTGTATATTCTAATTCTGCAATACGTCATTCAGTCCGGAACGCACCCTAAATATCTTTGTATGGTGTTATAGCTGACTTCATAATACTCTTTAAAAGAATAATGACTGAATAGTGGAACATTCATTCAGTTGCAAAATATCGTGAAATATAATGAATGAGTATAAGAACGTTCTCTGGTTAAATGATTTAAAAACCGAGCTTTCGGCTGCCTGTACTGCAGTTTTTAAAGGATGGAAGAGAATGGTAAAAACGTTCATGAACTAAGAAATATAAGAAAACGGTCCCTTTTTTTCACTTTTAGCTTTGTAAACAGTATTTTAAAAATGCATAAAATGTAGAATCCTGGCATACAGTAGCAACTCAAGAGGCGGACAATAACCGCGTGGCCGTTACCAAGACTATAGCATTCTTTTGAACAGACATCTTTAATTAATTTCTTCCATTTTAGCAAAACTGCACAAACCTTTCAATTTTCTTACGATGTAACTTCCTGTAGTACCGTAAGCCAATGCCAAAAGACAACAACAACAACAGAACGAAAGCGACACCAAATGACATGTAAATAACCATGTTAATTGAGGTCGAGTTTCCTGGAGGTGTAGATTTATCACTCTTCTCCGTTGGTTCGGTAGGTTTATTCACTGCAATGTTAAATAAAGAAAAAAATGGAAGAGTAGCTGACAGTAATCATGTAACAGATTAAACTGCAAGTCGAACTACTCTGTTTCGATTTATACTACTCTTCCCACATCAGAAGGGAACATATTAAGGTTACAGTGTACCTTCGGGGGTGTCTCCAGTATAACAGCTCTAGCGTCTTAGGATTACATTTAATATACCTAAACCCAAACATCAAATTAAAGCTTATAGAGCTGGCTATCTAAATATGGAAATCATTTGGTAATAAAATGAATTGTCGAATTTTTTACAACGTCTAAATTTGAACGTCCGAATCAGCTTTAAAACGCTATAACTCAAAGCGATGATTATATTTTGCTAATTTGATTTGTTCTCGGGTTTCCGGACATGAAGCGCTAAAAAAACGTGTCGGCGATTTCCCATATTCAATTGCAGTGAAAAGTTACAGAATATTTTCGAAAAGGGGAGAAAAAAAATTTGAATGATCGCACGGAAATGGCTCTTGACGAAAAAGTTTTCGGAATTAAGAAATTCGCCGATACGTTTTTATCTCGTTAATGCGCTTGCGCATTAAGCGAGATTTCGGAGTCGAGTACTAAAAAGGGACAAAAGTTGTTAACAAAATTTTGTGGACTTTTGTCGGGGGGGGGTTTCTTGTTCGTTCTTTATAGAAGCTATATTAGGGCATTGAGGATATGGTTGGTTAAAGCGGTTAGGATTTCAAGAAGGGCGTCACATACTGCCACTAAAATGTTTGGGGAGCACCCCCGGACCTATTGTTAATTTCCCTAGGGTATTGGGATGTCAGAACTTGTGATGAACTTGTCATATCTCACATTACGTTACCGCAAAGGTATTAGTCCTTGTTAAATTTCGATATCTCACGTTACCTATCAGTTTCAATCATTTGTCGTAAAGCCATTATAGCTACTTTAAAAGGGTAAAAATAGGTTAAATGCGTTTTTTTGGGAAACGTAGTTTGAGAATTTCACGGTGTATTTTACTAATGGAGAGGTTATAAGAAAGTTAAATGGGACAGGAAAGTTTGTGTGTTAATATGAGCGGTATGGCAGAGCAAAATAGCATGAACTTTGCGTTTTTTTCTATTGAGTTGTGGTTATGGGGCCTTCCCAAGGATTAATGGCTTGGGTTCGGTTTATCTCAGGTTTCATCTTACTCTTGGGGATGCGGTTACACAGTAAAAGACTCCCCAGGGTAAAATATAATAAGATATGAGTTCACTGACACTGCAGTTTACGCGCGAAAACGTACAGATCGACATGGATGACACGAATCGAGATCTTGTAAGTTTAATTTCAGTCATTCTCCTGCTTATCATTCGATAAATATAACAATCCGGCAGTTTTTTTTTGCGGAAAGACACCGAAGAAGACGCCTTCAACTACGCTATCTTCAAGGTTTGTCGGCGTTTTATTTACATTTAGGAGCTCGCCACGAACTTGCTCGCCGCCAAGGAGGGCTTGGGTATTTCCACGACCACAGAATTGGTTTCAGCAACTTCTAAATAACAATGCACTCGATCACTGGTGGAAAGAAAACTTTAGAGTTACAAGTAAGCGTGCAATTAACCAAGCGTATCAGAGGTCAACTCAGAGAGCAGCAGCAGGCGATTTCCTGTATTAGCTACGTTCTGCATTATGATTGGCCAAGCGGTTTGATTGTGCAATAGTATGGTAAACATGCCATAGTTGTGTTGATTTTTTGGCTTATAATGATGACGGTTGAATGGAATTGCGGCAAGCCTTCAATGGCTTAAATTTTTGCGTCTTTTGCGTACTGTTACATAATGAAACTGTAATAGCAATTATTAATTGTTTTAAAATAGCACAAAAGCGAAAGTACACGGGTCAGCCAATACTATGCTACCGGTGCCAAGTGCAGGTTCAATCAAATTAGTTGCAACCTGTAGGTAAACGAACTTAAAATATTCACCTTTATACGGACTTCTATTTTATGAAAGGGGTCAATCCGGCAATTTTTTTTTTAGTCATATGGGAAGTTTAACTGAGTCAGAGGCTGTCCTATTCAGTACATTTGATAGCTGCGCTCAAAAGAACATGCTATTTTGCTCTGCCTTTTAAGTCGCTTAGCGAGTGACAACCGGAAATATCGTGAAAAGAAAAATTGGTAAGAATATTCTGCTCCCGGAGGGGGGGGGGGGGGGGGGGGACTCCTATAAGTCGTCAAGTGGAGGTGCTCGTCAGGAAAAAAAGTGAAACCCTGAACACACTAAAAGATACCATTTTCTGGGAAAATGAGTTTTTTTTAATCATATATTCTAAAAGATACCTAGATCCCCTAATTTTAACCCCTAAAAGATACGACGAGCACCTCCACCCAACCACATATGCGAGTCCTCCTCCGGGGTTCTGCTATACGTTGTCTACCCGGTATGATGAACAGCGAGGAGCGATTTTTTATGTCGCTTAACGAATGTCAAAGTGAAATCTCGTGAAAAGAGTTAATTTTACGATTCGTTTAAAGTCAACTCGCTTAAAGTTAAACGAGTCAACTTTTCGCGCTCGACGAAGCTGAGAAATCTCACGCTGTATTTTTGTTCGCTTTTTGAGTTGTAATCTTTGTCTGCTTTTCCAATAGTTATTAAATATTTAGGTGTCATGATTATGCAATAGTATGCAAGAGAGGGTAGATTTTGCTTATTCAGCTAACTAAAAATGTTTCGGTTTGATTATGCAAGAGTATGGATTTCGGTTTTGTGCTATTTTAAAACAATTAATCATTGCTATTACAGTTTGATTATGCAAAAGTACGCAAAAGACGTAAAAATGTTCCTGATTTTGTTTATAAAAGTTATCAAGGAAGCATTTTAAGAAGCATTTTATAAGCGATTTCAGCGTGTTTATTTTTTTAAGAGAGATTTTGTCTCTATTTGACAAAAAGACAATGTATTGTTTGAGTGGCAAGTAAGAGAGAGAAAACGTTCTTGGCGTATAAAGTCTATAAAAAGAAGACGAATATCAATTGCGTGTCGTACTGATAACATTGAAATCCTAAAGCGGACAAGAGAGTTACCTTAGAGTGCTCAACGTAGCTTGATTGCATTGAAATCCTGACACAAGAGAGTTGCCTTCGAGCGCTCAACGTAGCTCTATTAGCAAAGAATATAGCACACTTAAAGCAAGAAAAAATATATTTAAATCTATTATTTCGTTAAACAAAATTATCAATTGTTTGTAATGGTTGCTTTTAATGGTTCAGGTGCTATAGATTCAGTTTTACTACTAGAAAGTAGGTTATCTGAATTAAATAGAATTGCTCTTGATGTTGGAGGAGGTGGCGATTGTTTTTTTTTTGTGCCGTATCACATCAATTGTATGGCGATGCTACGAACCATTTTTATATACGTAGTCTTGGCATTGAATATTTAGTATATAACCCAGAACAGTTTATAGAGAGTAATACTGAACACTCTTGGCAAGAATATTTGAATAATATGTCATGTCAAGGAACATGGGCTGATGCGATTATCATTCAAGCTGTGGCTAATTGTCTCAATTTATCAATTTATATTGTTGAATCAAATGAAACTTTTGCTCCTGTCACTCTTGTTTAATTTCGTTCCTATTACAAATTAAGTTATCGTCTCTTTCGTAGAAAAATACGTAAACATTGGGAACATCAAACTTTAAGAGGGTATAAAGGAAAAGTAACACACATCTGAACAGCGCCACCATTTTGGACGGCAATCTATCCGTTCCGATGTTAACCGCGTAACTCTTTCCTCCTTTCCGGTTCTAGATTTCTGTTCGTGAAATGACCAGAACTCAATTCATTCTATAGGTGTCAGAACATTCACTGAAGCGTGATGCTTGAAGTTGTTTCTCGCGGTGAATTTGCCTGTAAAGAGCTGTAAACCCGGCGCAGCTTTTTCTCGACAGCTACAGTGAGCTTACTTTACCATTTTGTAAACAAGGCCAAACACACGACAAATTAATCTAGCACTGCTAAATGAGGGTGCTAATGGGGGTACCCAATTGTCAGTTAACTACTATTTTTTTTCGGCCAATTGTCAGTTAACAAGAGGCTACACTGGTAGCCTATACTCATGCGCTTGTATAAGAAAGTTTTATGTTTCTCTTTTTTAACTGGGTCACGCTGTCGGAAATCGGTTCATTTCAATATTTTCATTCATTGATCTTATCAAGTGATTTAGCTTGACAAGTAGGAAATTACGTATATCAGTAAGGCTTTTAAATTTGCAAAGTTAAGATAAGGTTACTTTAAAGGCCATGAGAATGACCAGAGTGAATGCGTTTTCGGGATTGGACTTAGAACAGCCGCTTTACGAAAATTATTCGACATTAGATTCTCATCTAAAAACCATAATTTCTCACCTGTCAAGATAGCTTCCAAAACCGTAATAAGGATTGTCAGTATTAAAGATGTCTGTTTGATACAGGATCGTACACAGAGAGTATGGGAAGGAAAAAAAATCGAATTTCACTGATGCTTGTGTCCAATAAAATACGCTGTGGCTATATGGCCGGTAACCGGTCAAGGTTTTCAAAACACTAAATGGCCGGCAGTTCTATATTCACAGTAAATTTCTCAAAATCGAAAAATTCCAGCTAATCTAAACTATCATATGTCGATTTAGAAAAGTCAAGCGATCCTGAAATGCTTTATAGATCTCAAGTCTAGGGTTTGGTTTACGCTGGGCTCAGAAGACGAAACCATGTTTTGTGACACTTAAACTTTTTTCAGTTCCACTGCCGGTCAAGGTTTTCAAAACACTAAATGGCCGGCAGTCCTATATTCTCAGTAAATTTGACAAATCGAAACAATACAGCCATTCTGAACTATCATATGTCGTGATCCTGATCAAACGAGCCGGTTTTGTGGGATTTGTATATCACGAAACCATGTTTTGTGACACTTGGAACTTTTTTCAGCTCGACTGCCGGTCAAGGTTTTCAAAACACTAAATGGCCGGCAGTTTTATTTTTTCAGTAAATTTCACAAAATCGAAAGATCCAGCCATTCTGAACTATCTTATGTCGTGATCCTGATCAAACGAGCCGGTTTTGTGGGATTTCTATATCACGAAACCCCTGACGAAACCATGTTTTTGCAGTCGAGCTGAAAAAAGTTCAGTGTCACAAAACATGGTTTTGTCTTCTGAGCCCAGCGTAAACCAAACATTAGACTTGAGATCTATAAAGCATTTCAGGATCGTTTGACTTTTTTAAATCGAGATATGATAGTTTAGATTAGCCGGAATTTTTCGATTTTGTGAAATTTACTGAGAATATAGAACTGCCGGCCATTTAGTGTTTTGAAAACCTTGACCGGCAGTCGAACTGAAAAAATTTCTAAGTGTCACAAAACATGGTTTCGTCTATTGAGCCTAGCGTAGACCAAACACTAGGCTTGAAATCTATAAAGCATTTCAGGATCGCTTGACCTTTCTAAATCGACATATGATAGTTTAGATTAGCTGGAATTTTTCGATTTTGAGAAATTTACTGAGAATATAGGACTGCCGGCTATTTAGTGTTTTGAAAACCTTCACCGGTTACCGGCCATATAGCCACAGCGAATAAAATACCAACGGTGTATCCACTTACTTTGGAGTCTGCTTAATACAGGTTTTAGTGTAATCAGAAATCTTACTCATTTAATCTAAGACTGAAAAGGGCTCGTGTGGTCAAACCCGGGGTCAACCCGCGTTCGCGTGCTAGGACAAAATGACGAAACAGAATACATACCATGTATCTCACTTGTCGCACTTCCCATTAGAAAAGGTAGCTCCATTTCCAACTGAGCCTTTGTAACAGCTTTCCCGTCGATCTTCTCTAATCGCAACAACTTTAAATCAAACTCACCGAGTCCAAACTTTCCGCTTATTGTTTGATTATATGTCCATTGAATTGTGCTTTGTCATGTCAAACGGTATGCGACTTATGTGTCATTCGAATGCCGATCCTTTGTCATCATCTCGATAAAAACTCAGAATAACTTTGACCACGCCACTCGACGCCATCACGGAGATCAAGGTCAACGCTCTACGACCCTGGTACCTTTCGCATATAATATCGGTTAATATGTCACCTGGTCACGCAGCGAGGCAGGTAAAAGTCACAAAATAGCTTTGCTGTTAGGAAAAAACTATGTTGCTTTTATTAACAACAACAATCGTTCATTTAGTATAATTAATAGAATGTCACTTAAAGCCCGGTTTCCATATGATCGCTACGATCGCTGCGATCGCTGCGATCGCTGGAAAAAAAGTTCAGCGATCGTAGCGATCATATGGAAACCACTCTCCAGCGATCGTAGCGATCACAGCGATCGCAGCGACAACGATCGCTGCGATCGCTGTGATTCTATCTCAGCGATCGTGGCGATCGTAGCGATCATATGGAAACCACTCTCCAGCGATCGCAGCGATCGCAGCGATCGCAGCGACAGCAAAAATACCAGGATGCACTGCGTACGCTCACTCGAAGGGTGTGATTTGGCCCTTTTTATAGAAGAAGTGCAAAGATACTCCTCTCTTTATAACAAATTTTATAAACAATTCACAGCCGCCACTTTGAATTTCAAGAACGGCCCGAAACGATATTGTCAGACCCAGGTCCCCTCGATCTTCATTCACTTTCTCAGCGATCGTAGCGATCGCAGCGATCACAGCGATCATATGGAAACCATCAATCGCTGCGATCGCTGAACTATTTTTTTTCAGCGATCGCAGCGATCGCAACGATCGTAGCGATCGTAGCGATCGTAGCGATCATATGGAAACCGGGCTTAACTGTTACCGTATTTTCTCGATTAAACGCCGGGCCCCGAATAAACGCCGGGTATAATTGAGGAAGTTGTAAGTAAGCTCCTCAAACGTTTGTTTGTGGTATAATAAACTTAAGATTTAAGGGCAAGGTACAAGGCTGCCAAGAAAAACGAATAATAACCCTTTCTTAAAAAATGGCTGGCGAGAAAAAACTGCTGATACAAAGAAACGCCGGGTCCACAAGGCCAAGTTTGAAATAAACGCCGGGGGCATTTAATAGAGAAAATACGGTAACTTTTCATTTATCAGTTAACTACTATATTTTTGGGCAATTGTCAGTTAACTGTTAACCCCATCAGCACCCTCCTAAATGCACTGGTATTCTAAATTTCACTTTTGCCGGAACGCAATTGGCATGAAAACAAAACGAAAAAAACTCGCGAGATAATAACGCCTTTTGTCACAACATTTCACCCACGACTGAAAAACCTTAAACAAATACTGATGAAAAATGGAGTTTCGTTCAAAACCAACCATTCCTGAAAACTATTTACAAAACGCTGTCTAACACATCATACAAGACGTAAATCACTTAACGACACGACTCATAACAGCCAAACTTTGAAAGCTAATATAAATGCATCGCAACCGCAAAACCACATAGCGGAGTCGGTGCAGGCCTGTCATGAACCTCATTTCGATCTAAGGGAAACTAAAAAAGTGACCGCCAGGAGTGGTGCCCTGTTTATCCGCTCCAGACCCAATATTTTCTATATAAGTGCGTCCATAGCAGACGTGACCGAAAAATGACCACGTGATCACCATTTTCCCGCCATTTTTCATGTCAAAATATATAAAACAGCAGACTTGATACTTTAGCTAACTACAAAACTTTCCGTTTCATTATGCAAGAGTAGGAACAGCAAAATACCATAAATTTTGACTTTCGTTCTTTTTTCGAATACTGCTGGAGAGTTGAAAAAGAAATGGCTGATGGCGCGATGTCTGCTAAACATAGCTCAAATTGTCCTGGCATGGGGAAAGGCAGCTCTAGAGAAATGACATGTTGTTACGGCCTCCTTTCATTAGATTCGGCAAATGTGAAGTTCAATGTTTGAATCGGGCCTTACTTTAAAGAATATTAAAGATTCAGTCACCATTTGTTGTGTCAATTGATATTTTGATAATTAATATTAATGTCTCATCTGATCAGATATAAAGTCATTGCACGTGACGTATTATCGATGTGGGCTTTTAATTGTTTTGAAATTGCGGCAATCTATTGTATTTGATTTAGAAAGTCTTTTCCATTGTCAAATATCCCAACCGAAAATAGACAATGAATAACTGAAAATGCACTGTGTAAATTGAACCAACAACACATTTTCATCGTCAATTAGCTAGCAAGGCGGGAAAAGTCTTTCACTTTCACTTCACTAACATCAAAATTATTTACATTCACACTCGTGATTCTTTGTTACTCATAACTTTTTTTGACTTGCACCAACACGAATTTTCAAACCAAGTTCTCTCAATCTTCTCTATCCTGCCAAGAACCATATCCAGTTGACTACTGCGCCTCGCATTTTCTACATAATGTCTGATTCTACAACGCCATCTTTACCATATTTATTTTATATTTATTTTAGATTCTTCTCTTTTTAACCTCATGTTTCAACGCATTAACGAGATGGCTTTAAGAGCCCTTTGATTGTTGACTATATGTTAGCCTAGCTTCTGTCCAAATTTAAGGAAAATCGAACAAATTCCCTTTGAGTTGTAGCTCTTTAAAGTGTCCCCAACAAGCGAAAAATTAACTTTGAGAAAACGGCGCTTAAAAAAACATATCGCTTAATAAACAAACTCCGCCCACAAAAGTTATACCGTCATTTCTCCGTCAATTTTCACTATTTTTCGATAATTTTTTTTTTTTGGATGAAAGTTCATCCTGTAAACTTTATTTTAACGCCAAAAAAAAAATTTCAATAAATTTTCGATCTGAAGGTACACTGTAACCTTAAATACAGCTATTTCAATTAACGTTGTCGGATGAAAAAGCGAAAAGCCAAGACCGCAAGGTAGTATGGGATTTTTATGCAATGGCTATTTACAACTATCCATACTAACTTGCGGTCTTGGCTTTGAGCTTTCATCCGACAACGTTAATTGAAATAGCTGTATACAGGTATAGGTGTCTATGTAAGCAATCTTAAAGGCTGCTATGAGTCAACTCGTAAATGCGAAACCGTCCGACCCTCCCCTCTCCTAGCGAATAACAAAGATCTGTGGCCGAACATTTACGAAACCACACAAATGCTCCCGGATACACGGAATTTGCTGACGTGGCGTCGAGATATCACCATGTCTCGAGGTTACCATGGTAAGCATGAGAAAAAAAGGAGCTGAGACTTCCTGTATCCAAATTGATGAAAACTACTGCATTGTTAAGCTTACCTTTATTACAAAGATTACCATCGCAACATTCCAAACGTTTGTTCTGATTTCGTGAGCATTGCTCAGCTGACATGCACCCTTGAACGGTGACGTTTTTGTCATTCGCCGTTTTATTGGTAAGTTTAAAACAAAGGTTTTCCGGAAATGTACACAACTTGACTGCGACGTTAGCAGATGATATTTTGTTTGAGCACTGATAACAGACGTTACCTAGCAAAAGAAGAGACAGTATTCAATTCATTTTATTTACTTATGGGTATTGAGACAGGACAGTACAAAAATGTTTTCGAGCTCACTGAAAATGAGTGTGGGGCACAATCTTTAATTTGCAATGCGGGGTAGACATTAAAAGCCTTTTGTTACTCTCAGACTAAAGTAAGAATACGCAACACTTCAGACCCTGTGGAGTAAGCTTGAAACACTTTAATTTCTTTTACTTGTAATCTTGTAATCTTGTAATCTTAGCGTTCCAACGATAAACACAAGCGAATCATTAAATTTTACTGATACCTGAGGCTGGCATCTCGCAAATATAATTCTTCGGAATATCGCAATTCTCTTCATCCTTCGTTCCATCATCAGTGTTCATTTTTAAACATTTTGTGTTGTTTTTTTCGCCGATCCACACATGCTAAAACAGAATATAGAAAACAGCAACCACAAAGACATTGTACAGAAATAGGTGGTCCTGATATGACAAATATGAAACTAAATAAGATCGAAAAAAAAAACAGCTGCACAATCAAGTCAACAACTTATAAAAAGGGTAACTGAAGCCAACTTCGCTCTCCATTGGTGAAAAAAGGACTGCTAAGGAGTCGGCGTCACTACTACGATTACAGGTTATCACCGTTTGGTGTCGACCGCCCTCCTGTAATACAGTAGATACTTCAATCACTTGGCACCAGCTATCTTCGCAGATAAATAAGTGAAAGTGGCATGCCAATGTTGTTCATCTCAAGCATCCACAGGCTGTTAAATTAATCCCATGTAAGGACAAATAAGACATTAAATATATATCCACGGAGTGTCTTTCATAACAGTCATTTTCTGATACGCTCTGTGAGGACCAGAGCTCAGTAGAAGAACAGAAGAAGCACTTTTAAAAAGGACCCACTGAACTATTGTAACATCTCGGGAGACCTTTACACCACGTCGGAATCTGAATCCCATTCAACAGGAAACCAAATTATTACCAAGTTAAAGGAAGAAAATGTTGTCTGCAAAACCGGTGCAGACTCTGCCAGCTTCAATGCCTCTGGACCCTCCCGCAAATTTGTGGGAAATACTTCTGCGCTTTGACATGGCCTCCGTCTACACCGCTACTTTTTACCAAGGGAACACTGAAACCGCGGTCATTTTTCCTAACGGCGAATGATTGCATTTCTTCAGATACAACTGGCCAAGCATGAGAAACAATCGGTCAATAAGGCATCTCATTGGAATCAGCCTTATCCTTACTATCGAAGAGTGTTTCGTCATGATATCGAAACACAGAGAAATGGTTTGAAAAAACGAAGCAAAGCCATATATTTTTTGTTTTGTAAGTAACTCAGGTAAAATAGGGTTAATGAGTTTGAGAACGTCTAATGATGAAATGCATCACCCCTATTTATACTTCTTAATAGCCGCTGTTAAATCAAATATCACACCTCCGTTTTTGTTGCTCACAAACAAAGTACACAAACAAGGTAATTGTATTTGTTTTGTCTTTTTCAACATCATTTAAAAATGTACTCGTTGCATCTTTACTATTTTTCCTGATAAATTTCTACTTCGGTGTTAATTAGTACATAACTCGTACTTACAGGAATTGGAACTTTCTTTAGGCCAGTAATTTCCATGTAGCGAATCAAAAATTGGTGTTCATCATCATCATTTATCTTCACCAAATCGCCTCCAGATTTAATGCAGTCTTGTCGTGCAATATTCCATGTATCTGGTGGCTTGAAATTGTAGCACGACGAGCCATTGAGAAACCAATTAGCAGGACAGTCCAGTGGTCCTAGGGAATTATAATATATTAAGTAACATTAAAATTAAAGGCGTAATTTAAATTTTAGTGATGCTATGTTTAAACGGGAATGATCTTCTAAATACTTTCAATAGGCATTGTTTTCAAAATTTGTTAAAATGCATTTTGCTTGTAAATCGTTCCCTCCTAGAAATATATGATACGTAGATTTAGCTTGCAAACAATCCAGACTATTTTTATTTTAGAACAATTTTCTTATGACGTTGAAAAACGATTTCCCTGCGTTTTCGCGATTTGTTATATCCCCCAGAAGTTAAAAGGATCAAAACAAGTTTTGCTCGTTTTAGTATGATCATAAGCGAGTAACAACAATCCGTTAGCTTTGCTTTGCGGGTTCACTAAAGCAAACGCTGTGAACATTTGTCTCCGTTCGCGAAACCAATAAAATCGCTTCCTTCTAGTTTGTCTGTTGTATTGGTTGTTGGTTTGTTTTGCGCGTGATTGTTTCAAGGGTAATAAGAAAATCGCTTTATTTTCCTTTTTATATATTTTTATATTGTATATTTTCATGTGTCCGACCAAGTTGTACGCAGTTACCAGACTAGCAGTACTATTTCGTACTGGAGCAACTCACCTTTTGCTCGTTTACAGATGTAATGTTGATTTTCCTTGCAACATTCAGTAAGATTCCAACCATTTCTCAAGAGTTCAACACATTTAATTTTACTTGTGTTACTTGGTTTTCTATCACGCCAATTGACGAAGACAGAACTGTTAAAAGTTCTACCATCGATCCATACATCTCCACCTTTCTGGAACTGGTGAACCAGCCCAATCCAAGCGCGATTGTTCTCAATAAGCTTTAAAGACAAGATATTAACAAATTCCATTTCCCTTTCATTCGCTATGCTTACGAGATTTCCTCCAAACCCAAGACACACACGTAGAGCTGTTGACCAGGTAAATGCCCGTGAGTATCCAAACTTACCCATCACCTTGTAGCAAGAGCTGCCAAACTCCTCCCAGTTGTCAGGGCAATCTAAAGCTAACAAAAAGTGAACAAAGATATTTTCAGGAAAGAGAAATATTTTGTAGAACGAAGCTGGTTTAGGCAGGAAAGATTCTTAACCTGTTGGCAATTACGACTTGCATGCACCTAATTCAATAAAGGTTGCTTTGGGCATTGGGAATTGGACATTGGGCATTGGGCATTGGGAAGCTATTGTTTGGCGGTCACTCAAGCAAAGCATTGTATTGTGTTCGGTATGCCCAAATGCCAATGCCCAATTACCAAAGACCAATTGCCAAAGCAACCTTTATTGAATTAGGTGTATACTGTCGAACCTCCATAATGAAATGAAATGAAAGTGAACCACCTCTTCTAAGCGATCACTCGTCCAAAAAAAAAAAATTCAAGTCTGAACACTATAGTCGAAACCTCTCGTAAGCGACCGCGACAACTTTTAATGTTGGCAATTTGAACTTTTCTATTGTTTTTAACCTCTGGCTAGCGACCACTCGTCGATATGTCTTCAGACGCCAATTGACTAATGTGTTACAGTTCAAGTTCAAGAAAACGAAAATGCTGTCCTTTGCATCAAAACATCGATATGATACAATATTTTGTGCTGATAGGTGCTTTTTATATTGAAATTACTACAGGTTCAATTAATTCTAAGTTTAGATCCCCTGTGGGCTTACCTCTCGTAAGCGACCACCTTTAGCTTTACATTTTCAGTGATTGTTTACGGGAGGTTCAACTGTAGTTATAGGCTTTTCTTGACGTAAGATCGCTTTTCTACCAGTACACTTTCTACCGATAGCAACATTTGCCCTTGCATTGAGGTATAGGTAGCTGCATTTCAGTTTTGTTAAAGTAACCTTATTCCGGCTAAGCAACATTTACGTTCTCAGCTGTAAAAATCATACACGCGATTATTAACAAGTAGTAATCGAAGGCTACCACGAGCCAACGTGTGAGGACGAAACAAACTTCGGACCCTACCTTCTCCTTCGCGTTTTGCACCCACTGTCGCAACTACAAATTTTGAATATTGACACAAATATAACTAGTCTCCTACGCAGCCGTTATTAGTGCTCGTCACGCAACGCTCCTCCCCGAGCGTTGCGTGACGAGCACTAATAACGGCTGCGTAGGAGACTAAAATATAACAAGACTAGATTTCAATTTCGTTGCTACAAAATAGACCAGAAGTAACAAAAAGATTTACAAAATGAAAACAAAACGGGTAAATTGGGACCGAGCGATCGACCTTACACATTAAGTTTGTTTTTGGGTTGACCTTATTTTTATTCCGGTTTCCACCAGTCACTGTTGAGAAAAGTACATGCATAAGAAAAGAAAGGAAAAAAGTTTCTCAGTTTTCTTGTTCTAATTAGTAACAACCATTAGTAGCTGTATAGTGATATATTTTCACTGGGATCCACGGCAAACAATGCCCGGGCGATGATAAGATATGGGGAAAATCAGCCCGAGGCGATTGGGAGCGGGTAGCTCCCAGGGGAGAAGAGTGGTTCATCGCTGCCGGGATGAGGGTGGGCGAAACTATGTGACGGTGGTCCATTTCGAAAAGACTGAGGGAGGTTTTGGCGTGAGGCGAGCACTTTGATACTGAACACAAAGTATATGGCTACGTAATACGTCCCCCTGGACGACATACTGCACGGCGCGTATATCTAATTAGGATTAAGGGGACATTGTGTGCGAGCTCCCCAGAGAAAATACTGTGGTTGTAAATAATAATATTAGCATTTCATCTTCATTTCATAAGTAGTCTTCGGCTCATGATTGTAGATCTAATAGAACACGACCGATCTAATAAAACACGTGTTTTAAACACTACTAACAAGTGGCAGAAACCAAATAGAGAACAAATGGGTTTAACATGACAGCTAAATTTTTATCTCTTTACTGAACGAAGACAACTTACCAGCTTTAGACATTGTTGTTACCACAAGAAGTGAAACGAATAAAATAATCTTGGTCATTATGCTGTCAGATCCGACGCTATAAATACAAAAAAAAATAACTTAGTTGAAAAAACAAAAGGCATACGACAAAAGTGATGATAAGGCAAAACGCTTTCTATCAATCTTCGGACGTACAAGCAAACTTATACCCCCACAGTTGCACAAGGGAGGGGGATGGTTGCAGCCCGTCCCTTGGGTTTTTGTGGTGTTACAATATTTCAGAAATATTTTACCTTTAATAGACAGCCTGTGGTGTGCTCTACAAGATAAGGTAGACATTATGGGTTATAGCTCTGTTGGAGGTCCGTGAAGTCATCCAAAATGTCCGCCAAGATGGCCGCCATCTTGGATTCTACTAAAAAATCTAGTTTATCGGAAATTGTAAATATTTTTTTCTATTATTGAAAAAGGTGAAAAAAAACCGAATTTTTTATTCAAAAATGGCTTTAACTCCTGCTATCTCGTTACCATAGCAACCGATTGTCGCCAAACTTTACCAACATGTGTCTCAAGGATAGCCGAAAAGCTTCCGGAGACGACATAAGCTAACAATGAATGCTTTCGAAAAAAAATCAGAGAAAAACCTTTGAAGGGGGGTGGGGAGCATCCAGCCCTCTCCCCTTGTACGTCCGAGGGTTACGCATGAACAGTTTGCCCAAGCCAACTTATCCATCTAATTAATAGACTCATTATCCATTTGATAATAAAAAAATCTTATTTAAAAAAAAATCGTAAAAATGTTTATTATCCATCTTAAGTTTAAAAACGCAATGGATGTTCCACTACAACCAAACCGTTTGTCACTTTGGGCAACTGGCAAGAGCGATTATCTCTTTGTAAGCATCTTTTGGCTGTTTTCAAGCACTAACTTGTCTGTTTATTTTTCTGCGGTGTTATTAACACATCAGTTGACAATTGTACTTAAGGTTACAGTGTACCTTCAGATCGAAAATTTATTGAAAATTGTTTTTTGGCGTTAAAATAAAGTTTACAGAATGAACTTTCATCCAAAAAAAAGTATCGAAAAATAGTGAAAATTGACGGAGAAATGACGGTATAACTTTTGTGGGCGGAGTTTGTTTATTAAGCGATATGTTTTTTTAAGCGCCGTTTTCTCAAAGTTAATTTTTCGCTTGTTGGGGACACTTTAAAGAGCTACAACTCAAAGGGAATTTGTTCGATTTTCCTTAAATTTGGACAGAAGCTAGGCTAACATATAATCAACAAAAATATTTCGGCGAATTTCTTAATTCCGAAAACTTTTTCGTCAAGAGCCATTTCCGTGCGATCATTCCAATTTTTTTTCTCCCCTTTTCGAAAATATTCTGTAACTTTTCACTGCAATTGAATATGGAAAATCGCCGACACGTTTTTTTAGCGCTTCGTGTCCGGAAATCCGAGAACAAATCAAATTGGCAAAATATAATAATCGCTTTGAGTTATAGCGTTTTAAAGCTGATTCGGACGTTCGAATTTAGACGACGTAAAAAATTCGACAATTCATTTTATTACCAAATGGTTTCCATATTTAGATAGCCAGCTCTATAAGCTTTAATTTGATATCTGGGTTTAGGTATATTAAGTATAATCTTAAGACGCTAGAGCTGTTATACTGGAGACACCCCCGAAGGTACACTGTAACCTTAAACATTCACTGCCCATGATCAAGAAATCTCCATGTTTACGAATTGCTGTTTCAGCCATTTTGTCATTTATTTCGATCTTGGCAAAGTAGCGGCCGGATTCCCGCCAAATAAAATATAAATATAAAATTTGCTATAAAGCAGCTTTTCTTGATTAAATACAAGGAGACTATAACTCATAGACTGCTTCAACATCGATTCAACAAATCACTTGTTTCGATATTTTGTGCGCATAGTTAGCGAGGAGTTGTGCGGGCTCTAAAATTAAGATGGAAGCTGGTTCTGATGAAGGAGCAACTTGCATCACCTGTCTCAAACCAATTCCTAGGCTGTTCTAGGCCTTCAGCTACAATAGAGCGAGGGACAGGAGGCGCTCAAAGGAAAATATTCTAAGTGCTGACGGAGGGTTGTAGGCGTGAGAGAGCAGTTGAGAGAACACTTCATTAATTCTGGATTGAAGTTTTCATTCAATACCCACCATTGTAGATTTCACTGGAGTAAATTGAAATTTGCTTACATGCATGTGAGCTTTTAAGGGCATGCTATTCCATTCCTGCGCGCCACGTCCAATCACCATTACCGAACTGCAATACTTGTCCAGTTTCAGCTGGCCTTCAATGACATTAATGTATGGCTACATACATTTCCGATGACAAGATTCTCCAACATTTTTTTTTTCAATTTTTAACGAAGAAAATCCGAATGTGATGCTTTCGCATTGAATTAGACCGCTAGCAGTGCCTATCTGTCTATTGGAGCGGGTGAACTAATTACTACATTGATTAAAGGTCGGGACACACTTGGCGACAGGCCGCAAGGACATGACGAGGAGACAGGTTGCAGCGGCAATTCCCTTCGTGTGGCATGAAATGCGAAAACTCCATGATGCTGCGACTGCTCAGCTTAAACAGGCAAAATTGGACAAATTATTTACACAAAGATGTTGTTCAGAAACGAAGAATAAAAGAGAAGATATCTTCTTTGATTTAGATAATTAAAATTTATTACTGAATTGGTGATCGAAGTTTGGAAACACTATTTTTTTTTACCCGTGTGAAAAGGTTTAAATGCAAATTTGTGGCCACAGTTTACCTGCATGTTATGTTTACTTAAGATGTTATTTACATAGTTTAGATAATAAAGAGAAAACTTTTGAACATTCAGTTGCTTTGAGTTCAAATCTATGTTCAGTCTCCTTAAGGTAATCCTAATCGAGATCTCGCCTTATAAGTAGAGATCTCCCGTTATACATGTAAGACGAGATGTTAAGTTATAAGTTAAGATCCGTAAGGTCACATACTGAAACTGCCTAAATGTTATCATAATTATTATTATTGTTTTAATTATTATTTTATCTCGTGTTATAAGTCGAGATGTCGATTTATAGTAAAGATCTTGCGTCATAAGTCGAGATCTGGTGTTATAAGTCGAGTCTCGAGTTATAGGTCGAGATCTCGCATTATAAGTCAAGATCTCGTATACGTGTTATACACTGTAAGACGAAATAGGAAAATGTCCACTTAACGAATGAAAGAAACACATGCATCAGGCCATGTCCTTTATGGGCCACCGTACGGAACTAATGTAAGGACATTTTTGTGGAGTTTCAGTTTATAGCAAGATGGCCTTTCTCCGCTTTGGCAGGTAAAAGAGCAGGCGAGAAAAACCGGATGTCAACCTCTGAACATGAGAATTTAAGTTTTTTCCTGCGTGCTACGCGCTAGAAAAGCGACTCAGTTGAAGTGCGCGAAGCACCTGTGGAGAGCGCGGAGCTCGAAGGTAGAGGAAAGGTGGCTTCCTCTTTCCTTTGTGCTCATCACTCTCTCCGTGGCCATGTGCCTGCATCCAGAAAGGGAAGGAAACATTTCTTCTTTCTTTTCCTGCTTCACGCTCAAATACTCTATCGGACTTTTCTTTTCGCGCCCGCCTCACAGGCTCACAGTTCATCGGATAACTTTAAATTTAGCCGATGAAGTTTACACAAATATTTTTTTTATCTCATTTCATGGTACCAATAGGTTACTTACCTGCAGTTTATATAAACCTTGTTTTGGTCAAAACAAGTGAAACGACAGCAAGAAAATTGTGTATCGTATCACCGTTACGGCTAAGTTAAAAACATATCAATCGGCGAAATTTGATTGGAGGGGACTTTGTTTGTCTGTTTTGGCGCAGATGGCTAAGCAGACCAATTTGCATCGAGCAGACATAAGGAAAAGAATTCATGGAGCTATGACTGCAGACATGTTTAGTAACATGTTAAAACGGACAGCCAACGTAAGAAATACATAAATATTGCGAAATATTTCCGGTCAAGCATTTGTTTTATACTGTAGAACCCAGCTTAATCGAACTCCCCTCTAACTCGAACTAATTTTACTTTCGAATAACTTTCAAAATTATCCCGATAACACGAATTCTATTTTAAAAGTTAGCGACCTTCTACTGTATCTTCATAATTGGTGCACTCTTGTGTCCGTCAAACCTTTGTTCTTTTTTGTGAGTGTGTCAATTTCTACGCGTAATAAAAACATTGAAAATTTTAGCCACTAGTTAATAATTCAAACAGTTTTCCTCATAGACAGATAACAAACGAATGAAGAAGCTGACACTACAATTCTTAGGAATACACAGCCGATCATAACGCTTGACAAACTTTGAGGTATGTTGTGAAACTTGTACCAAACGCGAAGAAAACATAGACGCACTAAATACAACATAAACAAGTATTTTAAAGGAACACTGTCACGAGTTGCCATGCGCGGTGTTGTCACTATTCTTGTGCCGGGTTTTTGCACATCTTATTGATACAAATATCTTTTTTGTTCTTGTTTCAAACGGATTTTTTAACTCGTGGATACGCGAAGAGCTGAACAAGTTATAGCTGACGGGGAAGATTTTGCAAATGTTCACTTCTTCCGTTCAAACGGTGTTTGTAACTCGTGAAAACGTCGTGAAGCCGCGTTGAACGGGGAAATATGCAAATATTCACTTCTTCCGTTTGTCCGTCATTCACTCCACGTCATTCACGCTACCACGCGATAAATGATGTTGTTAAATGTGTCAAGTTTCTCTGGCATTTGTAAAGTTCAAATAAACCAAATTTTGTTTCGATAGATTAAAAACATGTCTTAACGTGACACAAATACGCAGTGTTTGAAATAAGAGAGAGAAGTAGATGATGTAATATTTTAGATCTGTTTACTTATGAATTATTTCACTTCGAACTCAGTATGAAAAATTAAACCGATCTGCGGACTTTAAATGGCATTTCACGCCGGGCCAGGAGCAAGCAAAATCGCGCCATTTCAAACGCGGTCATTAATAACTTTCTATGTTTTCATCCGATTAATCTAAAATTTTAGACCACAACAGATCTCCTCATTACCGAGGTACGCAAGATTTTGGTTTTTCATTTTAACGTTTTTATGGCGGGAAAATGACGTCACTAACTTGGCGCCAAAATTTAAATGTGACATTTTGAAACATTTCATTACTGATTCTGAAAGAGCATGTTCCCACGACTCCAAAACTGAAGAAATAACTGAAAAAAAAAAGATAAAAAAAAGATATCATTAATTGAATTTTGAAATTCCCGCCATTTTGTTACTAAAAATAGCACAAATTGAAAGTTCAAGTGATTATAACTTTGGACTTAATTAAGATATTTCAGTTATCTCTTCAGTTTTGGAGTCGTGGAAACATGCTCTTTCAGAATCAGTAATGAAATGTTTCAAAATATCACATTTAAATTTTGGCGCCAAGTTAGTGACGTCATTTTCCCGCCAAAAAAACGTTAAAATGAAAAACCAAAATCATGCGTACATCGGTAATGAGGAGATCTGTTCTGGTCTAAAATTTTAGATTAATCGGATGAAAACATAGAAAGTTATTTATGACCGCGTTTGAAATGGCGCGATTTTGCTTGCTCTTGGCCCGGCGTGTTTTCCAGACTACATAACGATAAATGTTGTCTTTACGGTGATTCCCTAGCATTGCATGGTTTAATAAAGTCCCCAAGTCCTCAGCTTCTACGCTCGCGCTAAAGAGATCGACTTAAGAAGCGGGATGAACGAATAAGGTAAGATCGCTTAACTCAGAAGAGTTAATTATTAGCGATTGGCATAAGGGTCCTTCCAAGTGTTTGATGTCATGAGAGCGTAATAAAAGCTATGAAAGCTTCTTGTTTGGTTAGGATTGTTGTGTAGTTGAAAGTAATTTCGAGCGGACAAGAGTGTCGTTTAGTGAATTTTCCTTCCGGTAGGATACAATCGGTTCTTGACTGAAAATTTTGGCGAGGCCTGTTTGGTTTTGAATGATATCCCAGTGTTTCATGAGGATATTTTTAAGATTTGGCACAGCCGGATTGTAAGTTGTGACAAACGGTAGAATCCGTCATTTCTTTGCTTTGGTTTAGACCGAAGTGCCTCTGTTCCGTTAGAGAATTTTACTTCATTGAGAATATTTTTAACGAGTGTTTCTTGGAAGCCTCGTTTGTATTTCTCTAAGTTCTCTAAGTCTGAATTGGTCCACAAGAGGCGGACTGCTTGTCCTTTGATAAAACCCTTCGTAGTGTTAAGAGGGTGACAGGTTGAGAAGTGTGTATACAACAACAACAACAACAATTTTATTTCATTAATATAACAATATTTTCAACATTGACAACCCGCAGTTAGCATAGCTAATCGAGGCGGGTTGTCAAAAATAAGAACAAAAATTAACATTAGCTCCTAGTAATATGACTGAAAGGAAAAACTTATATTATATATATTATGGTTTACTTAATATCGTAGATTTCAGTTATAGCTACTGCTTCGTTCACTATTTTATTCAACAGAGTGGGCGAGTCAACATAACTGTCTTCGGCGTCGAAAATTCGAAAGAGGAGATCTCGAATTTTTGTTTAAAAGCAGTTCTCGGGAGTCTACCTATTTCAAGCGGAAGGCAATTCCATACTTTTGCTCCAACAATTGCAATAGAATTACTCAGCTGGTTCGTGCGCGAATACTTGATATAAAAATTATCCGACGTAGAGGCCCTGGTATTGTGGGAGTGAATTGAATTACATCTGATAAAGTTAATGCAGATATTTGCAGGGGCAGAGTTTTTTGAGATATCATACATGAGATTCGACACTGTCTTAAAGTACAGCAAATTTAGAGGTAAAATTTTTGCAGAAACAAACAAAGGGACTGCATGAGCCTGGGGTTAGAAAAATGCATTATACGTAAAGCATATTTTTAAAGCACTAATATTTTATTCAAATGTGATTGTGGAGCCTGACCCCAGTCAACCGGTCCGTAGGACAAATAAGGAAACATTAAAGACTGATAAATGCTATGTAGGGTATGAAATGGAACGAAATGTCTCAAACGAGCTATAACCCCAATGACTTTGCTAAGTTTGGATGCTATGTAATCAATATGATATTTCCAGGATAAGTGATTATCAATTAATACACCCACCCACTGAAAGGTCTCCCTTGGTTTGAAATGAGTCCGTATGTCTAAGATTCGATGAGTTGAAAAACGGGGACCTTTAAAGACCTCTGTATCAAGGAAAACAGCTTTCGTTGATGACAGTGCGAATGTAAATTTTATCGTAGGATGGAAAGCGTTTGCAAAGTCGACGAAATTTCGGACTTCTATGGCTGGTATATCCCACATTAAAAAATTGTCATTAATAAATCTCTTTCAAGCAAACGGTTTGAATGGACTGGCCGTTAGAAGTCGTTCTTCTTGATCTGCCATATAGATCACAGAAAAAGAGACAGCCATTTTAGTTCCCATAGCGATGCCGTGTGTTTGTACGAAATGTTTATCACTGAATTTGAAAGAATGTTTTTCCAGTATGATTAGCATTAATTCCCTTAGGTTAATAAAGGTAATTGGAAGGTTTGACCCATAGTGCTTTTCGTACTGAAGGCATACTACATTCATTCCTTCTTCGTGAGGAATATTAGTGTAGAGAGAACTGACATCTAGTGTTGCTAGTAAAGTGTTGTTTGACGTAAGAGTGTTTTCGATGAAATTTGTGAAGTCGGTAGTATCTTTCAAATAAGACTTCTGTTTGGTTGCAATAGGTTGTAATAGTGAATCGATAAAGCTACATGTAGAAACATTTGTTTTTTACCTCATGTCATAATACCAATCGCCTACTTACCTGCAGTTTATATAAACCTTGTCGTGGTCAAAACAAGTGAAACGACAGCAAGAAATGTGTGTTTCGTATCACCGTTACGGCTAAGTTAAAAAAAACATATCAATCGGCGAAATTTGATTGGAGGGGACTGCGCGTTTGTCTGTTTTGGCGCAGATGGTTAAGCAGACCAATTTGCATCGAGCAGACATCAGGACAAAGAATTCATGGAGTTATGACTGCAGACATGTGTAACAACATGTTAAAACGGCCAGCCAACGTAAGAAATACATAAATATTGCGAAATATTTCCGGTCAAGCATTTGTTTAAGTACAGTAGAACCCAGCTTACTCGAACTCTGTTAACTCGAACTAATTTTACTTTCGAATAACTTGGCTCAAAATTATCCCGATAACCCGAATTCTATTTTAAAAGTTAGCGACCCTCTACTGTATCTTCATAATTGGTGCAACTTGTGTCCGTCAAACCTTTGTTCGTTTTTTGTGAGTATGTCAGTTTCTACGCGTAATAAAAACATTGAAAATTTTAGCCACTAGTTAATAATTCAAACAGTTTTCCTCATAGACAGATAACAAACGAATGAAGAAGCTGACACTACAATTCTTAGGAATACACAGCCGATCATAACGCTTGACAAACTTTGAGGTATGTTGTGAAACTTGCACCAAACGTGAAGAAAACATAGACGCACTAAAAATCAACATAAACAAGTATTTTAAAGGAACACTGTCACGAGTTGCCATGTGCGGCGTTGCTCACTATTCTTGTGTGGGGGTTTTTGGACATCTCATTGTTACAAATATCTTTTTTGTTGTGGTTTCAAACGGATTTTTTAACTCGTGAATACGCGAAGCGCTGAACGAGTTATAGCTGACGAGGAAAACTTTGCAAATGTTCACTTCTTCCGATCAAACGTAGTTTGTAACTCAAGAAAACGTCGTGAAGCGTTGAACGAGTTATAGCTGATGGGGAAATATGCAAATGTTAAATTATTCCGTCTGTCCGTCATTCATTCCGTCACTCCTTCCATTTTTCAGCCAAAAACTTTCCGTAGTAATTTCACTGACCAATGCATAAGGCTTTCAGTTCTAGGGGACTTCAAATGGATTTTTCAAGACTTAGGAAAACACTACCACGCGATAAATGATGTTGTTAAATGTGTCAAGTTTCTCTGGCATTTGTAAAGTTCAAATAAACCAAATTTTGTTTCGATAGATTAAAAACGTGTCTTAACGTGACACAAATACGCAGTGTTTGAAATACGAGAGAGAAGTAGATGATGTAATATTTCAAATCTGTTTACTCATCAATTATTTGACTTCGAACTCAGTATGAAAAATTAAACCGATCTGCGGACTTTAAATGGAATTTTCCAGACTTAGGTCGAACGCTACATAACGATAAATGTTTTCTTTGCGGTGATTCACAAGCATTGCATGGTTTAATAAAGTCCCCAAGTCCTCAGCTTCTACGCTCGTGCGTAAGAGATCGACTTAAGATGCGGGTGAAGGAATAAGGTAAGATTGCTTAACTCAGAAAAGTTAATTATTAGCGATTGGTGTGAGGGTCCTTCCAAGTGTCTGATGTCATGAGAGCATAATAAAAGCTATGAAAGCTTCTTGTTTAGTTAGGATTGCTGTGTAGTTGAAGGTAATTTTGCGCGGACAATAGTGTCATTTAGTGAATTTTCCTTCCGGTAGGGTACAAACGGTAGGTTCAATCGGGAGCAGGGGTGGCGCAGTGGTGAGAGCACTCGCCTCCCACCAATGTGGCCTGGGTTCGATTCCCGGCCCGGCGTCATATGTGGGTTGAGTTTGTTGTTGGTTCTCTCCTTGCTCCAAGAGGTTTTTCTCCGGGTACTCCGGTTTTCCCCTCTCCTCAAAAACCAACATTCCAAATTCCAATTAGATCTGGAAAGTGTCCACAATTAGTACTCGCGTACTAAATACTTTGACACTTAAATAAATTGATTTGATTTGATTTGATTTTGATTTGATTTGACTAAAAATTTTGGCGAGGCCTGTCGGTTTTGAATGATATGCCAGTGTTTCATTATGATATTTTTAAGATTTGGCAGGCACAGCCGGATTGTAAGTTGTGACAAACGGTAGAATCTCATTTCTTCGTTTTGGATTAGACTGAAGTGCGTCTGTTCCGTTAGAGGGATTTTACTTCATTGAGAATATTTTTAACGAGTGTTTCTTGGTAGCCTCTGTTGTATAGTCTGAGTTTGAAGCCTCGTTTGTATTTCTCGAAGTTCTCTAAGTCTGAATTGGTCCGCAAGAGGCGGACTGCTTCTCCTTTGATAAAACCCTTCTTAGTGTTAATAGCGTGACAGGTTGAGAAGTGTGTATACTGAAAGGTCTCGCTTGGTTTGAAATGAGTCCGTATGCCCAAGATTCGATGAGTTGAAAAACGAGGGCCTTTAAAGACCTCTGTATCAAAGAAAAACAACTTTCGTTGATGACAGTGCGAATGTAAATTTTATCGTAGGATGGAAAGCGTTTGCAAAGTCGACTGAATTTCGGACTTCTATGGCTGGTATATCCCACATTGAAAAAATGTCATCAATAAATCTCTTTCATACAAACGGTTTGAATGGACTAGCCGTTAGAAGTCGTTCTTCTTGATCTGCCATATACATCACAGAAAAAGAGACAGCCATTTTAGTTCCCATAGCGTTGCCGTGTGTTTGTACGAAATGTTTATCAGTGAATTTGAAAGAATTTTCTTCCAGTATGAGTCGCATTAATTCCCTTGGGTTAATAAAGGGAATTGGAAGGTTTGAGCCATATAGTGCTTTTCGTACTAAAGGCATACTAGATTCATTCCTTCTTCGTTCGTGAGGAATATTAGTATTTATTGAGAGAACTGACATCTAGTGTTGCTAGTAAAGTGTTGTTTGACGTAAGTGTGTTTTCGATGAAATTTGTGAAGTCGGTAGTATCTTTCAAATATGACTTCTGTTTGGTTGCAATAGGTTGTAATAGTGAATCGATAAAGCTACTTGTAGAAACATTTGTTTTTTACCTCATGTCATAATACCAATCGCCTACTTACCTGCAGTTTATATAAACCTTGTCGTGGTCAAAACAAGTGAAACGACAGCAAGAAATGTGTGTTTCGTATCACCGTTACGGCTAAGTTAAAAAAACATATCAATCGGCGAAATTTGATTGGAGGGGACTGCGCGTTTGTCTGTTTTGGCGCAGATGGTTAAGCAGACCAATTTGCATCAAGCAGACATAAGGACAAAGAATTCATGGAGTTATGACTGCAGACATGTGTAACAACATGTTAAAACGGCCAGCCAACGTAAGAAATACATAAATATTGCGAAATATTTCCGGTCAAGCATTTGTTTAAGTACAGTAGAACCCAGCTTACTTGAACTCTGTTAACTCGAACTAATTTTACTTTCGAATAACTTGGCTCAAAAGTATCCCGATAACCCGAATTCTATTTTAAAAGTTAGCGACCCTCTACTGTATCTTCATAATTGGTGCAACTTGTGTCCGTCAAACCTTTGTTCTTTTTTTGTGAGTATGTCAGTTTCTACGCGTAATAAAAACATTGAAAATTTTAGCCACTAGTTAATAATTCAAACAGTTTTCCTCATAGACAGATAACAAACGAATGAAGAAGCTGACACTACAATTCTTAGGAAGACACAGCCGATCATAACGCTTGACAAACTTTGAGGTATGTTGTGAAACTTGTACCAAAGTTGAAGAAAACATAGACGCACTAAATACCACATAAACAAGTATTTTAAAGGAACACTGTCACGAGTTGCCATGCGCGGCGTTGCTCACTATTCTTGTGCCGGGTTTTTGGACATCTCATTGTACAAATATCTTTTTTGTTGAGGTTTCAAACGGATTTTTTAACTCGTGAATACGCGAAGCGCTGAACGAGTTATAGCTGACGAGGAAAACTTTGCAAATGTTCACTTCTTCAGTTCAAACGGTGTTTGTAACTCGTGAAAACGTCGCGAAGCCGCGTTGAACGGGGAAATATGCAAATGTTCACTTATTCCGCCTGTCCGTCATTCACTCCGTCAGTCCTTCCATTTTTCAGCCAAAAACTTTCCGTAGTAATTTCACTGACCAATGCATAAGGCTTTCAGCTCTAGGGGACTTCAAATGGATTTTTCAAGACTTAGGAAAACGCTACCACGCGATAAATGATGTTGTTAAATGTGTCAAGTTTCTCTGGCATTTGTAAAGTTCAAATAAACCAAATTTTGTTTCGATAGATTAAAAACATGTCTTAATGTGACACAAATACGCAGTGTTTGAAATAAGAGAGAGAAGTAGATGATGTAATATTTTAGATCTGTTTACTTATAAATTATTTCACTTCGAACTCAGTATGAAAAATTAAACCGATCTGCGGACTTTAAATGGCATTTTCCAGACTACATAACGATAAATGTTGTCTTTACGGTGATTCCCTAGCATTGCATGGTTTAATAAAGTCCCCAAGTCCTCAGCTTCTACGCTCGCGCTAAAGAGATCGACTTAAGAGGCGGGATGAACGAATAAGGTAAGATCGCTTAACTCAGAAGAGTTAATTATTAGCGATTGGTATAAGGGTCCTTCCAAGTGTTTGATGTCATGAGAGCATAATAAAAGCTACGAAAGCTTCTTGTTTAGTTAGGATTGTTGTGTAGTTGAAGGTAATTTCGAGCGGACAAGAGTGTCGTTTAGTGAATTTTCTTTCCGGTAGGATACAATCGGTTCTTGACTGAAAATTTTGGCGAGGCCTGTTTGGTTTTGAATGATATGCCAGTGTTTCATGAGGATATTTTTAAGATTTGGCACAGCCGGATTGTAAGTTGTGATAAACGGTAGAATCTCATTTCTTTGCTTTGGTTTAGACCGAAGTGCCTCTGTTCCGTTAGAGAATTTTACTTTATTGAGAATATTTTTAACGAGTGTTTCTTGGTAGCCTCTGTTGTAGAGTCTGAGTTCGAAGCCTCGTTTGTATTTCTCGAAGTTCTCTTAGTCTGAATTGGTCCGTAAGAGGCGGACTACTTCTCCTTTGATAAAACCCTTCTTAGTGTTAAGAGGGTGACAGGTTGAGAAGTGTGTATACTGAAAGGTCTCGCTTGGTTTGAAATGAGTCCGTATGCCCAAGATTCGATGAGTTGAAAAACGGGGACCTTTAAAGACCTCTGTATCAAGGAAAACAGCTTTCGTTGATGACAGTGCGAATGTAAATTTTATCGTAGGATGGAAAGCGTTTGCAAAGTCGACGAAATTTCGGACTTCTATGGCTGGTATATCCCACATTGAAAAAATGTCATCAACAAATCTCTTCCAGGCAAACGGTTTGAATGGACTAGCCGTTAGAAGTCGTTCTTCTTGATCTGCCATATAGATCACAGAAAAAGAGACAGCCATTTTAGTTCCCATAGCGATGCCGTGTGTTTGTACGAAATGTTTATTACTGAATTTGAAAGAATGTTTTTCCAGTATGAGTAGCATTAATTCCCTTAGGTTAATAAAGGGAATTGGAAGGTTTGACCCATAGTGCTTTTCGTACTGAAGGCATACTACATTCATTCCTTCTTCGTGAGGAATATTAGTGTAGAGAGAACTGACATCCAGTGTTGCTAGTAAAGTGTTGTTTGACGTAAGTGTGTTTTCGATGAAATTTGTGAAGTCGGTAGTATCTTTCAAATATGACTTCTGTTTGGTTGCAATAGGTTGTAATAGTAAATCGATAAAGCTACATGTAGAAACATTTGTTTTTTACCTCATATCATAATACCAATCGGTTACTTACCTGCAATTTATATATAAAACCTTGTCGTGGTCAAAACAAGTGAAACGACAGCAAGAAATGTGTGTTTCGTATCACCGTTACGGCTAAGTTAAAAAAACATATCAATCGGCGAAATTTGATTGGAGGGGACTGCGCGTTTGTCTGTTTTGGCGCAGATGGTTAAGCAGACCAATTTGCATCGAGCAGACATAAGGACAAAGAATTCATGGAGTTATGACTGCAGACATGTGTAACAACATGTTAAAACGGCCAGCCAACGTAAGAAATACATAAATATTGCGAAATATTTCCGGTCAAGCATTCGTTTAAGTACAGTAGAACCCAGCTTACTCGAACTCTGTTAACTCGAACTAATTTTACTTTCGAATAATTTGGCTCAAAATTATCCCGATAACCCGAATTCTATTTTAAAAGTTAGCGACCCTCTACTGTATCTTCATAATTGGTGCAACTTGTGTCCGTCAAACCTTTGTTCTTTTTTTGTGAGTATGTCAGTTTCTACGCGTAATAAAAACATTGAAAATTTTAGCCACTAGTTAATAATTCAAACAGTTTTCCTCATAGACAGATAACAAACGAATGAAGAAGCTGACACTACAATTCTTAGGAATACACAGCCGATCATAACGCTTGACAAACTTTGAGGTATGTTGTGAAACTTGCACCAAACTTGAAGAAAACATAGACACACTAAATACAACATAAACAAGTATGTCACGAGTTGCCGTGTGCGGCGTTGCTCACTATTCTTGTGTGGGGTTTTTGGACATCTCATTGTTACAAATATCTTTTTTGTTCTGGTTTCAAACGGATTTTTTAACTCGTGAATACGCGAAGCGCTGAACGAGTTATAGCTGACGAGGAAAACTTTGCAAATGTTCACTTCTTCCGATCAAACGTAGTTTGTAACTCATGAGAACGTCGTGAAGCGTTGAACTGATGGGGAAATATGCAAATGTTAAATTATTCCGTCTGTCCGTCATTCACTCCGTCAGTCCTTCCATTTTTCAACCAAAAACTTTTCGTAGTAATTTCACTGACCAATGCATAAGGCTTTCAGCTCTAGGGGACTTCAAATGGATTTTTCAAGACTTAGGAAAACACTACCACGCGGTAAATGATGTTCTTAAATGTGTGAAGTTTCTCTGGCATTTGTAAAGTTCAAATAAACCAAATTTTGTTTCGATAGATTAAAAACATGACTCTAAACGTGACACAAATACGCAGTGTTTGAAATAAGAGAGAGAAGTAGATGATGTAATATTTTAGATCTGTTTACTTATAAATTATTTCACTTCGAACTCAGTATGAAAAATTAAACCGATCTGCGGTCTTTAAATGGAATTTTCCAGACTTAGGTCGAACGCTACATCACGGTAAATGTTGTCTTTACGGCCCAGTGATTCCCTAGCATTGCATAGTTTAATAAAATCCCCAAGTACTCAGCTTCTACCCTCGCGCTTAAGAGATCAACTTAAGAAGCGGGATGAAGGAATAAGGTAAGATCGCTTAACTCAGAAGGGTTAATTATTCCAAGTGTTTGATGTCATGAGAGCATATAATAAAAGCTACGAAAGCTTCTTGTTTAGTTAGGATTGTTGTGTAGTTGAAGGTAATTTCGAGCGGACAAGAGTGTCGTTTAGTGAATTTTCCTTCCGGTAGGATACAATCGGTTCTTGACTGAAAATTTTGGCGAGGCCTGTTTGGTTTTGAATGATATGCCAGTGTTTCATGAGGATATTTTTAAGATTTGGCACAGCCGGATTGTAAGTTGTGACAAACGGTAGAATCTCATTTCTTTATTTTGGTTTAGACCGAAGTGCCTCTGTTCTGTTATTTTTAACGAGTGTTTCTTGGTAGCCTCTGTTGTAGAGTCTAAGTTCGAAGTCTCGTTTGTATTTCTCGAAGTTCTCTAATCTAAGCCTGAATTAGTCCATAAGAGGCGGACTGCTTCTCCTTTGATAAAACCCTTCTTAGTGTTATAAAGTGGGTGACAGGTTGAGAAGTGTGTATACTACAAGGTCTCACTTGGTTTAAAATGAGTCCATATGTCCAAGATTCGATGAGTTGAATCAAAGGCTCCTTGCGAGCCAAGTCATGAATATGAAACAAACATCGGACCTTTTCCTACCCTACACAAAATAGGTCCTCTTTGATTGTACATATACTTCCCTTATGTTGCGGATCCACGTAACAATATCTTTTACCAAACAGAAGAAGGACCTCTAAAACCTTCGTGTGTATACGTAGCTGAGGGAGTCCTGGATTATTCTCCAGAGCGTATAGCAAACACGTGGCAAGTGAAATCCACTGTGATTTTTATCAACAATGCTTTAAAGGTGAATTACAGTCCGTACTGCACAATCTCAGCTCAGCAATGTTTGTCAGCCTCACATGAAGGAATGTGTTTACTAGCGAAAATGAAAATTACGGGACAAACTTACCTTTTCCTTCATTATTAAATTAATTTCAGATATCCTTGCCAAACAATAATAACAAGTAAAATAACCCCAGCGTTTTCTCAAACCGACGTTTCATCTCATCGAGCATTCGTATATAAAGTTTACGATGAGCGAGTGACTGTTTTCCAGAAACCGCGATAAGTCGTATTCACGACTGAAAAACGGGGACCTTTAAAGATTGTATCAAGGAAAATCAGCTTTTGTTGATGACAGTGCGAATGTAAATTTTATCGTAGAATGGAAAGCGTTTGCAAAGTCGACGAAATTTTGGACTTCTAAGGCTGGTATATCCCACATTGAAAAATTGTCATCAATAAATCTCTTCCAGGCAAACAGTTTGAATGGACTGGCCGTTAGAAGTCGTTCTTCTTGATCTGCCATATAGATCACAGAAAAAGCGACAGCCATTTTAGTTCCCATAGCGATGCCGTGTGTTTGTACGAAACACGGTGGGCACAGATTCACTCAAAATTGCTCGCCATTTCGCGATATCTAGTGTTGCTAGTAAAGTGTTGTTTGACGTAAGTGTGTTTTCAATTAAATTTATGAAGTCGGTAGTGTCTTTCAAATATGACTTCTGTTTGGTTGCAATAGGTTGTAATAGTGAATCGATAAGCTAGAAACATTTTTTTTATACCTCATTTCATAATACCAATCGGTTACTTACTTGCAGTTTATATCAACCTTGTCGTGGTCAAAACAAGTGAAACGACAGCAAGAAATGAGTGTATTGTATCGCCGTTACGGCTAAGTTAAAAAACATATCAATCGGCGAAATTTGATTGGAGGGGACTGCGTGTTTGTCTGTTTTGGGGCAGATGGTTAAGTAGACCAATTTGCATCGAGCAGACATAAGGACAAAGAAATCATGGAGTTATGACTGCAGACATGTGTAACAATATGTTAAAACGGCCAGCCAACGTAAGAAATACATAAATATTGCGAAATATTTCCGGTCAAGCATTTGTTTAAGTACAGTAGAACCCAGCTTACTCGAACTCTGTTAACTCGAACTAATTTTACTTTCGAATAACTTGGCTCAAAATTATCCCGATAACCCGAATTCTATTTTAAAAGTTAGCGACCCTCTACTGTATCTTCATAATTGGTGCAACTTGTGTCCGTCAAACCTTTGTTCTTTTTTTGTGAGTATGTCAGTTTCTACGCGTAATAAAAACATTGAAAATTTTAGCCACTAGTTAATAATTCAAACAGTTTTCCTCATAGACAGATAACAAACGAATGAAGAAGCAGACACTACAATTCTTAGGAAGACACAGCCGATCATAACGCTTGACAAACTTTGAGGTATGTTGTGAAACTTGTACCAAAGTTGAAGAAAACATAGACGCACTAAATACCACATAAACAAGTATTTTAAAGGAACACTGTCACGAGTTGCCATGTGCGGCGTTGCTCACTATTCTTGTGTGGGGGTTTTTGGACATCTCATTGTTACAAATATCTTTTTTGTTCTTGTTTCAAACGGATTTTTTAACTCGTGAATGCGCGAAGCGTTGAACGAGTTATAGCTGACGAGGAAAACTTTGCAAATGTTCACTTCTTCCGTTCAAACGGTGTTTGTAACTCGTGAAAACGTCGCGAAGCCGCGTGGAACGGGGAAATATGCAAATGTTCACTTATTCCGTCTGTCCGTCATTTACTCCGTCAGTCCTTCCATTTTTCAGCCACATACGTCATTCACTCTGTCAGTCCTTCCATTTTTCAGCCAAAAACTTTCCGTAGTAATTTCACTGACCAATGCATAAGGCTTTCAGCTCTAGGGGACTTCAAATGGATTTTTCAAGACTTAGGAAAACACTACCACGCGGTAAATGATGTTGTTAAATGTGTGAAGTTTCTCTGGCATTTGTAAAGTTCAAATAAACCAAATTTTGTTTCGATAGATTAAAAACATGTCTTAACGTGACACAAATACGCAGTGTTTGAAATAAGAGAGAGAAGTAGATGATGTAATATTTTAGATCTGTTTACTTATAAATTATTTCACTTCGAACTCAGTATGAAAAATTAAACCGATCTGCGGACTTTAAATGGAATTTTTAAGACTTAGGTCGAACGCTACATCACGGTAAATGTGTTCTTTGCGGTGATTCCCTAGTATTGCATGGTTTAATAAAGTTCCCAAGTCCTCAGCTTCTAGGCTTGCGCTAAGAGATCAACTTCAGTGGCGGGATGAAGGAATAAGGTAAGATCGCTTAACTCAGAAGAGTTGATTATAAGCGATCGGTATAACGGTCCTTCCAAGTGTTTGATGTCATGAGAGCATAATAAAAGCTATGAACGCTTCTTGTTTAGTTAGGATTGTTGTGTAGTTGAAGGTAATTTCGAGCGGACAAGAGTGTCGTTTAGTGAATTTTCCTTCCGGTAGGATACAATCGGTTCTTGACTGAAAATTTTGGCGAGGCCTGTTTGGTTTTGAATGATATGCCAGTGTTTCATGAGGATATTTTTAAGATTTGGCACAGCCGGATTGTAAGTTGTGACAAACGGTAGAATCTCATTTCTTTATTTTGGTTTAGACCGAAGTGCCTCTTTTCTGTTATTTTTAACGAGTGTTTCTTGATAGCCTCTGTTGTAGAGTCTAAGTTCGAAGTCTCGTTTGTATTTCTCGAAGTTCTCTAATCTAAGCCTGAATTAGTAATCTATTTGCAGCGCTCTCCCTCATGCTTATGCGGATTTAGATTGGGGTCAGCTGTCGCTTAAGGTAGACAAGTAAGTAGCAAATGGGTTGGGAGGGCGGGAAAAACTATTACCGAAAGTCGACAGCGAGGAAAGCAGAGAGAGAGATGAAAACATAAAGGACGAGCAAACCGCGGCGGACTGAGCCGCCAGACTGGCGCGAAAAGAGGGCGAGTGAAGTAATCTCAATCCTTATATACGCTCTGAGGGCGACCGCTGACAAATAGTAATCTATTTGCGGCGCTCTCCCTCATGCTTATGCGGATTTAGATTGGGGTCAGCTGTCGCAACAAGCCCACATGCAACCTCGCAGATATACATTATACACCTCCAAAATACCCCCAAAACTCAACAAAACCCCCAAAAGACGAAACACCCAAAACCCAAAACGCAAAACGGAACGTCCCTGACACATGGCCATTAACTGTCATCTCCCAGGCTTGGACGGGAGTGAGACTTCCGGTTGTATCAACCCATGACACTACGTTAGGGGAAACGGGAATAGGATCAAAATTTAGACATCTCCCACTGATGAAAGTCAAAACTCCTTTCATTGAGAAGGCGCAAAGAAGACTGAAAGGTAACAGAAACATAGATAAGGAAAAGATAAAAGAGAGCCTGAGAGATGACAGCCTTGGCCCCGGTAATCCGAGTAGGGAATTAGACTCCCTTCAAGACTATCATCGAAAGGAGAAAGAAGAAAAAGATGAAAAAAAAAAAAAAAAAGTATAGCTAAAAGCGAAACAAGGGAGCATATGTAAAGCGCCGAAGGTGAAACACCTGAACAAGTGACAAAGAAGCATCTGCAAAACTTAATGGCAAAAGGCATGATGACAAGCAAACACTCACAACAAGAGGCCGATGGCAAAGTGCAGCATACTGCAAACACATTCCCTGCAGCATGTCAGAACAAGTATAAGCAAGGCCCCGATGGCAAAGCGCAGCATGCTAGACAAACTCAAACTTGCCACGACGAGCATCTGCAAAGCCCCGAAGGCAAACACAGCATGGCAAACAATTCAAACATGTGACAAACAAGCATATACAAAGCCCCAATGCTAAACAAACTCAACCTTGTCATAACAAGCATCTGCAAAGCCCCGATGGGAAACGAAGCATGCTAAATAATTATAACATGCAACAAACAAGCATCTACATGCAAAGCCCCGATGGCAAACGTAGCATGCTAAAGAAACTCAAACTTGTCCCAATAAGCATCTGCAAAGCCCCGATGGCAAACGCAGCATGCTAAATAATTAGAAAATGTGACAAAAGCATCTGCAAAAACCCCGATGGCAAACGCAGCATGCTAAACAAACTCAAACTTGTCACAACAAGCATCTGCAAAACCCCGATGGCAAACGCAGCATGCTAAACAAACTCAAACTTGTCACAACAAGCATCTGCAAAGCCCCGATGGCAAACGCAGCATGCTAAATAATTAGAAAATGTGACAAAAGCATCTGCAAAACCCCGATGGCAAACGCAGCATGCTAAACAAACTCAAACTTGTCACAACAAGCATCTGCAAAACCCCGATGGCAAACGCAGCATGCTAAACAAACTCAAACTTGTCACAACAAGCATCTGCAAAGCCCCGATGGCAAACGCAGCATGCTAAATAATTAGAAAATGTGACAAAAGCATCTGCAAAACCCCGATGGCAAACGCAGCATGCTAAACAAACTCAAACTTGTCACAACAAGCATCTGCAAAACCCCGATGGCAAACGCAGCATGCTAAATAATCAGAAAATGTGACAAAAGCATCTGCAAAACCCCGATGGCAAACGCAGCATGCTAAACAAACTCAAACTTATCACAACAAGCATCTGCAAAACCCCGATGGCAAACGCAGCATGCTAAATAATCAGAAAATGTGACAAAAGCATCTGCAAAACCCCGATGGCAAACGCAGCATGCTAAACAAACTCAAACTTGTCACAACAAGCATCTGCAAAACCCCGATGGCAAACGCAGCATGCTAAATAATAAGAAAATGTGACAAAAGCATCTGCAAAGCCCCGATGGCAAACGCAGCATGCTAAACAAACTCAAACTTGTCACAACAAGCATCTGCAAAGCCCCGATGGCAAACGCAGCATGCTAAATAATAGAAAATGTGACAAAAGCATCTGCAAAACCCCGATGGCAAACGCAGCATGCTGAACAAACTCGAACTTGTCTCAACAAACATCTGCAAAGCCCCGATGGCAAACGCAGCATGCTAAATAATTAAAAAATGCGACAACAACAATGGTCTGCAGGGCCTAAAAGGCGAAACTGAAGACTCAAACGTGTGACAACGATGGCAAGTACAATGAGCATGCTAAACAGTTGGACAAAATGCGCCAAACGAGCACAAGCAAAGCCCTGAGGGCAAAACGCAGTACGCCAAAGAAAATAAAACAATGCTAAAAACAAACTCTTGAAAACCCGAAGGGAACGAAGAGGCATGCAAAGGAGCCGCCACGTGCAACGAGAACAAAGAACGAAAGCCGACTTGACGAAAAATGAAAAATAATTACGCTGAAAATGACAAATAAAGCAAAACTACCAGAGGCAAATGGCGAGCATGAAAACCGAAAAGCATGGGGGCAAGGAATGAAGGAAACGGAAAATAAAACAAAATATATAATTCTACCGTGACAGTCAGTGAGAAGAGATATTTGCCTCCAAATTTTCTTGTTCCGAAGAAGAACCAGGAACGGCGTTCTGATGAGTAGACTGAGCGGCAACAGGGAACAGTAGGGCGGCCAACGCGGCTTACGCCGCCGCTACATTTGCAGAAGGAACTTGAGCGGCTTCTTCGGTCATATTAAACTGACGACAGGGAGCGGAGAATGCGAAGCTGACTGGCGCGAAAAGAGGGCGAGTGAAGTAATCTCAATCCTTATATACGCTCTGAGGGCGACCGCTGACAAATAGTCTGTAAGAGGCGGACTGCTTCTCCTTTGATAAAACCCTTCTTAGTGTTATAAAGTGGGTGACAGGTTGAGAAGTGTGTATACTAAAAGGTCTCACTTGGTTTAAAATGAGTCCGTATGTCCAAGATTCGATGAGTTGAATCAAAGGCTCCTTGCGAGCCAAGTCATGAATATGAAACAAACATCGGACTTTTCCTACCCTACACAAAATAGGTCCTCTTTGATTGTACATATACTTCCCTTATGTTGCGGATCCACGTAACAATATCTTTTACCAAACAGAAGAAGGACCTCTAAAACCTTCGTGTGTATACGTAGCTGAGGGAGTCCTGGATTATTCTCCAGAGCGTATAGCAAACACGTGGCAAGTGAAATCCACTGTGATTTTTATCAACAATGCTTTAAAGGTGAATTACAGTCCGTACTGCACAATCTCAGCTCAGCAATGTTTGTCAGCCTCACATGAAGGAATGTGTTTACTAGCGAAAATGAAAATTACGGGACAAACTTACCTTTTCCTTCATTATTAAATTAATATCAGATATCCTTGCCAAACAATAATAACAAGTAAAATAACCCCAGCGTTTTCTCAGACCGATGTTTCATCTCATCGAGCATTCGTATATAAAGTTTACGATGAGCGAGTGACTGTTTTCCAGAAACCGCGATAAGTCGTATTCACGACTGAAATACGGGGACCTTTAAAGATTGTATCAAGGAAAATCAGCTTTTGTTGATGACAGTGCGAATGTAAATTTTATCGTAGAATGGAAAGCGTTTGCAAAGTCGACGAAATTTTGGACTTCTAAGGCTGGTATATCCCACATTGAAAAATTGTCATCAATAAATCTCTTCCAGGGAAACAGTTTGAATGGACTGGCCGTTAGAAGTCGTTCTTCTTGATCTGCCATATAGATCACAGAAAAAGCGACAGCCATTTTAGTTCCCATAGCGATGCCGTGTGTTTGTACGAAACACGGTGGGCACAGATTCACTCAAAATTGCTCGCCATTTCGCGATATCTAGTGTTGCTAGTAAAGTGTTGTTTGACGTAAGTGTGTTTTCAATTAAATTTATGAAGTCGGTAGTGTCTTTCAAATATGACTTCTGTTTGGTTGCAATAGGTTGTAATAGTGAATCGATAAGCTAGAAACATTTTTTTTATACCTCATTTCATAATACCAATCGGTTACTTACTTGCAGTTTATATCAACCTTGTCGTGGTCAAAACAAGTGAAACGACAGCAAGAAATGAGTGTATTGTATCGCCGTTACGGCTAAGTTAAAAAACATATCAATCGGCGAAATTTGATTGGAGGGGACTGCGTGTTTGTCTGTCTTGGGGCAGATGGTTAAGTAGACCAATTTGCATCGAGCAGACATAAGGACAAAGAATTCATGGAGTTATGACTGCAAACATGTTTAATAACATGTTAAAACGACCAGCCAAGGTAAGAAATACACAAATATTGCGAAATATTTCCGGTCAAGAATTTGTTCAAGTACAGTAGAACCCAGCTTACTCGAACTCTGTTAGTTAACTCGAACTCCCCGCTAACTCGAACTAAATTTACTTTTTCTTGCCTTAAATTTATCCCGACAGCTCGTACTCTATTTTAAAAGTTAGTGACGTTCTACTGTATCTTCATAATTGGTGCAACTTGTCCATCAAACCTTTGTTGTTTTTGGTGAGTGTGTCAGTTTCTATTTCTTAATTAAAACATTGAACATTTTAGCCACTGGTTAAACAGTTTTCCTCATAGACAGATAACAAGCGAATGAAGAAGCTGACACTGACTACAATTCTTAGGAAGACACAGCCGATCAGAACGCTTGACAAACTTTGAGGTATGTTGTAAAACTTGTATCAAACGCGAAGAAAACAAAGACACACTAAATACAACATAAACAAGTATTTTAAAGGAACACTGTCACGAGTTGCCATGTGCGGCGTTGCTCACTATTCTTGTGCCGGGTTTTTGTACATCTCATTGTTACAAATATCTTTTTTGTTCTGGTTTCAAACGGATTTTTTAACTCGTGAATACGCGAAGCGTTGAACGAGTTATAGCTGACGAGGAAAACTTTGCAAATGTTCACTTCTTCCGATCAAACGGTGTTTGTAACTCATGAAAACGTCGTGAAGCCGCGTTGAACGGGGAAATATGCAAATGTTCACTTATTCCGCCTGTCCGTCATTCACTCCGTCAGTCCTTCCATTTTTCAGCCAAAAACTTTCCGTAGTAATTTCACTGACCAATGCATAAGGCTTTCAGTTCTAGGGGACTTCAAATGGATTTTTCAAGACTTAGGAAAACGCTACCACGCGATAAATGATGTTGTTAAATGTGTGAAGTTTCTCTGGCATTTGTAAAGTTCAAATAAACCAAATTTTGTTTCGATAGATTAAAAACATGTCTTAACGTGACACAAATACGCAGTGTTTGAAATAAGAGAGAGAAGTAGATGATGTAATATTTTAGATCTGTTTACTTATAAATTATTTCACTTCGAACTCAGTATGAAAAATTAAACCGATCTGCGGACTTCAAATGGAATTTCCCAGACTTAGGTCGAACGCTACATCACGATAAATGTTATCTTTACGGCCCAGTGATTCCCTAGCATTGCATGGTTTAATAAAATCCCCAAGTACTCACCTTCTACGCTCGCGCTTAAGAGATCAACTTAAGAAGCGGGATGAACGAATAAGGTAAGATCGCTTAACTCAGAAGAGTTAATTATTAGCGATTGGTATAAGGGTCCTTCCAAGTGTTTGATGTCATGAGAGCATAATAAAAGCTACGAAAGCTTCTTGTTTAGTTAGGATTGTTGTGTAGTTGAAGGTAATTTCGAGCGGACAAGAGTGTCGTTTAGTGAATTTTCTTTCCGGTAGGATACAATCGGTTCTTGACTGAAAATTTTGGCGAGGCCTGTTTGGTTTTGAATGATATGCCAGTGTTTCATGAGGATATTTTTAAGATTTGGCACAGCCGGATTGTAAGTTGTGACAAACGGTAGAATCTCATTTCTTTGCTTTGGTTTAGACCGAAGTGCCTCTGTTCCGTTAGAGAATTTTACTTTATTGAGAATATTTTTAACGAGTGTTTCTTGGTAGCCTCTGTTGTAGAGTCTGAGTTCGAAGCCTCGTTTGTATTTCTCGAAGTTCTCTAAGTCTGAATTGGTCCGTAAGAGGCGGACTACTTCTCCTTTGATAAAACCCTTCTTAGTGTTAAGAGGGTGACAGGTTGAGAAGTGTGTATACTGAAAGGTCTCGCTTGGTTTGAAATGAGTCCGTATGCCCAAGATTCGATGAGTTGAAAAACGGGGACCTTTAAAGACCTCTGATCTGTATCAAGGAAAACAGCTTTCGTTGATGACAGTGCGAATGTAAATTTTATCGTAGGATGGAAAGCGTTTGCAAAGTCGACGAAATTTCGGACTTCTATGGCTGGTATATCCCACATTGAAAAATTGTCATTAATAAATCTCTTCCAGGCAAACGGTTTGAGTGGACTGGCCGTTAGAAGTCGTTCTTCTTGATCTGCCATATAGATCACAGAAAAAGAGACAGCCATTTTAGTTCCCATCGATGCCGTGTGTTTGTACGAAATGTTTATCACTGAATTTGAAAGAAAGTTTTTTCCAGTAGCATTAATTCCCTTAGGTTAATAAAGGGAATTGGAAGGTTTGACCCATAGTGCTTTTCGTACTGAAGGCATACTACATTCATTCCTTCTTCGTGAGGAATATTAGTGTAGAGAGAACTGTCATCTAGTGTTGCTAGTAAAGTGTTGTTTGACGTAATTATAAGTTTGTTTTCAATGAAATTTATGAAGACGGTAGTGTCTTTCAAATAAGACTTCTGTTTGGTTACAATAGGTTGTAATAGTAAATCGATAAAGCTACATGTAGAAACATTTTTTTTTTTTACCTCGTGTCATAATACCAATCGGTTACTTACCTGCAGTTTATATAAACCTTGTCGTGGTCAAAACAAGTGAAACGACAGCAAGAAATGTGTGTTTCGTATCACCGTTACGGCTTAGTTAAAAAAACATATCAATCGGCGAAATTTGATTGGAGGGGACTGCGTGTTTGTCTGTTTTGGCGCAGATGGCTAAGTAGACCAATTTGCATCGAGCAGACATAAAGACAAAGAATTCATGGAGCTATGACTGCAGACATGTTTAACAACATGTTAAAACGACCAGCCAACGTAAGAAATACATAAATATTGCGAAATCTTTCCAGTCAAGCATTCGTTTAAGTACGGTAGAACTCAGCTTACTCGAACTCTGTTAACTCGAACTCCCCGCTAACTCGAACTATTTTTACTTTTTCTTGGCTTAAATTTTTCCCGATAACTCGAACTCTGTTTTATAAGTTAGCGACTTTCTACTGTATCTTCATAATTGGTGCAACTTGTCCATCAAACCTTAGTTTGTTCTTTTTTGTGAGTGTGGCAGTTTCTATTGCTTAATTAAAACATTAAAAAATTTTAGCCACTAGTTAATAATTCATTCAAACAGTTTTCCTCAAAGACATATAACAAACGAATGAAGAAGCTGACACTACAATTCTTAGGAAGACACAGCCGATCATAACGCTTGACAAACTTTGAGGTATGTTGTGAAACTTGTACCAAACGTGAAGAAAACATAGACGCACTAAATACCACATAAACAAGTATTTTAAAGGAACACTGTCACGAGTTGCCATGCGCGGCGTTGCTCACTATTCTTGTGCCGGGTTTTTGTACATCTCATTGTTACAAATATCTTTTTTGTTCTTGTTTCAAACGGATTTTTTAACTCGTGAATACGCGAAGCGCTGAACGAGTTATAGCTGACGAGGAAAACTTTGCAAATGTTCACTTCTTCCGATCAAACGTAGTTTGTAACTCATGAAAACGTCGTGAAGCGTTGAACTGATGGGGAAATATGCAAATGTTAAATTATTCCGTCTGTCCGTCATTCACTCCGTCAGTCCTTCCATTTTCAACCAAAAACTTTTCGTAGTAATTTCACTGACCAATGCATAAGGCTTTCAGCTCTAGGGCACTTCAAATGGATTTTTCAAGACTTAGGAAAACGCTACCACGCGATAAATGATGTTGTTAAATGTGTCAAGTTTCTCTGGCATTTGTAAAGTTCAAATAAACCAAATTTTGTTTCGATAGATTAAAGACATGTCTTAACGTGACACAAATACGCAGTGTTTGAAATAAGAGAGAGAAGTTGATGATGTAATATTTTAGATCTGTTTACTCATCAATTATTTGACTTCGAACTCAGTATGAAAAATTAAACCGATCTGCGGGCTTTAAATGGAATTTTCCAGACTTAGGTCAAACGCTACAGCACGGTAAATGTTGTCTTTACTGTGATTCCCTAGTATTGCATTGCGTATCACAACTGTGCATAATATATTGCGTCTTTTGCGCGTGCACGAGCGTGGCGCATTCCGAAGCAACAGGGTTTTCTTTGAGGATTCAGTTCCCTTAGGAAATAAGTGGTTGTTTCTCCAAAACGAGCATGGTGACCTATATTTTTATTCCATGTATTTGAAGAACATACCACTCTCCTTTATATAGCCAATTTTGAAGAATTTTTCATCAGTAGATTTTGAAATATTCTCATGGTATCACTGTAAATTACAATCCAGTTTTTAGCGTTTTACTGGGACCGTGAAGATGCTGAAATTGCCTTATTATCCCAAACATTAGTTTCTCTTTTACGGTAACTTTGAGGCTTTTCGCGATGACATTGTTCTGTTATCATAACAATATTACTAATATTTCATTGCTAATAATGACTTAATTCTGGAAATAGTGGTTGCCTTTCTCTCAAGGCTAGGATTTTCAATATTGCCGTCACAAGCTAGCAAATTAGTGTAGCTACTCCACAATCGAAGATTCACAAAATTAGTAGAATCCATTGTGTTTTTTTTTTTTTTTTGCAAAGTGCAAATTTAAATATGCGAGAGGATTATATGTATTGAATTGTTTACGCATATTAAATAACTTCTAGTTTCCTAATTTTTAATTAATGGTGACAATGTTCAAGTACGGTTAACTTGTGTTCCGTCATTTAAAATGCATAAGTTATGAATTGTACTCATCAAAGCCTTTCAAATGCTATATCAGACATGGATATAAAGTTTAATTTTTAGTTACCAGTGTGGTAAAAAGATTCTCCCTGTGGCTCAAAGATTAGGGGTGGGCTGTTTTAAAATATTTGCTGGTAAATAATGAGTAATGAGTTCATATATTTCTTTAAAATCTAGAAATTTCTAAACAGCACTAGTACGATAAAGTTGTACTTTTTATAACTACCCCTTATGACATGAAATTTTCTCGACACGTTAATTTCGCGAATTTCGCGATTTTATAAAAAATCGCGAAACTAAAGTGACGCGAACATTAAGTGTCGCGAATATAACATGACGCGAAAATTGACTCGCATTATGTCAATGATCAAGAAAGAATAAGTTTGAATGTGAATGAGTTTACATATGAATGAGTTTATTACCATTGAAACGTTTACAAAATCATATTTTAACTATTCTGAGGCAATGTCTTGGTCATAGCTCCTAATCACTACTGCTTTCTATCTCCAGTCCAAACAGCACTTCTTTTGTATAGTCCTCAAACTGTCAATTTACTGGCTCCTTGTAATGCTGTTCCACTAGCTGCTTAAACCTCTCAATAGCTTCGATTCTTTATGGATGTTTCCATTCTTATCGTCGCCTCTACTGGAATCTCCACGCCTCTTAGTATAAGTCAGATAAGCGGTGATCGTCAAAGTGTGCGTCTTTTACAGTCACGAAGACATCAGCGCCTCTTGAAATAACTTGAGTAATCTTGTAAAGCGGCTGATCTCACCTGCCTGGCAGATGACCAAGTGTTACATTTGATAGTCGTCCCGGAAGCGATTTTATTGCAGCTATTGCGTATCGATGCGATCGTGTTGGTTGTTTCTTTCATGAATGCAGGAAAGAACGTCTTCAACCTTAGGTTTCCAAATCTCTTTTTACACGTGACAGCCTCTCAGGCCGCAGGGAAAGGAATATTGGACAGTATCAGAAACTGACGCCATCATCAAAATCAAAGTTGTTTTATTAAAAAAGGACATGTTAAATAACATTGCCAAGGAAACAAATTGTCTTACTCAAAAACGCGAAATTAAAGTGATTCAAAATACAAAATTTTCGTAAAATCGCGAAATTTAAGTGTCGCGAAATATGCGCACCTCAAAATCGCGATATAAACGTGTCGCAAAAATTTCATGTAATAAGGTATTCTAAACAGAAAACATAAGTAAAACGCTAAGTAATAACTTCAAACCTAGTCTCATCTTATGCATAATTACACTGATAAGTTTCCACTTTTCTTTACATTTTTTTTTCAATTAAACCTCTGATCCTTAATGCAAATTAATATCCTTTTACGACATACCTCATATCCTCCCGTAATATTTGGAGTGAAATCTTTACTAAAAGAAACTTTATTGACTTTTATTACCGTTCTATGTAGTTTGAATCATATACATTTAAAAACGTTCAAGATAGAGGCTAAAAACGTAGTTAAACTAAACAATATTTAAACATGTTTAACCGTTGGTGTGAATGGGGCTTAAGTTAGGCCAGGATATATGTATCAAGTATTATATGTAAATATCAAGCTAACAAAATCTAACTGTAAGCACTAAAAATACCTGTCATTTTACACTTGATCGAGATTGAGGTTTTGACGAAATATCTCGTAGAGAATGCTGAAAATAGCATTTTCGAGCCTCTAGATTTAAAACATTTCTGGGGGGGGGGGGGGGGGGAGCATGCCCCCAGACTCACCTAGAGACTTGCGCCTCTGGCGCTCGTTGCATTCACCCCCACACCCCTTCTGAAACTCCAGCTACGCGCCTGCTAACGCAGCGGCTATCTGTCAATGAATAAGGTTTAGATAACTGAATAATACAGTATTACGGTAGGTTAATTTTTGAATAAACCTGGTAGACAATTGAAAAAAGAAAAGTAGTGGAAAATTAGCCGACCCGGTGAAAACATTAGCCGGCCTGGTGGCGTTTTTATAAAAACCTGGTGAGGATATAAAATCCACCGGGTCTGTTACAGAGGGGTGTGCCCTTGGTATTACAATGGAGTTTGTTTGGCTCAATTTAAAAGAGTTGCAGGACCAGTAGTAGCCACTTAAGTAGGAATTATTCGCTGCTTAGGATCAGTTCATTTCTCAGTCCGTGATTTAATGTGAGCGCATAAGTCTGCGGTCAGCATAACTTCTGATATAGTGTTTCTTCGTCACGACTAAAAAATTCTAAGATCCAAGTCTTATGCGATAGTCACGGTCTATATTGGAATAGTGGCATCTTGCAATTGTTCTCAGCTCCTCAGAGTTTATTCTGCGTTTAAGTTTATGTGTTTCTCGGGGCCAGGCAGTATCTCAGAAGTATCTGCAGAAGTATCTGCAGAAGTATCTGCAGAAGTATCTGCAGACGTATGGCGTCATTGCATCCAGTTTGAAATATTTGAATCTCCAGCATAATAGCTGTTTTGTAAATCTTACAGATGCATTTTTTTTGTACACTCTTTAAGCAAGACTCTAGTTTCGGCTCTTTGGTGAATCTCATCCGCAGTTGCTCCCATGTAGAGAGGTCTCGTAGAATGATTTGACGTTGTAGAATGTTAGCGACTTATGGGCGCTTGGGGAGGATCAAATGTTCTATCTTTTCAATGGCTTGTTTAGTTTAGCCAATAACAATGGTTTATTTTCGATCCGACGTAAGTTGTGTTTCTTTGTAGGCTTTTTAGCTGATTTCTTAAGCATGTAAGATATTTTCTGACACAAGGAATGGCTCTTTTATAGTTGTACAGTGGCATTGCAGGTATATCTCAATGGATGAGAAATACTTTGTTTATGTGTTGTACAACCAGCTTGTAATTGTAAGATGGCTGGGTGTACTACGATGGGTTGTGGGAGAGACATCAACAGGGGGCTGGTGTAAAGAAAATTGTAGGGGCAGTTACAACACCACAGCCAGGCTTCATGCTATCAATTTGTTGTTACATCAGATCTGACTTGCTATAGTATTCCTGTCTATAGTATGGCCTTTCTAGTATTCCTAACACGTATACAGCTATTTCAATTAACGTTGTCGGATGAAAGCTCAAAGCCAAGACCGCAAGGCAGTATGGGCAGTTGTAAATAACCATCCCAGATTCCGGTTGTCAGTGCGGGCGCGACGGAAAATGGGCGACAGTATTAAAAATTTTTGCATCCTTTTTTTAAAGGAGGGAAACAAAAACCGATACGAATCATATTGCCTTCGAAGCGTTCCTTTATTTGACTGTGCGCCGGGAGCAGCCACGACGGCGGGGGCAGCGAGAACGGCACAAACAATAGGTTTAATTAGCTAAAACAATGCCTCTGCACGTGCGTTTTACATTTTGATACCTTTCTTTGCCGTTCACTGCAAAACAACAACGTGAAATGATCAAATTTCCATTTTAACTTGAAAGCCGTATCTACAAATTAAGCTCCTGGACAATCCAGTCACGTTAGACAAACTAAACAAATTGGAAGAACTGCAATTAGTTTATATAGAAAAAATCCTTGCATGGTGTTGTTGTCGTAGTTGCTTTAGCTCCCTATTGTTGATTATGGTGAATTTATTCATAAAAATCCTATACTACCTTGCGCTCTTGGCTTGTAGGCTTAAAGCTTTCATCCGACAACGTTAATTGAAATAGCTGTATGTGTCAGGCATTAAAACATATAGACTCGTAAAAAATATCCTGCAAGCAAATCATGGCAAAAAGAAAAATCCTGCAAAGTCTCGAGCGTAGAAAAAAACATCATGCACCAAAAATTTGCCCACCCCCTCCCCCCCCCCCCTCAAAAATCTAATGGTCCGTCCCTAAATAAGGTGGCTCCTAATAGTTTTAAACATTCCCATCATGATAACTCTATGATATAGAATCACAGCTACACCAATAAAATTAAGAGAAAACGTTTAGGTACAGGCTTGTAAACACTTAACCAATAAACAAATTTAGGTGGCTACGACATCGAACTTTGTTACCATGGCAACGTTAAAAGAGGCCAAAAACACCCCATTTTCAACCTTTTGAGGCTAATAACTTCTCACGTGAATTAAGGAATGGCTCCAAATTGAAAGTCGGATCCCCAGCAATGTTCCAAGTTAGGCATTACTTAATAGGCGACTTTATTAACTTCAACGGGTCGTATTTCATTTCAGTAAACAAAATGTGATCGCGTGTCTCGGTGGCGTCGCATATTTACGTAGTTTATCGTGGATTTGACTTCTTTCAAGGATATATTTTAATGGGACTACTGATGAAATGTTTCTATAGTTTGCAGCAGAGGTGAGTTTGATCCTGTATTGTTTCCTTAAAGCTTTTTACTGGACGTAAATGGTGTTGATCGATCGACTCTTCGCTATCGATCGCCTGCTTTCCTAATACACAGTAATAAAACATAATACCTTTTAAATTCGCTACTAAACTGAGTTGTGTTATGGGTTATAACGTTAAATTGGGCCCGGTTTTGACGCGTTTGAATCATGTAAGGTATACTGATTAATTTTAATAAGCTAAGTTGAATTATATTGCATTTTAAATAGAAATAATATTCCGTATTGTCCACTTTGTTGTTTATACACGTCGCGGACAAAAAAATGCTCAAGATAAAATTATTTTCAAGCAAAATGACTTGCTGTCTTGTAAAATATTCTTAGCATCGGAAACGTATGACACATATATTGATTAAATTTGGTAAATTTTGAAGTCGTAAACTTACTTCTTCGACTGATTAACTATTTAAACCAAAAGTGATCAACATCGAATTTCTCCTCATAGTGTAAACACATAACCAAGCATTCAGGTATAGAGAAGTAAGGCGATGAACACAAAAGCCTTCATATTTAAACATTGACATTAACTGATCGGACGTAAAGTATTAATGCTTATGTACAGTTATTTTCCAGTGTTTTAATAGTTCCCTGCTCAATTTCTTCTTCTTATACTCAGACATAATAGTCTCTTTAGATTTAAAGTGTTCAAAAGTTGGTGTAAAACCATTCTTAACAACGAATTCTCTCTCCCACTTTTCTATTACTTTTGAACACTTCTGGTGGGTTGCAAGCACTTGTGTTTGAATGGAGGCCAAAGTATCTTTGTACTTATTTTGGTAGTAACTGTTTTGGCAGTTTTCCTCCTTGTGAAGAGCTTTCTTGGCCTTGTCAAGGGTGTTCACAAGAGGTGTCACTCCCAATACTTTGGAAACAGATGTGGCAAGTTTTGTTTGCAAAACTGGTGTTGACTGATCTATGCCATCATCTGCTTCTGGTTTGCCATGGTCTCCAACATGAAGATGAGTGGCATCAGGTGAGTTGACAACATCTTCTGTATTTTCCACAACACCACCACCACTATGACCAGAACTGTGAACGCCACCACCAATACCACAATCACCACGACCACAATCGCCAGCATCATCATCACCTTCACACTTATCATCACTCAGTTCTGCACCTTCTACATCAGAAATGACCATCAGATTAGTGCAGACCGATTGTTGATCATGATCTTGCACGTCTTCTATATCATCAGGCAATGGCACGCTATCTTCTTGTTGTTCATCATTTCCATGATCATCCAGTGGACAGGGATCATCCTGAAAAATCCTGTAGTATTCGGTATATGCTACAGAGCCACTGGAGTTGTACACTTTCACCTTTCTGATTGGTAAGTGAAGATCTCCTCGTGTAAGGCATTGGTTCCATTTTTCCTTGAGGTAGAGCCTTTCATTTTGAAAGGAAGAGGAATGAAAGTGATACATTGGAGGCCCTTGGTCTCGAAATTCAGGCTGTCCTTTGCCATCATGGAAGATTATTTCTTTGCTCTCCTCATCTACGTGCCACCACTCCTCTTCCGCAAAGAAGAAAATCACCCATCTTCTCAAGGTGTGCCTGGTACACTTCATTTTCCAGTAGCTCTTGAGGAATGACAGTGTCTGGGAAGTCTGGAAGATTTGTGGCAAACTTTCCAATCTTGGACTGCTGATCAGCAAAGCAACTCTTGTTTGATCTGAAATTCTGTTCTGCTTGAGCTCGAATTATGCAGTTTGGAATGATGTGTTCTGGGTGACCATTGGATGTTGCTTTGCTGATGGCATTGATTTTTTTTTTAATTTATTTATTTATTTACAGGTTTACAACGAAGTGTTAATTACATACTTTTCATACAATAAAGAAACTACTTACACTAGTTATTTTACAATAATACAAGAAAGAAAAAAAAAAGTACACTAACAGCTCGAAATAACTTAACAGAAGCGCTCCTGGGTGGAAAGCCTTGGGCCAAAACATTTAATATATTAAAAATATAGAAATTGAGAAAATATGTCGTTGTTTTTTTTTTTTTCTTTGGGGGGTGAGGGGCTCGGTTCGTCCGTTTTAGTTCATAAAAAGGACGCAAACAACTCCCATTTTTTTGAATTGGTTGTTTGGGTGTTCTCAATTTGATAGATATGCTTAAGATAACCAAGGAAGTCATTCAGTTTTGGAGTACAGTCTTTAAGTCTACAAACCCAAATAAAATATTTGGCAGTTAGAAGGCAAAAATTGATTTGGAGGTTATTCTTAGATTTATCTGGCCTCAGACCCAGCGCGATATCTACTTGGAAACATTCCTTAGTAATTTGACAAGACTGTAGCCACGAAAAAACACTGTTCCAAAAACCTTGAATCTTCTCGCATTTCCAAAAGAGGTGCAACAAGTTTTCTGCTTCGGATTGGCAGAAAGTGCATTTTTCATTGTCGACGACACCTATTGTTTTAAGGAAACTATTGGTTGACAAGCGTCGATGTAAAAATTTAAAATTAAAGGTTACAAGTTTTGAGCTCTTTGTGCATTGTAAGGACAATTGGTAAGCTGCTCTCCAGTTGATCGTTTGATTTGGAGGAAGGTTAATGTCATTGTGCCATTTTTCTTGTGACGAGTGAGGTTGCTCACATTTGAATGATATTAACTTCTTATATACAAGTCTAGATGGCTTTGCGCACTCAATAAATTTCGTAAACAGACATTCGTGTTTATGTTGATTCCCCTTATTACGAAGGCGATTGATTGCAGTTACTATTCCAAAATAAGTAAGAGCTCGTACTTGCAGATTATACTTGTTTTGGAAGTCAATCCAGGTAAGTAGATGCGAGGAGCTATCCATTAGATGCTTAACCTTTGTTACCCCTTTAGCATACCAATCTTTGTAGAAAACGGGTCTATTTTCAATTCGTATCAGTGAATTATACCACAAAGACGACGACAAAAGGTGATCATCCGATGTTACCGTACCCTCAAAAAAAGCCTCGCTCCAGATTTCAAGGATTTCCTTAACAAAGGGGCAAGATATATTGGTTAAGCTTATGACGTCCTTTTTATGCAAATTACCTCTTAGTATTACATCTCCTCCATATTGGTGAAGATCCAAATCAAAGAAGATTTTCCAGTTACCGCGGTTTTCAGTATCTAGGTACTTTTGGATCCAAGTGGCTTTTAACGATTTGTTGAAAGAAAAAATATCAATCATTTTGATTCCTCCTTCTGAGTAATCGTTTATCACAACCTTTCGCTTTATTCTATCACCCTTGCCACTCCAAAGAAAGTCATAAAACATCAAGTTTATTTCTTTCAAAACACTATGGTTTGTTTTTAGAGGAGAAAGAATGTAAACTAGTTGCGACGCTACAAGGCTTTTCAACACCGTGACTTTACCCAAAAGGCTGAGTCTTCGAAATTTCCAGCAGCGTAAGATCGCCCTTACTTTTTCTAACTTTTCGTTGTAGTTTTGGGACACTGTTATTATTGGATTTGTTGACAACCACACCCCAAGAGTCTTGACCTTTTCTTTTGGCCATTTAAAATTCCATTCAGGGCAGAGCCTAAGCACTAAATTCGTTTTTGAACCTATCCATAAAGCCTCCGTTTTTCTACTATTGAGTCTGAGGCCAGAAATCTTGCCAAAGCTATCCAACAACTTTAAGGACTCTTTCAGTGATTTTTCGGAACCGTCTAAGACTAGTGTTGTGTCATCTGCATATTGACTCTGCTGATGCTGATGCTGATGGCATTGATGGTGCTGAACTGTCTCTCCTCCTCCTCAGTATCTACCGAACTAAGGGAAATTAAACGCGACGTGAGGGGGGCATGACATGTTATACTGTGGTAGTATATGCCATATAGTTTTCTGTAGGTCAGTACTTCTGGGGACTCAAATACTTTTCGAACAGCAATCATGTGAGAGAATGTAACATTGTGCAAACGCAAAATGAATCGAGGGGTTCGTTTCTCTGCAGGGGCATACAGCAGTTCACAGAGTTCTGCAAGAGTGTACAGCAGTCGTCTGACAGTTAGGCGACAGTTGTTTCCAAGATGTAAGGCCAGAATAACACAACACAGACGGTAATCTGAACCTCTTAACTTTTCTCTAGTGGAAATCGCTGCTTCCACTGCCTCCTCAAATAGTACTTTTTCCTCATTGTTCAGATGTTTGGGGAGTTCTTTCAACAAATTATGTATGTGCTCCTTGAGGTCATGAAGAGGCTCCACTGGTACCACTTCATACTGGGCTAGGTTAAGGTCTTCCATGGAAGATGTCTGATTTGGAAAACAGAGTGCTGGGACCCGCTGAACACCCTTTAGTTCCTCTCTAAGCTGACAGTACAAGGCTGGTTTCAGCAAACCATCAGTTGGAAGATTGCGCCCTCTACATTCCCTTATAAGCTCATCTTTGGTCATCTGTTGGAAAGGGTTTACACCTCCATTCCTTCTCTCTCGTCCAGCTGGGCCTGCAATTGCCTTTTTTCTTCTTTCTTCTAGTGTCACTTGTGGGGCTCTCATTGAAGCTAGATGGTCAACATAGGTTGCTGATGCTCCAGTGCAACCACAGCACCCATAGTGTCCTCCAATTTGCTCTCCACATTCAACCTCTTGTGCTGGGTGGTCCCCGTGGAACATTCTGCAGATGTCCTTCACAGGAATATTGCGACTTGAGGTAATTTCTATGTCAAGCTGCTGTATGTCTTTCATGCGTGTCTCACTGTACAACAGTTGATCTTCTGTAGTGTCTCTGCATCTCGCTAGCAGGTAGATTTGCGGCTTCTCTAGCAATTCTTGAACATCTAAGCCATTGAGCTCTTCAGAAGTGAAATAAAATGCTGGATCATAGATAGCATTTACTGTCAAGAGAATGTGGCCATGATTCATAATGCTGGAATGGTCAGACCAGAAAATTAGATGTCGTGTTCTTTCCCAGTATTGCAGCGATTCTAAGAGCTCTTCTCTTGTTGCTTCACCACGTGACAGTTCCTTGTCCTCTCCAACCTCTTAAAGGCGTTTTTTTATGTCCTCATTTGTCAGTGCCTCATAGTGAGCGTCAGTATGGTCACGAACAAGACCATCCTTCTCCTGCTGATCCAATATGTTTTTTCGTATTTCCAGTAAAGGAATTTTCCTCCCACTCACAGTGAAATATTCCTCCTTCAGCGTGCCATCTGGATTCAATGACAATTTTTTGTAACGCTTTGGTGTAACAATTTCACCCAAGCGATATTCTCGATTTGCTAATTTCTGCCGCAGGGTTTCTCTTATGGCTGCACTGGTGCGGAGCACTGGTGTTGTTATCTCTCCACCAAGGGTTTTGTTCAGCCGCCTCCTTGGAAGTGGTTCATGCTTCCGGTGGTTGGTAAACTTTCCCATATCCACACCATTATTTACAAGAAATTCCTTAACAACCATATTGCCAACCTTTGTTTTCTCACATGCTCCATATTTTCTGGCCAGTTCTGACAAATTGATCTGTGTGTAGGAAATGAAATTAATTATACATTATAACAAAACAAATGATTATAAATACGAATGATATTTTATCAAAAAGTCAAATGAAAGTGAAGAAATCAGTCACATAATATCATATCAGTTAAATTACCATCATCATATCATTCACAAAAATATATGGACCTGGTCATGGACCACCTGATGGACCACCCCTAATTTTCGTCAATTTATATCTATATATATATATATATATATATATATATATATATATATATATATATATATATATATATATATAACCGTAGAACTTGTGAGGGGTCTCGCAAACAATGCAAATCCTTCACCAACGTAAAATGCTTGCTGGAGGATCACTAAAGCGATCGTGGACACTTGAAATTGGAGTTGGACTCTTGACCCTCACATTTTCGGTTATATATATATATATATATATATATATATATATATATATATATATATATATATATATATATATATATATTAATTTTTTTCTGTCAGTATAAAGGATGGACTGGGGACTGGGAAAGAGTTAAAAACACAGTCTTAAGTTTAAATGAAATGGTGTTCAACATCAATATTAAACTTCCTACTATCAATATAATTGTAATTTTGCATTTTCGCCGACACGCATTCTATATGCAGTCCAATTCCTCAGGCCGGTACTGTTAGGGCAGGAGCATGTGAAGTGTTAGCGTTCTCCTAACAGATTTTGCTCAATGCAAGTGGAACAAGAAGAACTCGGCCAAGTCCTAAGCTACTTTTATTATGGGATGCAAACAATCTGATGTGCTTTTCTTTTGGATTCGCTGTGCATGTGCAGTCAAGAAATACTATAAGTATGGTGGCTTGGGCATGTGTTTGTTTATACTCCACTTAAGGCTTCATTTTATCAGTATTTCTTGACCGCACACATGCACAGCGAATCCAAAAGAAAAGCACATGGGATTGTCTGCTTCCCATAATAATAGTAGCTTGGGACTTGGCCCAGTCCTTCTTGTTCTACTTTCCCCACGCAAAATCTGTGAGGAGAGCACTAACACTTCACATGCTCCTCGATAGTAGGAAGTTAAATATTGACGTTGAACGCCATAATTTTTCCAATTTTGATTCGAACATTTAAAAAATAAATGCATTATTTGAATCGACTAACGGGTTCAATTTTCAAATAATCAACTCATTAATATAATCTAGGGGGGGGGGGGGGGGGGTACGCTTGACCTGGATCGATGTAATTTAAACTTAAGTTGTGCATCGATGTCAGTAGTTTTAGGAGTAAGCTTAAAGGGGTGCTTTTAGACAAATTTAAGAGGGAGGAATGATATCCTAATGATTTGTAATTGTAACTTTAAATAATTTGTATATGTTTTTATTTTTTATCTTTTTCTTTGTATTTGGCACTGAAAAGCCCCTTTGGGGAAGTGGTCAATAAACGTATGTATGTATGTATGAATGTATGTATGTATGTATGTATGTATGTATGTATGTATGTATGTATGTGTTTTGTTATACCCTGTCCCCAGTCCTCAGTTCAATAATATCCTTAAGAAAGTGTTTTCACTCAGTCCCGTGGAACTCAAATGACAAAGGCCATGGCAGCCATGTTGTTGTCCCTAACAAAAAAAGTTCATTAAAATTCCTTTGTATGAGGACACCAATATGGCGGCTATGACATCAGATGAAAACGCTTTATACTTACAGAACAATTTGGAAAAAATATATTAAAATTGACGAAAATACGGGGTGGTCCATCAGGTGGTCCATAGACCAGATCCACAGGGGTGGTCCTTGGAACTGGGTCCATGTTTTGTATATGTCCAATAAATTTTATCCTCACCTTTTCGCCTTCATTAATTGTATTCACTTCTTGTAGGAGACCTTCCTTGTCAAAGTCAACTGAATTTGGATTTGGAGAGTGACGTTTCTTCTTCCGAAGTCCAGCATCCTCAAGTGCTTTCCTTTTTCTGGTCCTCAGTTTACTCTCCTCAGTGGACTCAAAGTACAGAGATTTTCTTTGGAAATCTCTCTGCTTAAAGGACTGACGTGTTGCAAGCATGGTGTCACAATCAACTTTGGACCACTGTTCTTCAATTTTGTTTTTAAAACACTTTGCATTGCTCCTCCTTTCCTTTCGCTTTTGAGCCTTGCTTTTTGAATGCGTTAGCCCAATTTCAGGTACCTTTGTCAAAGCATCAGCAAGGTCTGTGTTGAAAAGGTTCTTAAATGGCTGATTGATTTTCAAATAAATGTTTTTGGCAGTTTCTTGAATAGTCGTTTTAGTAGGTTTAGGTGGTTTCGTTACCTTCCTTAAAATTGTTGCTTCCTTGAGACAGACAGACACTGGGTCAACCCCTTTCAGTCGGTTAGTTTTCAGAGGGTAAAGGGATTGAAAAACAAGATGGTTCAACTGGCAGCCTTTGCAGTTTGAGACTGAATGCAATCCTTTCTTGGCTGCTGAGAGAGAACTCCATTCAGTAGAACTGAAGTGTTCCAAGTACTTTGATATGTTTTCACCCCGCCATTTTCCAAAGTTTCTAAGCAGCACAGCTTGTCGCTTGTAAAATGTATTCTGGCTAACAGCGAACGCTTCCTTGTTATCACTAAATATACTCAAGAACTTTTGAAGGCGAGTGTTTTTGTCCCTTATGACCTTGCCGTTTTCATTGTATACACTGTTCTTTGCTGCTACACGCGCGAACCCACAGTTGAAAAATCCCGCCATAATAGCAAAACGAAGTTAACCTGAAGTTGCACCTCGCAGACACGACACTAGGTTGATGCAAATCGGTATACTGGAAAATTATAACTGTATAAAGCGAGCCTGGAACTGATCACAAAGCAACCGCTTAACCTCTCGACTCTGCTAACTAAAATTGCGCCTAAACCGCGATTATAATTTATAACAGAAACATGATATCTTATTTACAGATAATAATAGTTCTTAGAGTCAAAAGCGCGCAAAATAAGGCTAACGGACCTTTTAAAATTAGTACTTTAGATAAAAATGATCGATCCTGATCGGCGAGTGAACCCATCGTTTTGTAAGTTTAAGACACAACATAAATTGCAAAGAGACAAAATTACAATAATTTTTGGCAATTCCTGTCTTTAATTCATTAATTTTGCAAAAATATTTGGAAGAACACAAAATGCACGAAGAAGAACTTGCACATTTTATGCAACACACTCCACAACTGCTCGTCCGCCATCTTGGAGAATGGATTTAGTTTCTATGGCAGCGAAGGCAGCGAGAAAATTGACTGGGGTTTAGTATCTCCAAAACCAAGCCGCGTGTTTCAAACATGGCGGACAAGAAAGTCAGCTAGTAGAATATTAAGTCGGACGAATACGGGATGTTTTTATGCCCTCCGTGACTTTTTTCTTTTCTCGAAACAAGATCATAGAACAAGAAACTCTAATCTTAACGGGGATTTCAACTGCCTCCCAGATTGAGCCCAGAAAATTACGATGATTAGCTAAAATGTCGTAGCACCAAAAATAACGAATAATTTAACTATACTCGATCACATTTTTCTAAATTACCCGATTAATTCAAGAGTCAGTGACCCCTTGTGAATGTATTTTGCTGTTTATCCGCTTATTTGATGCTATTTAAGTTGTCGTAAACTCGACGCAAAGGAAGAGAACCAAAATGGCGCCAAAACACCGCTGATAGTAACGGTCGAGTGACGTCATCTACTCCGGATTATCATTTCCCAGGGTAACGTACAAATCCGTTAAAAATATACACGAAAGCAGCTTTAAGTATTTTATTTTATTTTTTTTTTTTATCATTTTTGGCAATTATTGCCTCAGCCCCATTCCTTAACCCTATTCAGACTGGGGGGGGGGGGGGGCTTTTCGAGCCCCCCCCCCTCCAGTAAAATTGTGATAACTCTTACACCGAAATAGCTATGAGGCTGAAATTTTCTGACTTTTCCTAGAATTTATCTAGCGACATTTTGGTAATCATAACATGTCAGTGTGATTAACCATGTTGCCATGGCAACCGGTTTTTGACACATAGGTTTTCAAAATATTAAAATATGGTGAATTTTTTATTTTAAGATCTTGTTCTTTGACTTATAGTGCATTTTCTTGTTAGAATAGTTTTTCTTGGGAGACATCAAACATTTTTAACATCAAATATTTGGGGGGGAGGGGTAGGTAAATTTAGGCTCTCTTTTACTCATAGACAAACATGTTGTACTATTTATTAAATAACGCTTCTAAGTTCATTGTTTGGATAATAAACATTAGTTTGATACGTGTTTTATACATTCTGATCCTTTTCTCTTTTAGATATTTTTTAAATTTTAATTTAAACTAAAAAAAAGGAAATCCAAGATGGCGGATCCAAGATGGCGGATCCAAGATGGCGGATCCAAGATGGCGGACAATAATTTCAAAATTATAGTTTTATCGCTTTCTTTTTGCTTTTTCTCGCTTTACAAGTGTGTCCTTGCTTGTATTTATTATGTTTTAATATTAAAGAGATGATTTTACAGTTATATTTGATACTTTAAGTATCTGGATGGAAGAATATCAAAGAAACGTCAGAAAAACAAAAATGACGTCATTGTGACGTCATAATTGGGTGTGCAGGTCAAAACTGGGTGTGAGGTTTCCTTGTATGGAGGTGAACATTGTGTGAAAATTCTATGGTCCTAGCCTTACTGGTTCCAGAGATATAAAGGAGGGGTCCGAGGAGCCCCCCTCCCCCCCCAGTCACAGATTGCCTAAAAAAGCCCAGTCTGAATAGGGTTAATTCACGTGAGTTCAAAACTGCACGGTGAAATTTTTTGATTTTTATATATTTTCGTCTTATAAATCTAACAAACATTTGTGCTGATTTTGAAAAAAATCTGTACATAGGATTCAGAGATATGTGATTTTTACATAAATTTAAGGTAGCTCTGAATTCTATGTGCGGAATTTTAAAAACAAAAATTGTTAAAATGTTTCTTTTGCTCTGAACTCTACGTGCGGAATTTTAAAAACAAAAATTGTTAAAATGTTTCTCTTGCCAATTAAACTAAAATATCTCGAAAACAAAAACTTTTCACCGTGTAGTTTATAAGTTATTAGCCTCAAATGGTCCAAAATAGCGTATTTTTTTTGCCTCTTTTCGCGTTGCCATGGCAACGAATGATGACGTCAATTGGATACCACTTTGTTGACTGATAAAATATTTACTAGTTTCAAGTAAAAGATTTTTTGTCACAACATCGGGGTAGCTGTAATGGAATGCAAAAGACGAGAGGGCTTAACAATATGGAGCCACCTTAAATATCAATGTACTGGCTAATTGTTACTAGAAATCTCCTACCTAAATGAGAAAGTTTATTTGAAAAAATTCTCAACAACTTGAAACAACATTAGTAAAGAAGTATTTTTCGTTTGTCTCACGATGTAGTCACGTTTCGACTGCATACTGCTAGTCTTCTTCAGGCGATGGGGTCGACTGGTTACGCGTCACCTTATGAAGCACGACGCTCTGTTGTCATTGGTTGGTTTTCCGGTTTCCGCTGTTATTGCCAACCTCTACATGGAGAGCTTCGAGGAACAAGCAATAACTACATCATCTTACAAGCCTAAGATCTGGAAACGCTACGTAGACGACACCTTCACCATTCTAGATCGCGCAATCGTCGATAGCTTCTTACAGCATCTAAACGACCAGCAGCCTTCCATCCGTTTCACCATGGAGACAGAGAATGACAACAAACTCGCCTTCCTCGACACCGCAGTTTCAAGAGAACCCGACGGCCGCCTCACCACCAGCGTATACAGGAAGCCTACACACACTGATCAATACTTAGCGTATGATTCACACCACCCGCAATCAGTAAAACGCGATATTGTCAAGTGTCTTTACGAGCGCGCCAAACGTCTCGTAACGAAACCCTCTGTTATCTCCAAGGAGAAAAAACATCTGTCATCTGTTCTTGTTTCTAATGGTTATCCTTTTTCTTTCTTGCAGAAACTTACCAAGACCAGAAAACCCAACACCAGTGCTGAGCCCACGACCGAGTTCAAATCTACTGCGGTTTTACCTTATGTCAAAGCCTAGGTACTTGGTGTATCCCTGATCATAATGTATGGTACTTCATGTATCCCTTATTGTAATGTATTTAGATATATTGCAGTGTAATTTAGGGTCGGATTACAGTATCTAGGGTTGAAGCACTGATTTTAGTATTTAGGGTTAAGCACTGATTCCAGTATTTCCAATGTATCGAAAGGGTTAGTTCTAATATATGGTTTGGGCTAGCAGCATATTATCTTATATCCGTTAAAAATTACAATTTTCGGCAGCTAGTCCTCCGTGGTGTAGTGGATAGTGTGCATGGAGTAGATCATACGGCCCGGGTTCGATTCCCCATTCTGCTGTTTTTATCTTCTTTTTCTACTGAATTAAAAACTAAGTGTTTAAATACAAAATAATAAGGGATACACCAAGTACATACCTGTCAAAGGTCTGTCCGAACAACTTCGCCGCTGCCTACAACAACAAGGCGTACGCGCTGTTTTCAAGTCGGAGACTACACTTAGATCACACCTAGTACGGCCTAAAGACGCTGTTGACCCGACTAAACAAGATGGCGTGGTTTACAGAATTCCCTGTGAATGCGGTAAACTTTATATCGGCGAGACTGGAAGACCTATGCAAGACAGAATAAAAGAGCATGACCGAGACATCCGATTCGCCCGTACCCAGACCTCCGCCGTTTCAGAGCACGCCAACAACACCGGACACCACCCGCTTTGGAATGAAGTAAAGTTTATTGATCGTGATCCTCATTGGTACACACGCAGGGTCAAAGAGGCGATCCACATAAGACTTAACCCTAACAACATCAACAGGGACAGTGGAATAGAAATTCCAGAAGCATGGACGCCCACAATCAAGAAACACAACAACAGAAGAGCCGTACGACTACGGACCGCCGAGGGAACAATTCGCCGAAACAACGAGGATAAAAAATGCGCCAATCACAGCTGTTGAAAACCAACCAATGACAGCAGAGCATCGTACTTCATAAGGTGACGCGTAACCAGTCGACCCCATCGCCTGAAGAAGACTAGCAGTATGCAGCCGAAACGTCGCGATCCACATCGGAAGTGACCACGTCGTGAGACAAACGAAAAATACTTCTTTACTAGTGTGTTCACCACGATGAACAACAACAACCCTTTTTACGATATTGAAACAACATTTAACAACAGTTGCTTCCCAGTGAGTTTCAACAGTTGTTGACCTGTCGGCCTCCTTTAAAAAGGGCTATTATGCATTCTCATGAAGTATTTAATGTAGTAGCATTTATTTTCAAGGACGGATCCAGGAATTGTTTATACTGTGATAGCCTGCGAGCAGGCTCACTTGTTTGGGGTATCGCGCGAGTATCTTGGCGGCGGAGCTCGTAATTCACAGCTTCGCCGCTCGCATAGCAATCGCGCGCGAAACCCAAATAGTAGAGCCTACTCGCAGGCTAATACTGTGAGGGTGTCCAATTTAAACTTGTACGCAACAAACTCTATTGAAACTTTTTCACAGCTAATAATTTCTACCTCCCATGCGGTTTCACAGTACGTTTTTTTTAAATCTAACTTCAATGTTTGCACGTAAATAATTACCGTCATTGTACGTGCAGTCCACATCAAATTATTTTCAGACAGGGCATTAAATGAGATATTCAGCTGAGTACCGAAGTGCAGCACAAATTTCATTTTTAAACAAGCAGTAAATAGGCCTATGCGATTTTTAAGTGGTAAGATTTCAGGTCTGATAGCGGGTCCGGGTCCCCGGATCCCCGGACCTTCGGACCTCCGGAACCCCGGACATCTGGACCCTCAGGCTTCCGGACTCTCGGATCCCCGAAATCCTAGACTCTTGGAACCCCGGACCTCCGGACCCGCGGACCCTCGGACTCCCGAACTCCTTAGACTACGAGTAGTCCCTCATTTTTCTTCAGGGCGTGAAAATCACCCCACGCGAGAAAGGCGAGGTGATTTTCTCGCGCGCTCGCGTTTCGCTCGCTCTGCTATCCCTGAGGAAAAATGAGGGACTACTCGCAGTCTACGAACTCCTGGGTCCTCGGGCCAAGTAACAGAAAACAAACCAAAAAATTGACATTTTAAAAACAAACCGCGCACGAAATTATTTTATTTCGGCAGAATCGACGATGGCTAACAAAACAACAATCATCATTGTCCTCTTTATCATGTTCCCAGTGGCGAGGATGGCAAAGCAGCGTTTAAAACCTGAAGGTAAAATGATCAAAGTAATAAAAATTTTAGCTTAACAACCTGAAAGGATGGGATGGGCCAAATCGAATTAATATGGTAGCACAATAGGTAATAGTGAATTCCATGGCATTCGGATAGTCTCGATGGAGTTTTGCCTCCGTTTCGGTATTTTATGCCTTTTACTGAATATAGTTTTAGTTGAATTGCTGGAATGTTGAGCTCGGTTTGCTGGGCAGGAAAAACACAACCACCAAATGGATGAATCTGGCTATGTGCCCTTCCTTGAGCACATAGCCGTTTTAATAACTCAATAAAATTGATCCGAAATGACAAAATTTGATAAGGAATTGATAGTATGCCCAGCAAAGGTGGGGTCTAAAAGTGCCAGCTCAAGAAAGCCAATGGATCGGACATGGGGAGGAGGAGGATTAAAAGTTCTAAAGGCTGCCTGGTCAAGCGAGAGATCTGCGAAGATTGTCTCTCAAAGGTTAACCTCGTGCTATTGAAAATACCTCAGAGGGGGGTTACTATAATTGATCCCCCCTCCGCATGAATTGTCCACGTGCCTCTGGCGTACTTCACACATTATTACATAACAATTAAACGTGCAAGACATAAAATTGTTATTGGCTAGCCAATAACTCCTTTATGACATTGGAGGGATCTTGTCTCATTTGTTAAGACAACGTATATTGGTTTTGAAAGCCAATTTGAGTTCCTTAAAATGATAGCTGTGGGATTTCCTTTTTCTTGTTTCTCCAATTATTGACTTGTGGATTTCAGCTTCCTTTCGTGTTAGTGAATCTGCTTGATCCCGCGTCCATCTGTTTTTTAAACGTCTTTGTCCCATCAAGCGTCCAGCTCTCTTTTGCATATAACGAGATGAAGTTGTAAAAGCGATTTTGTTCAAAATGACAGAAAAAGTGACAGCTGATTTTCTGAAATGTCTTCATATATGCGTCCATTCTTAATAGATTTTGCCGGTCTCACATCGCGGACACACCGCCATTTGCTTGTTAATTAATGCTCTATGTCTACACGTTTTTTAAGGATGAACAAACCACTTTGAGAATATGTTTTCCTAACTACATAACTAGGAAATTTGATGTCATTTTTGGTGAAAAAGTGAAATATGTTTATATTGGATAGCTCGTAAACAAATGTCTTGGGTTGGTGCTGATAAAAGTAATAATCATTGTCGCACATCTTAATATATTGCTTAATATCGTTTGCAGCTTGCCCTGTCACTGACGCAATAAACAAATATAAAGACGAGGTAAAAAATGAACAGGAAAAGGTCAAGAAATTAATCGATGAAGTGGCCCGAGAGACTGAAATCAGTTGCGCGCAAGGTAGGTAGAAAAACGATTACTTTAAGAGAAAAAAAATGATAAAAACATTAACTCCCGGTGCGCGCCTGTCCAACTTTCACACCAAAGATGGGGTGCGATACTCACAGTGCCTCCAGAGAAGATTTGAACTAACGAGGCCAGTTTCACGATTCTCGTCATTTTTCCCCTCATGTTTCGTCACTTTTTCGCGTGAAGTCACAGCGAGATGTACTTTTTGTCCCCATTTTTTCATTTTTTTTCATTTATTGGGATTTTTTCTGAAAAGTCATAAAATCTGAAAATTACTTCAAATGAGCTGAAAACTTGCAAAGAACATCCTTAGTATCTGTAGATGTAGGAAACCAAAGCCAAAAAAATGTATCTGTCTGCATTCCGATCTTAGGTTTGAAAATACGATGACATTTTGACTTCAGAGCCTTAAAAACCTAGAATACACACAGCTTTTTGGACCTCAAACACTGTAGATGTAGGAAACCAAAGCAAAAAAAATGTATCTTTCTGCATTCGGATTTTAGGTTTCAAAATACGATGACATTGACTTCAGAGAACAGAAAAACCTAGACTGATACACACAGCTTTTTGGACCTCAAACACTGAAGTTTCATTCAAATGAGCTGAAAACGTGCAGGGAACATTTTAAGTATATATGTAGATGCATTCAAAATACGATGACATTGTCTTCAGAGAACAGAAAAGCCTAGACTGATACACACAGCTTTTTGGACCTCAAACACTGAGGTTTCATCCAAATGAGCTGAAAACGTACAGGGAACATCCTAAGTACATATGTAGATGCATTCGGATTTTAGGTTTGAAAATACGATGACATTTTGACTTCAGAGAACAGTAAAAGCCAGAATACACACAGCTTTTTGGACCTCAAACACTGAGGTTTCATCCAAATGAGTTTAAAAGCTGTACGGAACATCCTTATTAGACATAGGCAACCAAAACAAAAAATGTATCTTTCTGCATTTGGATTTTAGGTTTGAAAATACGATGAAATCCAGGAGTCATGGGCGCCATCTTGGATTAAACTTGACACTAACTCCTTGGCCAAACATTAACCCTTTAAGCCCCGAGGCAAATCCCCTTTTCTTCCAAAATGCTAACTAAAAACTGTATGACCATGTAGGATATACCGAATTGAAAGGTTTTGATTAGTACAATTCATAGCGGAGCTCTGCGGGCCGAAGGCCCGCGCGTAGCCCCATACTCATAGAACCCATGTTCGTCATTTTTCATGGTCATGGCCAGGCGGAATGTTTCGCGGGCGGCGTCTTTACACGTGTGTCCGAGTGTTGGGCAGGGCTAATTCGCGGGCGCGTATGACGTTGCAAAACATGCGCGTATGACGCTACACAATATCCGGGATCTTAGCAATTTTGTTTTTCGCGCGGCTACACAGCAGAATATCACGTCAGCTGTACTCTCAACACTCTCGTTGAGTTTGTTAGCCGAGAAAACCATTTGCAAAGTCGTTTTCCCGGCATTTATCCGAGGTTTGCTACTCAAGACAGGTTTCACATTTCTCAAACAGTGGTCAAGACCGCATTTGAGGCTGCGTAACTTTGGAAGTCAAGCATTTTTGGAGGAATATAGAGCCAAGTGCTTATTTTTAAACCTGATTTCGTCTTAAATTGAAGCTAGTAGATCGTCGAAGCATTTGTTTACAGCTAAACTCTTATGAGTTTAATTCTTGTGCTTCCGACCTTTTCACCATAGTTAAGCTTAATATTATTACTTTACTGTTCTATATTATGCAATTTTGGCTTGCATTTAAAAAGGTTTCAATTTTGAATAATTAGATTATATAAAACGTGCTTAAATTCAGTCGTTTCATGATTTCTTTCATCGAAGACAATCAGCTCGGCCTCGATGCGCTATAAATGGTTCGCGTTCTGCGTTTAAACGAAACTTATGGAGATTTGAATAAAATTTTTCGAAAGAAGATTGTGTTGTCCATTTTTATGTCTTTGTTCATTCATTACATATGTTGAAAAGCGATTTTATGTAAACAAAACAAGACTTGAATTTTATGTAAGTCTTAGTTCTAACTTCACTCACGTGGCCTTATGCAAATATGTTTGTGTATTTTTTGCAATTTTGATTTCCAAATCAGTTTCTTGGGCAATTTTTGACGAGCAACAACTGTATTTTATTTGGAAAGTAGTCGTACTAGTTATTTCAGACGGAGAAAAATTTTACTTTGTGAACTTTTGTACGGTCTAAATGTACTGTGCAGACGGTCGTGTAATACTGTTTTTGAGAATTGCTAAAATTCAAAAATAGCCCGGTCGTCAATCTTAATTCTTGTGGTTCCGACCTTTCACCTTAGTTACGTTTCACCTTAGTTAAGCTTGTTTAGAGAGCGACGCTGTTAAGCTCAGCCTATCTATCTATCTATCTATCTATCTATCTATCTATCTATCTATCTATCTATCTACCTATCTATCTATCTATCTATTTATATATATATATATATATATATATATATATATTACTTTCTGCCATTTTAAATGGGGGAAGTTATGGCTTTGATAGAAACGGGTTTGAAGCGTAAAAATAAAAACGTTTAGAAAAGTCGTAGTCTTCATACATTAAAGGTATACCCCCAAACTATACCCCATTTTGCAGCTCTCAGTGAGCAGAATAACACGAGTTTCATCTTAAAGCACATATGCATTAAGAAAACAAAAACATTGAATTTTTTTTTTTTTGGGTGGGGGGGGGGGGGGGTGGTGGTCAATTACATCACAGAGTAGGGGTTATGATTTTATGTACTCCGTGGGTAGATCTTTCCAAGACCATTTTGGTGGCCAAAATTCGATTGAAATTGACCAGATATTGAACATGTGCCATATGGCGCGCCAGTCCAACTTTCACAACAGAGATGGGGTGCGATACTTGCAGTGCTTCCACAGAAGATTTCAAATAACGAGGCCAGTTTTATCTCTTTCCTCCTTTTTTCATTTTCTGCGTGAAGTCGCAGTGAGATGCACTTTTTTTGCTTGAAAACCATTAAACTAGCAAAGGAGCTTCAGTTGTGGTGAAAACAAAAAACATGTTCTGCATTGTAAAATTCAAGAGTTTGTCCAAGTAAATGGGAGAAATGCCACAGATTTGCCCAAACTTTTATGAAAAAAAAAAAAATAAGCAAAAACTGAGCCACTCTGTCCCTTGCACGTGTCTCCCTTGCGGACCACCGAGCTAACACTCCCGATTCCCCAGTGTCAGCTTCTAACCTCCCCCAACTTTGGCTTAGGGCTGCACAAAGCTCTGTTCCCGGCGCGCGCCCCGAGCACGCAACGCGGACCTACACTCCCTGCCCGCCCATTGACGCAAAGCATACCTGGAAGCAAGATGGCCAGGCGAGAAGAGATAAGTTGAGAATCATCGAAAACTCCTTGAAAGAATGTGAGGTCGACTGTGGCAAAAATCCTTCACCAGATAATATCGAATCAAAGTGCCCTCTGGGCTATCTCCTGTAAGTTTTTCCCCATCATGCAATGCTGTCATATTATGTCCTAATATTGTTTTTGATGTTGCAATTGGACATTTAGGTTAGAGTGCGTGGTTTCTTGAGTTCAATTTCTCTTTTGACAAGTTTGTTTGCATGTAACTGGTAATGGTTATGCAGTCCGCTTGTCTTGTGTCTGGAGCAAGTTTCAGCACTTTCAACTCGCCTGGATTTTCACCTGGTTTATTATCAAGAGCCTCATACAAACTTTGTGTTACTGTTGCCTTCCCTAAACCCGCGCCACTACTTAAAAAGTGTCAATTGATTCTCGTCGTCACGTTCCTTATTTTCAGGATCTCCCATAGCTTTATCTAAGAGAATTTTTTAAATAGGTACTAGTGAACGGCACACAGCAACGAATCTTGTTAACTGTTTTTATTATCGGACCGGTTTCGTGTGATTACTACACACTTCGTCAGGGAGTAAACAAGATAGTGTGAGGAACTTATTTTATACCTTAACTTTACAGTACAAATCACGTTCCGTGTAGGGTGTGAACAACAAAAACGCCCACAAGCAATACGTGCAGGATGTTACGAGAATCCTGCTGGTGTAATGCATAATTTTGGGGCTCACGGATTTAACGTTAAACAGCATATGGTTCCAGTTAACTTAGCGCTTGTGGCGACTTAACTTGTCGTGATTACTATATTCATGCGAAGATGAAGTCGTTTCCTTTTCAAAGGATAAGTCTACCATTTTTTTAAAGCTTAGATCAACAACCATGCTGCAGCCGTGTGCTATACAGGGTCCTAAAATTGAGGGTGTTGTGCTACACAGGGTAGGTATTTTCGTTTATTCGCCACTCGTATACCCAAATATTGGTCAAGTACCCCCAGGGGAAAAAGGAAAAGTCTGTGTACTTCTTTTGAGAGAAAAAGAGGTTTTTTAGACCCTTTCCACATGTCAACACCTTATGCTTATCACCTCCGCCTTAGATAATATTAATTTAATTGGACTTCGGTTCGGTCAGTTACCTTTCTATGTAGTGCTCTTTTTATCTCGTTAAAGCGCATGCGCGCGAAACGAGATATAGGAGTCAGTAGAATATGGGGACAAAAGTTGTTAACAAATTTTTGTGGACTTTTGTCCGGGGGGGTTAGTTGTTTCTTCTTTATAGAAGCTATATTAGGGCATTGAGGATATGGTTGGTTAAACCGGTTAGGATTTCAAGAAGGGCGTCACATACTGCTCCTAAAATTTTTGGGGAGCACCCCCGGACCTATTGTTAATTTCCCTTGGGTATCGGGATGTCAAAACTTGTGATGAACTTGTCATATCTCACATTACGTTACCGCAAAGGTATTAAGTTCTTCTTAAGTTTCGATATCTCACGTTTCCTATCAGTTTCAATCATTTGTCGTAAAGCCATTTAAGCTGCCTTGCGTTTTTTTTTTTTTTTGGCAAACGCAGTTTGAGAATTTCACGGTGTATTTTTACGAATGGAGACGTTTTAAGAAAGTTAAATGGGACGGGAAAGTTTGTGTTTTAATATGAGCGATATGGTAAAGCAAAATTGCATTTGTTCTATTTTGATTCATTGCTATTACGGTTTGATTATGCAATAGTATGGGAAAGACGTCATAGTTTTGTTAATTTAGCTACCGTGCACAAGGATATTTTGCGGGTCGCGGAGACAGCTAAAATTTCTGCTGGAAGGAAATGTTTGCGGATTTCTGGTGAAGTATAAATAAAATCCAAGGCATCGGTATTAAACTGCAATTTTACTTCCTGACCGGAGGTTGTATAGTTCCCATAGTTATGGTTGCTGTTCTGGCGCCAATATGAACATAAACAACGAGAAAACTAGTGAGTGAATTATTGTACCTTGTTGTAAAAACGTATCAGTATTATGATAACAGTCTCTGGTTCTTTTGAGGACGTGTCTGGAGTTGAATCGGGAATACAAATGACTGTTGTGCCGGTTGTCTAGGAGTTCACTGTTATGAGAGTTATGAGTTATGAGAGTTCACCGTTCTGTAAAATGAGGACCGGATGGCGGCGGATGGCGGATGGCGGACGGCGGATAATAAAATGCGGATAACAAAATGCGGATGATAAAATGCGGATGAAAAAAGAAACAGAAAAATAATTCCTTACGATTTTTACCAAAAAAACAAAAAACAAAGAAAGAAAAGAAGCAGAAATAACTTTAAAATGGCACGAAACAAAAACACGAAACATTAACTTTATTGTCCAAACTGTCTTCAAGTTCCACTTCATGCCACACTCAACCCTAGTTGGAAAATATATGAATGTTGCGTTTCGAGCTTGACCGATTGTGCAGTCTGCACGTGTTTGAGGATGGAGTCCGACGAGTGTGACGATTACGGGCTTTTAAAATCTGTGTTTAGGAAACGGTAAGTTAGTAGAGTTCTTAAATTCGATTTAACTTCACCTGTTACTTTGCTTCACAAACAATCTTTTCTGACTTTTTATTCGTGTTTGTATCTGGTTCGTTGAAGAGTCAGGAAGGTGATGCAATTGAGTGTTTTTATCATAGATATGTTAAAAGGGTTAATTACTACACTAGTTTCCGTTATGGATATCTTTGGAATGCATGTATTCAGATAAGACCTTTTTGAGTGTTCCACTGTCACGATCATTCATTCCTGTGTTATCCTTTGTGAAAGCAAGAGCAACAATTCCGACCGCCATTACTGTGTCCGATCCAGAACTGTTGGCATGTGATGCTTGTCTTGATGCTTGTGGTGCAGTGTGTTTTGGGGAATTCTTCCATGCCAAGTTTCCTCCTTTTATTGCTAGTCAATATTTGAACATTAACCAGCTCGAACTGCTTACAATCAGGTCAGCGTATACGCACTGAACAATCAACGTTCAACGAACGCCTTCATGCAGCGTTGTCTACGTGAAATTTGGTTGTTGCTGTCTCTTAACAATATCCGTTTATCTGCGCGTTACATTTGCGGGAAGTCATAGTCTAACGTTTTAGCGGATGCGTTGAGTCGTTCTTACTTAGACTCCTCGTACTCAGACTATTTGCAGCATGCCGTAGCTACCTTGAACCTTACCCAAGTATTTCCTAGCGACTCTATGTTCGTTTTTAATGTATATTAAGTAGCTACTTCCATTTATTTTCATAGATCCTTATTAAGTTTATTGATTTTTCTTTCTTTCAATCTGTTTTTCAATTTTATCTCGCAGATCACATCGACGCTTTGCAGCAGTATTTAGGAACTATCCAGGTCCATGCTTTTTGCGACTCCACAAAGCGCTCTATGAGATGCTATATGCGAACATATTTATTGTTTTGCCAATATTTCGATTTCTTGCCTTTCCCAGTTTCCAAATCCGTTTATTTGCTTTATTTAGTTTTTTTTTGTCACGTTCTTTAACGTCATACCGTTCGATCGTTAATTATTTGAGCATTATTTCACATATTAACCGCTCGTGTGGTGCCAGTTTTGCCTTTCTTGACGATTTAATATGACGTTTATCTTGCCAAACGAGCGGTGCGTCGGATCTTGGGTGATTGTGTCGCACGAAAAGAACTGATCACTGTTGAGATCCTTTTACAATTGTCCCGTCTTTTCGATTTAGATAATCATTTGCACGTCTGCATGCGTGCTTTATTTTTAGCAGCCTTCTTTTCTTTTTTACGTATCTCTAATTTAGTAGTCTGAAATTGGCGATTTCCAGGCGTGTTTTTTGACACTATCTAGCATGACTTTCACACCGCAAGGGGTTTTGTTGCGCATCACGCGCACTAAGACACTCCAGTTTCGGGAGCGGGTTTTAGAAATTCCCTTGCCGTTTATTCCCGGTTCGCCCCTTTGTCCTGTCACCGCGCTTAGGCAGTATTTAGCTAGTGTACAATTGTCGCCCTCTTCACCATTATTCGTTTGTCAATCTCGGGGATCGTACAGGCCTATCTTGGCTCACCAGTATAATGCTCTTTCAACCATTGGGTTTAATCCCGCACAGTATTCCTCACACAGTATTCCTCGCACAGTTTTCGTCGCGGAGGCGCTACATTTGCTTTTTGTAATCGAGCGCCTACAGCTTTTATTAAATCGCATGGCGATTAGAAGAGTGACGCATATTTAATCTATCTCACTCTTTCCAACGAAAATAATTTTAAAATTATCCATTCTATCACAACCAGACTCTCTCCCACATCGTAACTTCTTCTTCTCAAACCCTTTTTTTTATTCTTTTTCCCCTTTGGGTTTGGCGGTTTATTGAATAAACATACGTTTAACCCCATCTACTGAGTCTGTTTGTGGTAGTAATTGAGTGTTTTTATCATAGATATGTTAAAAGGGTTAATTACTACACTAGTTTCCGTTATGGATATCTTTGGAATGCATGTATTCAGATAAGACCTTTTTGAGCGTTCCACTGTCACGATCATTCATTCCTGTGTTATCCTTTGTGAAAGCAAGAGCAACCCCCCCCCCCCCCCCACCCCTCACCCGGTTTAGGGTGTTGTTTCTTGTGCAGTATCAATTTGAATAAACATAGTTCAACATCCGTTTAACCCCATCTACTGAGTCTGTTTGTGGTAGTAATTGATAAGAAAAAGTGCGTGTGCTATAGCTTTGAAGTTGTTAACTATTTTCCTCTCGTATGTTATTGTGTTTGGCCATTTATAATCGCCAAAATGGGAATCTGAATAACTGGTAATATATATTTAAAGTTAACTTGGTCAGGGGTGAAAGAGTTTTGTTTCCTAAGTACTAGAAAATCATACTTTTCATACTTTTCACGTTTTTTAAATTTGGCTTTCTTTACATTTATCTATTAAACATATGATACATATATTAATTTGAGAATATCAGTATTATAAAAGTGACAGGCCAAACACGACTCCCGCTAGTTGCATAATGTATAAAGAAACCTCTAGAATAGTTTTCCCAAGAAGGTCTACGAGATATTTGTTCCCCTTTAATGACAGGAGGTCAGTTTACATGCTGTGCACACTCACTGCCATTTATAGAATTATTGTTTCCAGTCTATGCCTTCGTTATGCTAGTTCTCTTGGCATATGTTGGAGCGTCTTTGGCTAACTTTTGTTGCAAGATAAGTAGTGATCGGCTGCAGTTTTTGTTAATTGTTATGAATATGCTTGGATCAGTCAATCTCTGAGGCTCGATTTCCGCCGCTTTCTCTCGTCCGGTCTCTGAGCCTCCAATCTCTCAGCCGGTGATTTAGTGTCTAAGTCTGCGGTGTGCAAGACTTGTGAGAAAGTGGATCTTTATCACGGATGTAAGTGTCCAAGATCAAAGTCTGAAGCTGCCGTATCTCTACTGGAATAATGACTTCTTGCAGTTTATGTTTTAGCTCCTTGTTTTATTCTGTTTTTGAGTAGTGTTTCTTGGAGCTTGAAGAACCTCCTGATCCGTTGTTTCATAATGGCGTTCGGGATTGCATCCCGACATGGCTTGTACAGATATGGTGATCTGTTTTGAAAATCTCACGGATGCTAGTGAATTCTTACGTTTTTCCACAGTTTATTTTTTAGTATTTATCAAATTATTATCCTCAAGCTGTAAACTGCGCATTGTAAATTGGCGTAGAAAAAAAAAAAATAATAATGGCAAAGTCCCGGGTCGGCGTCATCTAATTACCATTTTGTAAATTCAAATCTCTAAAAATAAACTCACAAACGCAACTTTGAAATCAATAAATATTTTACCATTAAACTGTTCAAAAGTGTTGAATAAATTGGATATTATATTTCGTTATTACAAAACATTGACATTCGAAGAGTGTGAGGTCACCTTCGCATTTCTCCTGGTCTTCAGATGCCAGAGTTTTATCCAGTTGGTCTAAAAGCCAGTCTTGGCTAGATAAATAAACTTGTTCAGCCGAATGGAGGTTACGATAAAAATCGCGACATTCGCGAAGAATATTTTTATCGGAAGTCACGATTGAATTGTTGGCACGCAACTCTGAAATTGAGTCGCGTGTTTGTCGCTGATTTTCAAGCTGGTAGAAATACTCCCGGGAAATACTTGGTCGGTTTTTCCCCCAGCTTTATCCACTGTTTTTTACTGCGAATGATGGCGTTTTTAGGAGATCTTTGATCTCCGCCAAACGCGTGTGATCATCTGTTGTATTTAAATTACCACGAGACAGGACTTCTCACGCTTACGCTCACGGCATCAGTAGTAGGGGGTGGCCGGCAGTTTCTGGAGAAGGGTCGCACGGAGGTTCATTTTTTTGTTTTGTAGTGCAAATTAGGACCTTTGTTATTTAAACCTCACTGGGATTACAAAATTTAAATAAGAAAGGAAAAACGAAATGAGTTCTGGTAGTTGTAGTCAAATGACGCTATCGTGCAAATGGCCTATTGTGGTTACAGGGGGAGTGTCGTTGCTGGTTGCTGTAGTGGGGGTCGGGAGGCCTCTGGTGTCCCCCCTCCGGGCACTGGAGCCTCGCGGTTCGCCTCGCGGCGTTTCGCCTTCGGGGAGTCTTTAACAACGCGCTCGGAAGACTGGCACCGGTAGCATAGTATTGGCTGGCCAGTGTACTTAAAAAAATAACTCGAGCCCTTGAGTGACTTATTTGCGTGGCACTGCCTTTTGTAAACGTGTGAATTCTATGACACGGATGCCGTTCTCGATGTGCGCGTAGCTTTGAAGCAAAGCCGGCGGACTGCTCGCGCTTTGAGGTCGCCGTATTGTTCCACGAGTTGTAGCAGGTTTTCATCGGGGAATTCAACGGGAATGAAGCATGACACGTGTAGTGCTTTTTGCCGTAAAAGGCGTAAAGGGATAACGCGGCTTTCGCAGTCAAAGCCCGATGCCGCCAACCGCGTGGCCGATTCTGTCCCAACGATTTCTTCCTTAAAGTTCGGTAACGACTGTGCTATACTGAGCGAGTCAAGATCCAGGTTTTCCTCCACTATCAAGCGGACAGTAAGTTCTAGTGTGGGCGAACGGCTGGTGTGCGGTACGCGCGGCCATCTCCACGTAACGCGAGGGCGAGAAAACTCGCGAGACCAAAACCCAAATTGAAAAGCACGCACTCACCAAAGCGAAGACAGTTGGTTACAAGACGCTTTCTTGCTTGTGGTGAAAAAACGGCACCAAATCTTGTGAAAAAAAGCTCTCCTTAGTCGTCGAAGTTGAGGATTATTCTGGCTTTTGGTCTTGAAAAAGTGGAGCACTGATGAGAAAAGATCCCCCAATGCTGTACAGAGAAGTTGTTAGCAGAGGGGCACGGGTTCCCCTCCTTTTGCAAAAAAAAATAATAATGATGATGATAAGGCCCAGCCTATAACATTTTCTAAACACGTCTATTGTATAACCAAATAATAGGACCCCATTTTAGTTACTAGCGTGAAAATGTAAATAACTTCTAGCAATATATAGCTGGACCGTTACTTGTTTATTAGCCTATCGTGTGCCAGCAATTTATCTTAGCCCATTTTAAATATTGTAACCGTTTGTTTCCATCTTCACCAAGCTTTCCTAGCCCCTGATGAAGGTTAGTTTTGTCTAACCGAAATATCGGGCATATCTTATTAAAAGAAATCGAACAAATTTGCTGTCTGATCAGCCTTTTATGTTAAAGTTGTTTTTTTTTTTTTGAAAATGTAAAGCCCATTTCGTGAACATAAATTTCTATTGGCTGATTTGCATCATGTGATGTTTTCATGTACGTATTTTAAGTAGACTTAATCTAAAGGTGCGCTACAACGGCATCTTTACCATATTCACTATCAATTCTTCTATTTTGTTTTTATTAACCACACGTTCTAACGCTTTAACGAGATGGCTTTAAGAGCCCTTTGATTGAGTCAAGTGCGCGAGCCAAGCGAGCGCGCGAGTACCAGCGCAGCTCGGCGGAGCGTGAGAACTAGCATGGAAGCCAAGAAAAAAAGAAAAGTCTGTGGATTTCTTTTGAGAAAAGATGCTTTTTAGACCCCTTCCGAACACCTTATCGTTATAACCTCGGTCTTGGCTAATATTAATGATTATGATAATGATAATCGACAGTTTAATTAGTCACGTAATTGCCTCACTATCACTTTTCAATACCTGAAAGGATAAAAATAGAAATGTTGTCGTGTTTTGTATTTTCATTCTTGCATATTAGACACTTATACATCTCACTGTGATGAAGAAACACTCTTTCACAAGCTTTGCATGTCGCAGATTCAGACACTGCGGATAGTTGTGGAAAGATTGGAACTGAAAAATTATTCCACGAAACTGTCGGTCAAGGTATTTGATATCAGAGTAACCAGACGCAAGTTTGCGGATGCTTATAATGTTGATTCATTTGCATTACAACAGCGATGTAAGCAGTACTACAATATTACTTTCGGTTTGTTTCTGTTTTCCATACGAAAACAACTGATAAATTAGACTTTTCCCGAAACAAGTGGGAAGAATGGGCATCACGTTATTCGCCTTGAGCAAGCTTAAAATAGCTTCTTTCTGTTCTTGTTTAAAGACAGGAATACAAGTAAACTTTTCAACGCACTCGTCCAGCAAACGCTCCGTTATTTACTTTGTTCATAGCTGATGGAAAATCAAAGTTTCAGTGAAAGAAATTGAGAGAAACAAGTTTGTTTACATGTCGATTTTGCATCGCCTCGAAGTGATGACACTTTTTGTTAATCGCATGACGCGTGACTGATGGCGGTTGACGTGTTGATGACAGTTTAATCGCCTTTTTTCTTTTTCATTCTGTCGCTCAAGTAGCCTGTTCCAGGCTCCGAGATAGTGGGGAACGCGCGAAGTAAAAAAGGAGGGGAAAATCGCGGGGGAACTGAGAGAGGGAGGCCGACCGCCCTCACCCCAGTTCCCCCGCAATTTTTCCATTTTTTTTTACTTCGCGCGTTCCCCACTATCTCGGAGCCTGGAACAGGCTATCGCTCAAGCGGCTCGTTCTCGGGCTAGGCGTTTGCACTCGCGCGCGTTCGCTTCGCTTGCACTGGGCTAAAAAATAAATCGGTCTGTAGGCAGACTACTATGTCTCTAAACACTGCGAATGCAGTCTTTTTCATTTTGTAGGTTTTGCTAAAAAAAAAATATTAAGTTCAGGGGAGGCAAAGTACTGCAAGTTTTCTTATTTAGCAGCTTTGTTAAAACAAGGATTTGTGATTTTCACGTGCCAAGAGTTTAGTATTACCCAATATAGCACGTTAAGTCACGAACTGCAGAAGCATAATTAGAAAGGATATAGGTGTCTTAGATCATGAGTCTCAAAATGAGAACATATATTACACAATTGCGCTTGCTGCATTGGCAATTATACATTTTATTTAACGCTGTGGCTATATGGCCGGTAACCGCTCAAGGTTTTCAAAACACTAAATGGCCGGCAGTTCTATATTCTCAGTAAATTTCACAGAATCGAAAAATTCCAGCTAATCTAAACTATGATATGTCGATTTAGAAAAGTCAAGCGATCCTGAAATGCTTTATAGATCTCAAGTCTAGTGTTTGGTTTACGCTGGGCTCAGAAGACGAAACCATGTTTTGTGACACCTAGAACTTTTTTCAGCTCGACTGCCGGTCAAGGTTTTCAAAACACTAAATGGCCGGGAGTTCTATGTTCTCAGTAAATTTCGCAAAATCGAAAAATTCCAGCTAATCTAAACTATCATATGTCGATTTAGAAAAGTCAAGCGATCCTGAAATGCTTTATAGATCTCAAGTCTAGTGTTTGGTTTACGCTAGGCTCAGAAGACGAAACCATGTTTTACACTTAGAACTTCTTTCAGCTCGACTGCCGGTCAAGGTTTTCAAAACTCTAAATGGCCGGCAGTTCTATATAGAAATCCCACACAACCGGCTGGTTTGATCAGGATCACGACATATGATAGTTCAGAATGGCTAGATTTTTTCGATTTGTCAAATTTACTGAGAATATAGGACTGCCGGCCATTTAGTGTTTTGAAAACCTTGACCGGCAGTCGAGCTGAAGTTCTGAGTGTCACAAAATATGGTTTCGTCTTCTAAGCCCAGCGTAAACCAAACACTAGACTTGAGATCTATAAAGCATTTTAGGATCGCTTGACTTTTCTAAATCGACATATGATAGTTTATAGATTAGCTGGAATTTTTCGATTTTGTGAAATTTACTGAGAATATAGAACTGCCGGCCATTTAGTGTTTTCAACACCATGACCGGTTACCGGCCATATAGCCACAGCGTTTATTTAAACTATGTTGCACAAACTCATGCGCAAAATCAAAACAATTTATTGTTTTTCCTTATTTTCGTTTTCAAATTATTTCATATTAAAATAATTATATCTGAGTTAGTTTCACTTGTGTTCAATTCAATATTTGTACATTTAATAATTTGCAAGTTATAATTAATAATCAGTCCAATGTTGTCCGGATAGCTGTTTTTCTGATTCCTTACAGCCTTAGTATGAAGTCTTAATAAAGGAAGAACAATTCGAACTGTACAACGTACATGGTTAAAACTGTTACAATTGCTGAATGACAACAAGTGGAAATTGTTGCTATGTTCGTGCTTCACAAATTAAAGACTTCGTCAGCTCTGAAAATGTTTTGAGAGATTTTAATTATTGGTAGTTTGACATCTTGTTGTTTCATTAATGCACGAACAGTAGGTCACCAGTTTCTTCAGCACTTGAGAGTTTTTGTCACTGCTACCAGCATTAGTTGATGTCCTAAATGTTTGCAGATGCATTGACTGGAGGTCATTGAGTACCTTTAAAATGAAAATAAATGAATACCTTGACATTCGGTTCATTTGTTTAAGTGCTTTGTTATACTAAGGTTCAAAAGCAAAATGGCTTTATGGGGACTTAAAAGAGGAATTAAAGTGCTTCATTTAGAGATACAATGGATGGTGAAGAATTCAATTTAGGAGCTGCATGACAGATTTCATTTTATGTATCAAAAAACTATTACATGTGGCTAGTCACATTTAGGGATAGACCATTCTATTTTTGAGGGGGAGGTTGGACAATTACCCTCAAAAAATTCCTGGACAGCAAAAGTAGCAAAAAAAAAAATCATGCACAAAAAGCCAAACGAAAGAAATAACTGGTGAAGACATAAAGAAAATTCTTGCACAACCTCAACGCGAAAAAAACAATTTATGCACAGAAAAATTACTCAACACTCTCACTTTACATTTATAACAACTCGTCAAATGCTTTTGCATTTGTCTTGCTTTGCAATGCTCTGTTAAAGCAAAAAAATTTCACAGTTTGCCACTCCTCCCTTGAGGCTTTTATTTGTTAGATCCCAGACTTTGGGATAGACATGACAAGAGTTCACCAGGATCTGTCTTCTCTCACTGCATGAGGCAGAAAGATGACAGACTGTGGGAAGGACATTGCGCACTTACTAATTTTTTATATGATTATGCACGGTCATCATGATACTTGTATGGCATGTCATTTCTGTACTTGCACATAACTGAAAAAGAGAAACTGAAAGTCAGAATCACATCACGTTATTTACATCATGACAAAACAGTTACAAAATAACATACAGTAACACTAGCGCTCTCTCAACAAGTACAAACACTAGTATTGTAATAAAACAGTGTTCTCGCAATACAACTAGAAACTGAAAGATAATAGCATTGATTATTCCATCAAATGCTCTATTACTGAAAAGCAAGTCCTTTCAAAGATAATCCTTTCTGATGCAATTTATGTATACAACAGAAGCTATGCATGTATATTAAAAAAAGACCTTATACTATAAAAGGGATTACAATGTTTTAATATTAAATGATTAGCTCACCTAGTATTTATCTTCTTTAGTTTCTTCTAAAGATTTCTTTTGAATATCTGTTTAATCATATACAGTCATAAATATCAAGTCACTCATAGTAACTTTCAATATTCAGTGTATAAAAGCCATAAGACAACTTAGTCTATTATAACTCTATTTTTATATCATTTGCACAAGTAACAAAAGTCAATTAAACTATAAATTGTTGCTCAATAAACTCACAAAAACTGCTTTATGATCACTGTAATATGATTCAAGAACTCCTGCACTTTCAACAAAATCAATACCATTTATATAAATGTGATCAATTTGAGTAAAATAATCTGTAGTATACTCATTAATAAGCTGTTTATAACCTCTTTCCTGAACTAATTTTCTTGTAAGAAGTTGCTGATCTGATGACTGTTCCATCAAATTGACATTAAAATCTCCCATTATTATAACCGGTATGTTCTTTTCAACAAATACACATTCATGTATATAATCAAGTGCATCAATAAATTTTTGCATTGTTACTTTTGTCTTTGATCGATACACTCCAACAATATGAAGATTCTTCATTGAACAATTATTGACCACAGCAAGTGTAAACTCTACATTATTATAATTACATCTACTGACTCTGCTAAAAGATTGCAACTCATCTTTAATATAGACAACTGTTCCATATGATGATCTTACATCACTGTTGCAACCCCAGTCATTTCTATACATTTTAAAGTTCTCTAAACAATAATCACTGTCATTATCTCTATAACACAGAGCTGTCTCCACAAAGATATTAACATCTGCGCACCTCACATTATAATCAGAAGCAACATCTGGAAAGTGCAAATGAAGAGATCTAACATTTTGAAACAAGATTTTCAGCGTTGAATTTGATTTCATGTACAAAAAAGGCAGACATATTTTTAACATACTCTCTTTTCGCAATCTTTCCATTTCTTCAAGAACTTTTGGACTAACGGTAATCTTCTCTTCATTCAGATTCAAAATATGTAAGCTTGACAGGTTTCTTACTCTACTCAAACCAACATAATGCATGTGTTCTCGCCGTGATGTTGGAAAATCAATTACAGCACAATTCAGTGTGTCTCCTTGACAGCGATGGACAGTCTTTGCTGCAGCAGGTCTCAATGGAAACTGTCTACGCATAATCTCAACATTATTCCTCTTGTTAATTTTAAATTGTCTTGTAATTTCTAATACAGGTGTCCACTTCTGCAATATTGTTTCATTATACAGATATGAATACTTTTTGCGGCAGTTTTTACCTACATCTGATTCTTCACATGACACCCATATAATACTTGGCCTACAAGAATGCAGCACTCTGTAATCAATCTTTTCCACAATGCATTCAGTTCCATTAGTCAAACCATCTAAGACAGAAACATTTGTAGTAAAATCATATTTTTCTCCAACAGCTACTGGTAAAACAGAAAATAAACCCATAGTTTTTGAAGGGTCTGCATATGGAATTTTTTCCTTCGTTTTCTCCTTCAGATCGTCTGATATATCACCTATTACAATATCAATAGCTTTTATGTGCACCTTATCACATAGTGAATTCACAAAATTGATATCATTATAAGCAGTCACACTGTCATTTGTGGGAACTATATGAGTGAATCTTCTTAAAGAATGACTCATTTTACAAACATTATTACAAACTCTTGTTTTCAACACATCAACATCTTCATCTGTATGATTACCTTCTCTAACGCGATTTAAAATTTCCGCAAAACTTCTGTCATCTTTTTGTCTCATGATTTCAGTTAGTTCAAACATCTTAAAGTAATTTTGCCAGACATTCAAAGCTAAAGGTCCATAACCTTCATCAGAGTTAAAAAAAATCCACTTATCAAAAACTGGTTTTAACTGAAAAAGATCTCCGACAGTTATAATTGATACACCTCCAAATATTTTTGTACTACCCATAATTTCTTGCAACCGCAAATTTAAGAAATTAAATAATCGACTTCCTACCATTGAAATCTCATCTATAAACACAACCCGTAGTTTCCTTAGCTCTGTGCGTATTGTATTCAAATCATCACACCGAAGCTTAGAAAATTGAAACCCACCATTCACTGGAACTCTGAAAACTCTGTGAATCGTATTTCCTCGAATAATGTAACTTGCCTTACCAGTTGGGGCAACTTTTAACACTTTAATTTCATCTGGATTTTCACCTGGTTTACTATCAAAATATCTAACAAGAGCTTCATATAAACAATGTGTTACTGTTGTCTTCCCTACACCAGCACCACCACTTAGAAATAGTGTCAGTTGCTCTTCATCATTTATTTTAATACAGTGCAACACATGATAAAAAAACTCCTTTTGCTTTCTATTCAAAGATTGAACAAGTTGTCTATAACTGTAATCATCCATACGATTAATTACCAGCTTTTCATTATCATTTGATGTAGGAAAAATTCCAGCATCGCTTAAAAGATTGTACTCTTTGTGATTTTTTTCTAGACCTGGATTAAAAACACCATAAAGTTCACTGTACTGTGTTCCTCGACTTAAATCTTGTTCATCACTATGCTGAGCAGATGGAGCTACAATATCTAACTTATCACAATCTTTATTTTCAAGATCTTCCATAGCTTTTTGTAACATTTCTCCATTCTTTTCATAAGCCTGCTTTCTTTGCAATATCACATCTTTCTCTTGCTCAAATCGGTCTTGATAAGTTTGACAATTTGCTATCAAATCCTTGCTTTCATTTCTCCATGGAATATATAGCATCAACTGTTCTCTGCAATAATTTTCAGGATCCTTCTTCTTATTAAACCTAACAGAGCGAATGATTTTGGGTTTTATTCTGCGAACAAGTTTCATTCCTCCTTTCATGTAAAATTCTTCACAACCTTCTTCCTTATCCTCATTATTCACATCATCATCAATGTTGTCATCAAAATTTGTTTCAGGTGGAAAATCAGTTGTTCTTAACTTTCTTCTATTGCCTTCATCTTTTGTTTCAATCTTACTTTTAACACAGTTATACCAAGAACAAAAATCAGCTAAACACAGTTGCTCAAGCTGTCGGGGTCGTCTTTGATATCTCTTTATTAAATTATCTGACTCAATATCACTTGAACTATCTGGCAATTCATGAATTTTATCCATAGTTTTTAGTAAAAACACTCTTTCATCAGGGTCTGAAGTGTTTATAAACTGAAAATCACGCGATGCTCCTCTCAAAGGCATTTGTAAAACTAAATACACTGCTTCTTGTGCACTCACTTCAACTGCATTGATAAACTTGTTTCCAATATATCGCACTCTATCTTTAATGCCCTTATCACCTAATTTCGCCTCCTCTGAAGCTACTTCAAGAAGTTTACTCATTCCCCGTTGCCCTTTTGTAATATATGACAAAATATAAACAGCACATGCATATGGATCCAAAACATACTGAATATCCATATTAGCTTGCCATATTTGCAATAAAATACTGTTGTAATTGTTGATTCTTATTTCTGAAGGATCTCTTTTAAGCAACAATGTATCACGGTTCAAAGAGAACCTCACTGCTGTTATATATTGTTTCTCAGTGAAATCCAATTTTTCAAGAAACTCATCAAAGCTTATATTTTCACCATATTTCATCTCATCAAGTAACTTCTTCACTTTATCACAGTTCTCTTTCACAGCTTTCAATTGATCTTCATTCAAATTGCCAACATTGAGAGGATTAACAATCATTGTCCTTCGCATGGGAAATAATGGAAAATTGAATCTGCAAATCTTCTGCTCTTTTTTCTTACAAGTTTTTGCATGTCTGTGCAATTGAGGATTCACTAATTCAGCCATTGTACATGGAACATTCTTAACACATGTAAGATAACGATCCACAAAATTCACAATTTTATCATCGCTATCAACTTCATACTGAGGTGCATTTTTTATCCAAATTAAAGCATGAATATGAGGACTTCCTCTTTGCTGAAATTCAACCCTGTAAAAATAATCATCAATTTCTCCAATCGGCATAACTTCACTTTTCAGAACATCAAAAATTAAACGCTGCACCATATACTCAAAGTTTCTTGCACAAGTTACCGGATCTTTCTGAATAAGTTCTGACTTTTTTTGCCAACTCATTTCACTAATATGAGTATCTGTATAATCTTTATTCTCTACTAGCCTTCCCAATATTTTCAACAGGTGACTCCATCGTGTTTCTGCAGCCGAAAAAGAACAAAACCATGTTGGATTTCCCAATTGCCGTATCATGGCAAATAAATCCTTTCTACACTTTTCAAAGTATGGAGGTGAACCTCTAACATTTCTCAAAACTCGAAACCCTTCATCAAGATGAATAAGGTTATTTATGTTCTCTGGACACTTCAATTCACCAGCAGTATACTTTTTACCCTTCCTTTTACATTTACGTAAGCAAAGTGATGAACTGTCTAGAATCTGTTTAATTTGAAGTTTCTTAAGCTTATAAAAGATATTTGGAATACATTGAGAAACTCTTCTATCACGGTTACGTAATTCCCATTTACATATGGTGCTATAATGAACAGGAACCACTCTCTCTTTATTCTCAGTTCTACATTTTCCACAAAAAATTGTTGGAAATGATAAAAATTCTGAATCTCTGTCACAAAAAATTCCTAATGGTCTATTACCTTCTCCAGGAGCAAATGTCATAATTTTTTCAAAATTTTCAGTTGTTTCTGGCTCTTGAAGCAAAGTATCTGTCACTCCTGATGGTCTTTCTTCAATTTCAGCCCATCCATCTTCCTCACCACTACAAGTACTATTATTATTCAATGAACTTTCAGTTTCACCATAATTGCCACAATTATTACTTCCACACATATTAACATCTGTGCATAATGCATTTTCCTGTTCTACAAATTCTAACCAATCTTCATCATTGTTGCTTGAAATACTCTCAAGCCATGAATCACGAACTTCTATTCCTTCCTCTTGAAACAATTTACTTGTTGCAACAAGATATCTTGCAGCATCCAAGACTTTTTTAGGTCGCACCTTTTCAAACTGATAATGATGTTTATAAGAAAGCCGTCTTTTTAACTTTATAGGTATTGTCTGACAGTCATTAAGTGGCCTTGGTAAAGCATTAATTGTCGAATTTACATCACTTGGTACATTTACCACACTACCATGAATAGTTAACTGACCTCCTCTTGGAAGTTCACGCAATTGCATAAAACAGATACGTGGTGAAACAAGCCTTTCTTCTAAAGCAGTTAAATTTAAAACTTCTGGCTTCACTGGAAAAAACATTTTATTAGCTTTAGCACATGCTGGCAGCTTTCCACTCTTCAAATTTGAATCACATGTGAAACAAATCCACTCAGTGTTATCTACACTTTTTACCCCAGTAACACAAAGAGTAACAATTTCTGCCTTACAATTAGCATACACTTTAGCATTGCACTTTCGAACCGATGATTTGTACCACAATTGGTCACAACATGTACAAATATATTCTGGACCACACTCTATACTTGACTGAAAACCCCTTATTAATTTCAATATTTTACAACTATCACTTTTTCTTCTTTTGTTTACAGATTTTCTTTGAATTTCCCTTATATTTTCAGCATTACTTTGTTTCCTCTTACGAGATGAACGTCTCTCAACATTTCTAACAAGCTGCGGTTTGTCCATTCTTCTTTTTCTAGCTTCAATGTTCTTTTTTCTCTTAATTGGAGCTCTATTCTTTTTAATCAAATCAACTTTTTCTTCAAGTCTTTTTCTTTTAATAAATTCATATTTCTCTTCTTTCTCTTTAGCTCTTTTTCTCTTCATAAACTCACACATGTATTTATTCCTCTTCACTTTATGTGACAATAATTTATCATCCATAGTTTGTTCATCTGTTTTTGTTTTAATTGATTCAAAATTCTCTTGTCTCTGCTTAGCTCTTTTTCTTTTCATAAACTCAGACATGTACTTATTATAGTTCACTTTGTCTGACAATTTATCAGTGAACATATCTGTTGTTGACTGCTCCAAAATTCCAAACGAATCACTCCTTGTTTCACTTATGCTCAAAAATTCATCACTATTCTTATTAGTGCAACAATCAAATACTTCACTTACGCTATCACAACTACTACATGTAGTAGCAACCACAGTCGAGACATAATGATACTCATCAATATGACCAATAAAAATTGGAGTACATGGCTCGTGCATATTATGTGGTTCAATAATAGTTGTCTCACAAAAACCCTGTGCAGATTCTATGATATGAATTTTCAAATTATAAGCATCTGCAACACCTTGTACTATAAGACCATCACACCAAGTACCTTGCCTAGACATATTACTCAAATATTGTAACCAACACTGTCCATTCACAAACTCAATAAATTGCTCTGGATGATTTCTAACATATGCAACACCAGCCAAACGTATTTCTAAGTGATTACTTGAAGACCCAAACAACTGATGACTAACACTTCTAAAATAACAATCACCATCGCCGCCACAATCAAATGGCTTAAGTCCTATCTCATTTAATCGATTTCTAAGCAAAGACATTGAATCAAACATTTCAAAACTCTTTAACATTTTCTGTTAGATTCTTTCTTGTTTTCGTATATTCTTTACTATTAAATGTTTTCACGTTACCTCTCTGTATACAAACACCGCAAAAACTGATTCAAAAAGTCACACTATGACTCCCTCTTCAACACGTATTAAATAGATCAAATCATCTTTCCAACAGTTCTGACATTTCCAACATTTGCCTTCATAAAAGTTCTCATTTAATAATCAAACAAACCTTTTTCTATAATCATACAACTTTTGCAAACAGTTTTTTTTCATCTATAATAGACCAAGCAAACTTATACAAGGTTAAAGCTAATACAACCTGCAACGTTTCATACCTTTTACAGTTATTTAAAAAATGAAAAGATGAAGGCATTTCTACAGAAAACCAAAATATCGCCATAAAAGGAAATTTTAAACAACTTGTCATGTAATAAAAAACAGACCTTACAACATTCCATCCATACACTACATAACTATAGAAAAACAAACAATAATAAAAAGTAAACTGTCATCAAGTCGATCTCTGTTTTCATAATAACAAAAAAATACTCCGAAATAATTTTCAAAGTTATGACTATTCAAATGTTAAAGAATTCCAAAGCTGCTCGGTATAATTGATCAAACCTTCGCAAAGTTTGTTTCGAAGCTTCACTTACCATAAAACCTTTCAATTTCGCGGTCGTTCTTAGAATTTTACAAAGCTACATTTTGCAACGTCAATATTCGCTTACTAACTCGCTAAGTGTGTAACGATATGCCCCAAATAAATTGTCTGTTACACCAGTATATTAGTAATGTTCATCTCACCTTCTATAAAATTGATAAATTCCAACATTCTTGTCTTTCATTTCAAAATGAGGTTTTGTTTCTAAACATCGTGCGTGCTGTTTTGTTCATCAAAAACATCAAATTTGTCAACATTACAACCTATACTAACCTCTGTAAAATGCCATTAGAGGCTGCAATAATGTTACCGAATTTGTTGTTTTAAAGCTGGTTGTGCCCACCATTTTGAACATTTTTTCCTAGGCGTTCCTTCAAAGTCTTGAAGACTTCAAACTAGCAATTTTTCTTACTGTCAAGCCGCAGTCTATCTTTCCTAACTGTTACGCAAGTGATTGTGCCAGAGCTAGAGGGCAAACATTGCAAGTCGCCAGAAGCAAATGTGCCGTGCAAAGCTATTTCTTCGTCAAAAATTTCGATTTGCAGAAAGCCATAATGCTTTTTTTGCCGTGATTTTATCATAAATGAAGTTAAGCAAAGTTGATTCGTGTAAACTGTACGTTTTTTTTTTAATAATGTGATAAAATATATCGACAAACTCTTTTGCTTAATTGCGCAACCTTGATTTTGAAATGAAATGTAAAATGAACGTAACAGGTCTACACTACTCTTACCTTGTGTTTTTAATCCCATTTGCTATCTTCTACATGTTTTAAACGGGAATAGCACATTTAGTTTGTTATGGAGGATTTTAATGTTCACGGCGTGCAACGGACAATATGGGTCTGTTGTGATTTCTCGTGGTGTTACTCCTCTTGTACAATTTGACCTTTTTTATCTTCTTTTCTTGCCTATTATACCCTTGGTGTATTGTTTTCACCATAATTAGCATATTGTATTGTTCGTTTTTATGTACGAAAAGTTTAAACATCTCTAGCTTTTCCTAGTCTCTGAAATGACAGGATCTGAAATGATTTTTTGACGGTTAATATATTTCCTACTATTTTCTCCCGCTGAAAAAGGCTATTTTAGTTTTCGTCGTTGCAGGATATTAATTTTCTAAATGCAATCTTGGCAGAGACAGTTGACAAAGCTATTCAAATTATAGAAAGTTGAAGTTTGCGGAAATTTGCCACAGTCAAATATTTGATTTTAGCATTCATTTAGATTGCTAATTTATAGCTGCGTGCAGCTCCATGTTTATATTTTCCGTAGGCAGTTATAGCAGTCTAGCGACTGTTCTCTTTATGCCTGATTTCATTCACCCAATGTTCCTCTCGAACTTCATCAGTTGCTGCGTGTGTATTTGCTAGTTGCTACGATTATATCAACACATATTTTTGTTGAGAACGGTTGACAATCAACCTTAGCAAGCAACAGAGTTTATCGATAGATTTTATCACATTCAAACAAAAACTTCACTTTACAGCTATCAACTTTCCTTAACTTCATATCTTATAAAAATACCGCGGAAAAAGCCTATATTCTGTTCCCACGTCTTACACAAACAAACAACTTTATACAACGCACATGTTCTTCTAGCGAATTGCAATCTTTGCCTCCTGGCGAAGATAACGAAAACAGTAAATGTACATTCAAATTGTGCTAATTTCGTGCATTTATTTATTGCGTCAATAATTCCACTGTGCTGATAAACAGTGTTATACAACATCTGAATGGTTACACATTAGAATTTTATCAAGAGACTCAAACTATGGCAAGGTTTCATGCCGGTTGTTGATAGTACCCATTTATACAATTGCGTACACAAGAACAATTGATCTGCAGTAAACTTTTTTAAGTGAAACAGAAGCTACTGGAACCACTATAAACAACTCAATGAACCTCGTATCTTAATCTAAATGGTTAATTGCGACCTAAAAAGACCTTGTCACGGTTTTTCCAAATTTTAATATTGGCCTGACAGCAAAAATCCATCGACACTGTTGGAAAAAGCATCTCAAAATTAGCAAAGTGGCCGAGTTTAAAAGCGATATCTTTTAAAATAGTGGAGATATAGCTCCGCAAAGTCGGCAAACTTCACAGACGTTTGTATCGCGTGGCCAAATTTCTTGCCTACTATAACAAAACTGTCAAAGCCGATGTTATCGAGAAATATACTCAATAACATTTAATCTCATATCCTGTTGTTTTTTGTTTACATTCGCCGCTTGCCACACTTCGCCAAATTGCCACTTCCACTCATATATAACTTCTGTTGCTAATAAAAAATGTCTGCTTTTCCAATTACTGAAAATGTAGACTACGAGCAGTCTCTCCCGTCGAGCGAGAAACGAAAAAACATTAGCGAGCCCGCGCGAAACGGCGCGCGCCTGCCTCGCCCCTAGTTTTGCGCGGCCATTATCCGTTCGCTAATGTTTTTTCGTTTTTTTGCTCGATGGACTATTAAAGCTGGGAAAGAGAGACTGCTCGTAGTCTACTAAAAACGCAATTTGAGATGTCGCAAACGAAATCCTTGCACAACATGATATTCCACTTATCTCAGTTTCAGTTTAAAAAAAAAGCAAACACTTTTATTATATGTGAAACATTTCTAAAAATTTCGAATATGTGTCAACTTATCCTCTTGGAGTGGTTTTACTTAACCCGTGAAACACTATCTAACAATTAGCGTGTGATAGTCCAAATTAAACAAAAGGAAACAATGGAATTATAGTCTAATAGTGCGTACAATTCTACTAAGTATTTCACAGATGAAGTAAAATCACTCTACCACTCCTAATTTTAATAAACATATCAATCATTTCTTTCACATAACAAAATGCATTAATTTTATTGATACTTTTTTAAACCATCTGCTCAATGAAAAGAAGATCTAGACTTAATGTTATGAGATTTCAGAAAGCAACCCAACCTGAATTTACAGAAATTATTCCCTTTACATCACCTGCACTAAAAACATCTTAAAAGTTAAAATTTTCAACAAAACGTTTGCGAAACAGTCCCCAATAATCTGTCCAACATTCACGCAAACTAAAAACAATCTCAAATAACCGATAACGAATAAACGATAAGCAAGCATGCAGTCGCACAAATACTGGGGCGTTTAGTTTACCGTTTTACCTTAAATACTAATTATAAGATACAGAATTTTACCTTTAAAAACTATTTTCTTTGCCAATAGAAAAATTATCAATATCATATAAAATAAACACAATTAACCGAGAATGACGTCTTATTCATTTTAGAAGCAAATTCCTTGGACCCCAGGAAGTGTTCAACAACTGAATAATATGCCAATCACGTCACAGTGGCTATTACATAGCAGTTAAAAACTCGCTATAAACATAAACAAACTGCAGAGACCTAATCACGCAAAGACCGCTCCACGTGATACATAGACGACAAACAATGTTACTCGTAACATCAAAAGCTATCAAAGTCTGAATGTTTTCTTCCTTTAACTATAATTGAGCAAAAAAAGACCGAAAAAATAGCTAAAATTACAGCAGCTTGTATAGCAAACGCTCGCCAAATGAAACTAACGCTCTGGATGTATGCATTCAATACGCATTAACAAACTGTCATTCCTCGCATAATATAATTTCCTACCGCAAATATAACGCCCTTTATCTACCACATGCAACAAGAACATAATATAAAGGACGCGCGTGACAGCCGCGGCTCAGAAAATTATTGTTACTCACCAGACCTAGGCGAGTTCGTGAACCTTTCAGTTTTGAAAGCCTTCAACAAAGGAAACTAAAAGAAGTAGACACGGGTAGATCCCGAAATTCTCAAAGAAGAAAGGTTAAATTTCATTCTGTGGTCGTTCACTCTGTGACGATACACTGTATGAAAGTTCACTCTCTTGCGATTCACTCTGTAATGGTTACGCTGTGGTAGGTAACATTCCAACCCCTGCTCGCACACTGTCAAGCTTGTTTCTCTTTCATATCAATATTTCTGTATATAGAAAATTACAAATATATATAGAAAATTCGACTGAAGTCATAAGCCAATAACATTAAATATTTCACATACAGGACAAGCAACAAAACAGGTAATGTGATTCAAAAATAAGACTTAAGCTTACTCCATCTTCGATAAATCTGAACAAAATCCTAAACAAATTTAATTTAATATTACACTTAGTAATATAACAGTTAAACAGTGGTGACATCCTAGCAGTGATAAAGCAAACAAAGGACCGTCTATTTGAAAATAGCAACAACAGCGAGCAAAAATTGGATCCAAAAAGTAAACTAGAGAAATAAGGTAGCAGCCAACCATAACTTTACTTGCCGTAAGACAGAGACTCCCTAATCGTCTAGCTTTTCGTTCCTTTCAAAAACACAAAGTTTCTTTTATGCGTCACATATCAGCTGGCACAACGAACCCCCATCCTATTTATCACTCATATTCATAGATCGACGTGATTTTGTCGTCAAACCTCTGCCAGACTTCATTTCACCTCCCACATCATAAAAAGCGGTCAATTCTCAAGGTTTTCCGGCCGTTGAAAACCATAAACTTACCTTTATACTACGTAAAACATTTAACACGACAACGACATGATAGCCTGAGAGCCTTTCTTTATCGCGACAACGACATGATATTTCAAATTCTTTGCCTATTACTCATGATCACGCGCCGCTATGACGCACCTCAGTTGCCAAACATTAGTGAATTCGAGCTCACATCTGTTACCATCACCGCCTGCGATTTGGTAGAGAATTGGCGTTCGCGGTAGGTTTTCTATCTTTTTGCTGCTACACCGTCCTGACGAGACCCAACCAGGTCGAAACGGTTGTCCACGGTTGCATTTTCGCTTTCGATTTCGGCTCTATCATGTCGTTGTCCCGTCAGTAAATGTTCTACGTATTATCAGCCTTGCTCTGTACTTTCATTTTATCTCTATTTTTGGCTGACTAAAATACCGCCAAATAAATTGCTCTCTCTTGTAACGTTGTCTAAAATCTTAATTAACTAAATCAAGCTATAAATATATCGCTTTCTCAGGCCACAAACGTACGCTGTCAAAAAATAAGCTACTCGACTCGCATGTCCAATAAAGTCTATTAATAGTATCTAACAAAAATGCAGCTAACAAAAAATGTACCCATGGATCGACAAAGAATGCATGTTAGACGACATAATACTCCTGTAAGTTGTTTAACTTACAGGAGATAAAAACTGGAACTTTTAAAACACGAGAATGACTCCTGTTATGAGTACCTGTCGAAAGGAGCGATAATCCGTTCTAGAGCTACTTGGTACGAGTACGGAGAAAAGAGTAACAAATATTTCTTGAACCTTGAAACTCACAGAAAGTCCAAGAGCTGTATCCATAAGGCATATACGAAAGATGGCTTTTTAACTTCCGAGCCTAAAAAGATTATGAAAGAATTAGAGAGTTTCTATTCGGACCTTTATAAAAGGGATGAGCTTAAAACCTCGGACACGGTCCTAAATTCGTTCTTACGGTCTAAAAGGATCCCGAAATTATCCGATCAGGATGCTCTCGTGTGAGAAGGCAGACTAACTGTAACGGAATGTTTTAAAAGTCTGCAGTCTTTTCAGAAAAATAAATCGCCATGCAGGTAATGACGGTTTAACAGTGGAGTTTTACACTGCTTTTTGGGAAGATCTTGGTGAACTCCTTGTGGATAGTCTCAATTATTCATATGATTACGGTGAATTATCCAACTCGCAAAAACAAGCGATTGTAACGTTATTAGAAAAGAAAGATAAAGACAAGCGGAACATTTCGAACTGGAGACCGATCTCCTTGATTAATGTCGATGCCAAGATCGGATCAAAAGCCATTGTTTTGAGATTACAGACTGCTACCGAAAATAAATCACTACAATCAACACGCATATGTCAAAGGACGAACAATCAATGATGCAATTAGGACAATAGACGACATCCTTGAATATACGGAACGTTACGGACTCAAGGGCAAGATGATAGCCGTTGATTTTCAGAAAGCCCGTTGATTCAGTTAACAGGCATTTTCTGTATCAGGCTCTTACTGCCGCGTAACTTCGGTCCTTCATTTATACAATGGGTACATACGGCACAGTGGTGTAGTGGTTAGCGCGTCGGACTTTCAACCTGAAGGTCGGTGGTTCGAAGCCTGGTCTCTGCCGTCGTGTTGTTTCCTTAGACAAGAAACTTTACTCCACACTGTCTCTCTCCACCTAGGTGTATAAATGGGTACCGGCGACAAAATGCTGGGGGTAACCCTGCGATGGACTAGCATCCCATCCAGGGGGGAGTAGCAATATTCCTAGTCGCTTCATGCTATAGAAACCGGGTTTAAGCTCCGGCCGTTATGAGCCTTCTGGCTCGGGTGCGCGACTTTACTTTACTTTACTTTACATACATTCTACCATAATATTCCAAGCTGTGTTAACAATGGGTTTTCAACTGGTCCCTTTGAAATACAAAGAGGAGTAAGACTAGGAGATCCGCTCTCTCCTTATTTGTTCATTATAGTTCTGGAACTTTTAGCTATAAGTATACGTGATAATGACTATATTAAAGGAATCAGTGTGAACGGGACTGAAATTAAAATCGAGCTCTTTGCGGATTACTTAACCGCGTTTCCGGGAAATGACGAATCTTTTAGTACAGTTTTCGACGTGGTTTCTAAGTTTGGGGATTGTACAGGACTCACCATCAACTTGAAAAAAAAAATACAGAAATTTTTCTTCTAGGCAATTGGGGTGAAGTCTGCATTCAAGATCATGTGGTGAACCTTGAATTAAAGGATGCGGTTAAAATTCTAGGAATGCATTTCACCTACAGTCTTCGGACGCATCCAGATTTTAAAAACGTTTGCAATTCCGATGTTGATGTACCGAGCCGGTTCAATTTGTATTGATAAGGAAGTAATAACTGAAGCCAATAAGATTATCTATAATTTTATATGGAAAGGCAAAGACAAAGTAAAGCGAACGTCCCTAATAAGTGATACTAAGGACGGCGGCCTGAAAGCCCCGCATTTGGAGTCTATTATTAAAACTCAAAGAATAATTTTCAAAAATAATACGACGGTACATCCGTCATCGTCAGTGTGACGGTTATGAAAGTTTACAGTGATTTAAAACGTGCCTGTTGCAAATCATACGTTGAATTGCGTTTGAAAACAATACGCTACTTAACAATACGCTAGATAAATTTCGAAGTTAACGGAATTAAAAGAATGCGCGTGCGCGTGCAACTATAGGGAAAGCGTCAAATTGATATGTTTGACCTGTTGATTAAGGTCGGGCTTTTCCCACTTGATGTACATAGACTCCTTAAGCTTAACTTGGTATTTGGTCGGCGCAGAGTCTAAGATCTTGAAACAGTCTAAGTTACAAGAAGTACGGCACGACTCTGAAGCCTGCAAATGCTTATAAACGTGAGTAGGGAACGACACACGACCTTCAACAGGTGTTGAGCAACAGGATTTGCCCAAACACTCCTTTAAGATCCCCTACATCGGGCATTTTTCGGGTGTTGCACAACAAAGGGTGCGCAAACTAATCAATCGATTCTGTAAACCCATTGACATAAAATTTGTTTTTTCTACCTATAAAATTAAGAACTTGTTCAACGTGAAAGATCATCTTCCTGACAGGCTCCGTACGCGCATCGTTTACAAATTTTCTTGCGCAAGCTGTAATGCTTGTTACGTTGGCGAAACAAGCCGACATTTCTCCACGCGCGTGCATGAGCACTTGTCATCGGACAGATCTTCTCACGTTTATAAGCATTTGCAGGCTTCAGAGTCGTGCCGTACTTCTTGTAACTTAGACTGTTTCAAGATCTTAGACTCTGCGCCGACCAAATACCAAGTTAAGCTTAAGGAGTCTATGTACATCAAGTGGGAAAAGCCCGACCTTAATCAACAGGTCAAACATATCAATTTGACGCTTTCCCTATAGTTGCACGCGCACGCGCATTCTTTTAATTCCGTTAACTTCGAAATTTATCTAGCGTATTGTTAAGTAGCGTATTGTTTTCAAACGCAATTCAACGTATGATTTGCAACAGGCACGTTTTAAATCACTGTAAACTTTCATAACCGTCACACTGACGATGACGGATGTACCGTCGAAACATGTTTGTGAAAATGATTAAAAAAGTCGTATTATTTTTGAAAATTACTACATTTCTGCTGCTGTCTCGACCATTCAAAGAATAATGGTTTGCAAACGATTTGTCGATAAAGAACCTCATGCATGGAAAACCATTCTATCACATCATATGGAACCTGTTGGTGGAATAATTATCTTCTGTTGCAATTTCGATGAGAAACTCTCGATAAGTATTCCAACTTTTTTATCGGGAATGCCTTGAGTGCTTCACACTGTGTTCCGCGGCTGCAAATAAATGTGAACTTGAGCTTTCCCATCAGGAAATTTAACACTGTGATTTGGAACAACAAATATATCTGCATTGATGGCAAATCAATTTTCAATCCAAGACTGGCTGGTAAGGGAATCTTCACAGTAGGGGACTTGATCACTGAAAGTCAGACCAACTGATCACTAAATGCAATCTAGCACGCCAGTTGGAATTTTCCCCGGTAGATGTCTTTGATCGATCTGATATCCTTAATTGATGCCATCCCTGCATGTATCATGGCGACGGTCTTTAAAAAGTTACGGGTACTTAAACAAGCAAATGTTTATCCTTGATCAAATCATAAACAAGGTGATATCCAAAGGTGTCTACGGGGAATTGATCTCTCAGTTTGTCACGCCGCCAATGGCACAACTTAGGTATAATGAAAACTTTAAAGAGACACTGTCCCGTCGAAATAATGAAATTTCGGTTTATTTCATTTCCATGTTATATCGCCAAATTCGACCAAATATACAACTAAATTGAGTAAAAATATGATATAGAGCAAAACAGAAGCAGTAGTTTGAAGAAAAAGTGCAGGATTACAAAGATGGAAGTGGATTACAGTTCATCAATTTTGATTTCGCGACAGGCGGTCAAGAAATCAAAGCTTTAATTCTGGTGGAATTTTTAATTTACACCAATGTGGTGTAAATTACGGATAAGAGCAATTTTGATTGCGTTAGAAAACACCCCTGTAGTGTTATGATGACACACAATCAGTGTAATTTTAATCCCAAAAAGGTAAATTTACTCCAGAGGTGTGTTTTTTAACCCATTTTAGGTGTTAAAATAATACCACAATGGTGTAAAACCCGTTGCAGCTGTGTGCACACCAAAATAAGGTAATTTTACACCAATAATAATTTTACACTAAATTGGTGTAAATCAACACGTTCAGCTGTGTTATAAAAACACCATCGAGGTGCTGTGTTAACACTCCTTGCAGCTAAATAAACACTGCCGAATGTTGGTAACTTTTGAGTACATACACCACTGAATTTAACTGCATACATGTAACGTGTTAAGGAGATGCATAACAGTACATTCATAGTACATTCATTAATATCGGATGGTAAATATCCATGGATACATAAAAAAGATCACACGAAGCGCCCATGACATTTAACGTGATAATTTGCAATGGTGTTTTGATGCCCAAGGTAGATGAGCCAATCATGATGCTCCATTTGATATCAACACGTAATCGCAAAGGAAAAGCGATTCACTGAATTGTGTGATATTTTTTATCTTGGCAAATCAGAAATTACAAAGTAACTGCTGGTTAACATGGTATACCAAACCCAAGTGTGCTTCACTGCGGGATGAGCTACCATGGGAAATGCCATTTACCGTCGTGTGTGTAACCGCACCTAATATCACAAACCCTGGTCAAATTTGCATTAACCCTAAGAAATTTGACAATTTCATCCGAAAAAGCTGAGTTGTGGCCCTCTAGTGCTATGGACTGTACATTCAGAGCGTAATTTTGACAGATTGGCCATGAGAAGTTGGTAAAGTTTGGTAAAGCGGTTTGGCGACAACCGGTTGCTATGGTAACGAGATATAATGTCTAAGTAACATGTGGTCAAGCCATTTTTGAATAAAAACAGGAGCCGATTAATCGGCTCCTGATAAAAATAACTGTATATGCAAAGACCACCGTAACGAGATAGAAGCACCGGATCCTGTAGTAAAGGATCTAATCAGCTATAAAATAATAAAACGATTTGATATAAAAAGCAAGGCTGATAAACGGTACGGAAACGACTATATTTGTAAAAAATCCAATATTTCGAAATGCACAGCCTTTCTTCTTCAGGGTCTTACAGATAATAACTCGTAAGGCAAAAAAACGTTACAATTTAAATTTGAAAGGGGGCGGGGTATTAAAAATGATACTATGACAGCAGAAACTGAAGTGACAAAGTAAATGTAAATAACCGTAAATGACTAAGCAATATAGAGGTAAGAAAAACATGCAACACAACACCACAGTAAATATAAGTAATGGAAACTGAGAAAAGATGTTATGTTTCATCTCTTCTATTTAAACCTAAAGGTTCAAGGGTCTGACCTCTCTCAATAAGATCGATATGCTTCTCTTGCCTTACGTACACCGTCACGATTAGTTTTAACGAGTTCAAGAGGGATAAGTTGCATATCAGAAGCTGTATGGTCGTTAGAAAGGAAATGTTCTGAGACTGCAGTAGGTTTAGAGATGTTAGTTTGTTTGTCAACTGGTCTACGATGTTCGTTGAAGCGGTCTTTAAGTCGTCGTTTGGTTTCTCCTATGTATTGTTTGTGACAACGATTGCATTGTACCATGTAAATGACGTTTTTTGAGTTGCAGTCGATGTGATGATTAATACGTCTTGTTTCACCGGTAGAATGAAATGTATAATTGGTAAGTCCGTCCGTTATGTAGTTGCATGTCAAACAGTTGCTGTCACATTGAAAAGAACCGCAAGGTTGGTTATTTTGTGAAGGATTACGAAGTTTGGAGCTTACTAATAAATTACTAAGATTGTTAGTTCGTCGGAAAGCAACAATGGGTGGAGCTTTGAAAACGTTAGTACAGCGGGGAGATGAAGACAAGATGTTAAGGTGCTTGTGAATAATGGATGATATAGAGCGAAGAGCTGGATTATCGGTGATAACAAGGGGTAATCGTATGGGTTGGTTAGTTTCAGAAGTGTCTTTAGGTGCAATAGCTTCGGTACGTGTGATGTTGTGAACGCGTTTTATTTCTTGGTTAAGGAAAGACAGATTATACCCACGTTTATTAAGATAAGATTTAAGTTCATTAGTGCGGAGTGTAAAAGTCTCGTTAGAAGAACAAATACGGCGGAGTCTAAGAGCTAAGCTGAATGGAATAGCACGTTTAGTGTGTTTGGGGTGACATGAAGAATGTAACAAGTATTGATGTTTGTCAGTAGGTTTAGTGTAAACGGGTCAGTAGTGGTTTTACCGTTATCGAGTGAGACGTTAACATAAAAAACATATGAAAGTCACGTTTAACATCAGGTCACTAAATTTGATCCGCGTCACGTTGCGCAATTTAGACCCCTTTAAAAATCATTCAATTTCGAACATTTTGGCTTCGTTCGTAGAAACAACGCAAAATATCAAAAAATCCACAACGGAAAAGGTAAATTTAACATATAGAGCACCATTAAAATCATGTTTCGGGTCAATCGGGAAAAAATTAGGGTCGGCTTTTCGAGTTCGAACATTACGCATTCGAGTTTGTTTACAAGTAAAATCCGAGTGATTTTCTGACTACGTGGAAAATTAAGCCGGGTATCATGTAACGTCAGGATGTAACGCAAAAGTCCCCGCCGTTTTCGAAATGTTCGTTAAATTTGGCGCGTTTTGATACCAAATTCGTTGGGATTCGCAAAAATTTAGTGTCGGCCTTATGGCAGGGAAGATTATGAAGTTTGTTTATCCTGCGCTTTTATCATCCTCGTCGCTGAAGCTACTCCTCGCGATGAGAACACGAATAATGAAGGCTTTCAAGGAGGTCCTCGTGGCGATACACCAATGTTCATAAAGGAAATTAACAAGTAAGCCACAAAGAGTTAATATCTGAGTATTTTTTGCCTAATTTTGGGATATTACTGCAAGGTCTCTATATTGATTTTTTTCTTAGCTATCTGACCTACACTATATCAATTAAGAAAGAGTTAAAGACGAAGACGAGATTTGCAGAGGTCGAAGACAGACCTGCTCTAATAAGAATTGTAGAGGATATTTTGGAAAGGTCCAACATCACAGGAGTACTTTTGAATAACTGGATACTACATCGCTTCAACAAGCAAATTCAGAAATTGTTTCAGTACTATAAAAGTTCAACACACGACCTCCACTCGCTGAATTCAAAAAGCATATCCTTTGTAGTGAATCTTAACTTTATCTTGGGGTTTGTCGATATCAATTATTTCAATTTCGTACAGAGTTTTGTCTTGTTTAGTCATTTTTCTTTTGGCTTCAACTTGAGATCGCTGAAAGTTAAATTCCTCCACGAATCTCTTCGGAGGCTTCACTTCTCTCTTCACCTGGGAGTCCGCCATGTTGCGTGATGTTGTTATCAAATTTGCTGAATCACTGAAACACTACGCATGCGTAGAACAATTAAAATTGGAAGAGAGACACTGGTATCCAGTTTGAGCTGATGTTCATCGCAAAGGGGAAAGACTTTGATATGTGCGTGTTTTTTACCTTTTTGTCAGTGAAAAAACATATAAAATGCTACCAAAAGCATCAAAATGTTTAATTGTATGTTACTTTACAACTCTAGCAAACAATATTTGCAATTTCCGCATTTTTCCAAAATTTTGAATCTTTAGTAAAATCCAAGATGGCGGCCATCTTGGCGGCCATTTTGGATGACGTCACGGACCCCCAGCAGCGCTACAACCCATAATATTTACCTTGTCTTGTAGAGCACATCACAGGCTATCTATTAGATGTAAAATGTAAAATATTTCCGAAATATTACAACATCGCAAAAACCCAAGGGGGGGGGGGGGGGGGGGGGGGCAACAACCCCACTTTGTACCAGGGTTAAGTTATGCTTGATGAGAAATAGAACACAAACCGCGGTGATAAACATATTGAACTTATTCATTTCTGATAAAACTTGACGTTTCGTATGCTACTACATAGATTTTCAAAAGTGACCGTTACAGCAGTGTTAAAAACTATACTTATATAGTAGTAAAAAGGGACTGGGACCGAGATTAAGTACAAAACTTAACAGTTGATCTATAAAAAGAAACAGCTAATTAATAAAGCATCAGCTTCTCGCTACTGACGTTTGCATTAAAAGCTGGCTTCAGTTCTTGTATAATTTATGCTTTTAAAATGATGATTTCAACTTAATGCGCACTACATACATTCCTCCGTGAATGATGACTATACAAACGCCAGTTTATTGCCCTTTGTTTTACACAATGCCGTTTTTTTTTTTCAAAATATAGTAAGACACTTCATAACTAAACTTTAAAATTTTGTAGTAGCCACGTATCACTAGCTGCAGACGAAGTTTCAAGAAAATTTATAGGACGGTTTTCGAATAAAGCAACAATCATTTTTTAGGGTATGGTAGGCAAAACAGTAATAAGGCAATTGAACAATTTGCATAAAACAAAATATTTCCAAAATGACCTTACATATTATTTTAAACAGCTAGCCGTTAAAATAATGATTGAAACGTAAAAGACAAACACCCGGATTAAATCTCCAAAAAGAAAAACTAACTTACATGTCCAATTTTTTCCGACATTTTTTTTATTACTTGAGTTCTTAACCCTTTGGGCTAATGTTGTTGGAACCATCCCTTGAGTTTTTGTGGTGTTACAATATTTCGAAAAGATTTTACCTCAAGTGGATAAATCGCGCGCCTTTCTCGTGCTTGATCATACGTTTTTCACTTTTCTTCTTCAGAATGCCAAAATTACCAGTCTTTGACGAGCGCGAACAGAAAGAACACATACCACACTATCAGTGAACGTTGTGACCGTGGCCTTGGTCCCGGATGGTTTCGTTTCCAAGGAGACGCGGGAACAAAAATGCCTACGTCGTGTGTTCCTGCTGATAGATGTGATACACATGCCCCTGGCTGGTTGAATGGTGCTCATCCGTCAGTAATGGATGGTAAGGTGACCAGGCAGGTCTGCTTCACCTACTTCTCTAACTGCTGCATCTGGTCAATCAACATCCAATTGAGAAACTGTGGGGATTACTTCGTTTATTTCATCAGCGGAACACCTCCAAAACACCCCTGTGCTCTTCGCTTCTGTGGTGCTGATTGAAAATTAGCCCCTTTACTTGTTCATTTAGTAATATAAAATATTAAACGACAGCACATACAAGCATTGCGACGGATAATTCATTTAATGGTCACATTTCGGTGTTTCATCACAGGCTTAATAGTTAGAATGATTATCACACTATATGATGAAGGAGGTTCGACACTGGAAATAAAGGTTAAAAAAATAAAATGAATGTGTATGTAATTCTTGATGACCGTTTTACAGCGTTATTGCATTTTAATTTGTTGATGTTAAAAATCAAATGGAACTTACTTCGATGTGATTTGTACGACTTGGATCAGTAAATTTATCGTAGCGGAAGACAGGGGGATTAAGCGTCCGCTTCCTGTACTATTTCGTCTCTTTTCCCGCTCCTTATTTGGTTGCTCCTACTCTTTGCGTTCTTCTTTACTGCCAAATACGATGGTTTAACAGATAATACACGCGGATATTACAAAATTATGCAATGTAAAAGGGACATTGTCCCACTGACTGATAACTGATATTCGTTTAGCTTATTCCCATGTTATATTGTCAAATACCATATAATCATATGCAAAATTATGCAATGTAAAAGGGACATCGTCCCGCTGAATAACTATTATTCGTTTAGTCGATTTCCATGTTATATTGTCAAATGCCATACAATAATATACAGAGTTCGCGCGTTATTGAAAAGCGCGGTACATATTTCTTTGCTTTTCATACCTTGTGGCGATCTTTTCTTCCTGTTGCAAGATAATAAAGCACGCCTCTGCTCATAAGCTTGTGTATGTCTTTACTTAACCACACGATACAACGAGATGGGGGGGGGGGGGGGTTGGGGGTTTGGTTGCACCCCCCCGCCCAAAAAAAAAAAATTGTAAAAAAATCACTCATTGTAAACGATAGTCCAGCACCTTTTCAAACGACGTCTGTGATTCGCAAAGAAAACAATAGATTTGTCCACATGGGATAGAAGTTAGGGATTGGAGCATTGTTTAGGTGATATATCAATTGCATCGTTCGCCGATCACAGTAGACATCGTTTGGACAGCTACGGGGTCGCCCTTTGTAAATGAAAGATGGATTGATCTCATGCCATTTATGACGTCATATTTGGTTACCATAGCAACTGATTCACACAAGATGTTGACACACTATTATGTTCGGATCTTGTAATTGCCCCTAAGGTACGAGAATTGATTCAATATATTGTTATAATTTGATTTACATGTACAGCCACTTTTCCGGTCACACAAGGTGATCTGTCACGAACTTTACTACACTGTACGTCATTTTAAACCTTTAATCAGTCTTTCGCAATCACTCGTGCATGAAAGGTCAACTTAATACTTCCATTTATCTGTTGCTCGAAAAGAAAGAAAACGAAATCGTTATCGAATGGAACTCTCGCCAAACCCGGCAATAATGTAAGTTCCTTTTACTTGATATGTTTCGTTTCGTCATTTTCCTTTTTCTTATGTTGTAAATAAATCCCATCACCAATGAGCTTGAAGTTGCTATATCAACTGATATGACGCCACTAACACTTCGCCTCAGGCTATAAACCACTTGAAAAAAGTGAACTTTTTCACTTTTTGGAGCCCATTTTATAAGTCGTGCGCTTGGCTCAGAGCCAAGGCACGACTACTGACCTATAATTGCAAGTAAGACAGTGAGCAGAACTTTCTACAAACTATTTGCATTTTCTGCTAGAAAAGAATGATCTGACCAAGTCAACGGAAGCAGGAAGAAGTTTAACGCAGCGTGTCGTAGCAATGTTCCATAAAAAAATAAAAGAAAAAAACATTTACGTACTAAGACCTACCCAGATAAATGCCGCGGATTCGATAAACAAATCAATCAAACCACAATGGAACTGTAACTACGGTAAGTAAGAACGTGAGAAAAACTTTCTACCAACCAGACCCACCCAGATAAATACCGCCTAGATTTCAACTCTATTAAGCAGTCTTCAGTTGTGTTGAGCCGCCGCGGAGTCAACGAACAACTTTGTCAAGTGAGTCGGATCAGTCAATTACAGGCATGCAGGTTTGTGATTCCCAGACCGTCTTGTGAAGTCAGTCATGTTTGTTAGGATGCGAACAGTAAGAAGTGTACACCAGTTAGTTTTTTTCTTCATTTATGAGTCTATTACGGATTGTTTTGTGATTTTTTGTCAGATGCTCATAAGATTTGGTGCGGGGTATTTTCAGTTCATAACTTTTGTATTTCGTTTTGGCCAAAAACTTCTACCGGGGTTGTCTAGCAGAATCGCAAAATCTGACGGTGGTAGCATATCTTGAATTTTTCGTGGAATCCAACGAGTATTTTTCATACCCATTCGGTAAAAATCGGACGCCTAGAATTAAACTTGAAAAATAATATTTCAGCTCAAGAGTCAGTCTTCAAGACTTTCCAACAGATTGTGAAGCGTCCAATTTTACTCACGTTTTTGATTTACTGAGATATTGGCCATTTTTATTCCAGAGACGCATCATCCGTCCAAGACGAACTTGAGCAAACATTCATAGTGCGTCTTGTTATATACGTCTTGCAGTTCGTCCAGACAGGCAAAAGACGCATTATACCTTTGGACGAACTATGTTCTGTAGTTTGTCGTACATTGTAGACTTGAAAGTCATGAAAAGTATAGAAATGTGGACTAGGGCTATCTCAGTGATCTTCATTTTCCCAAAAGGTTTCGAAGAAATGGATCGGCATATAGCAAAGTACTCACAAAAAGTTTTATTAAAGTCAAACCCTTGACATGGAAATTTTAAACTATTTTAAGTACAAAAGAGCTTACCCCACAATATTTTGCAAAATTCCTTAGAAAGTCTGCGTCACTGAAAATTTCTTTTGCCTTGAGTTATGAATAAAATTCAACTCTGTAGCTCTGGCGTGTAGTGGAATAAAAGTGAATTAAAATTTTACCTTTATTTGGTACTTATTCCGATAGTTGCTCTTCTGTACCGACGAACCGGGTTCGAATCCCGTTGGGTACGGCCAATATTTTTGGTCTTTTTCCTTTTTTTTTTCTTGCTTATGTGCGAACTGGACATTGTGTGTTTTCTTTGCCTTTGAAATCGACTTATTTTCAAAAAAATATCGAACCGTGCTTATAAAAAACATTTAAGCAATAGAGGACTTTTTCCGTACGGATGTACGGAAAAAAGTCCTCTATTGCTTTTATAAAATATTTCTCAAAAATAATTCACAATACACGCTCTGGACAATCATATTTCCTACTAGCCAATCAAAACGCACATCTGACAACACATGAACCAATCAAAATTGGCGTTATAAAAGTCAAAAAGTTGAAACTTGTGGCAAACTCCAGCGAGCGCCGTGTTAGATCACTGGAAACCCAAGCGTAATGTTTGCATGTTAATGATATTTGAAAATATTAGACATTGTATGGAATTCGAATTGAACGTTTTAAGCAATATATAAAGCCAAAATTGCTGAATAAAATCATCGAAACATTTATTGGTGTTGTCTTCTATCTTTATACAGTGTTTCTATGCTATGCTACACAAATAACAGTGTTTCTATTTCTATGCTACACAAATACTAGTTAACATTTAGACGCACAAGGCGGGGGGGGGGGGGGGGATAGATGCCATTTCCCTTCTTAAGGTTTTTCTCGGATTTTTTCAAGAGCATTTGATGTTAGCACATGCCGTCTTAAATTCAAAGGGGACAGACCTCAAATAAATGTAGCTACTAAATATATCTGAATTTCGTAACTGTTCATCAGTAGGATGCCCAAAATGTGTGCAATTCCACAATTGGTTTCGGCTCCATTAAATAGCTGTTCATTTATCCTTAAGGCACATTTTCGTAAAGTTTGGTGACAATCGGTTACAATGGTAACAAGAAATGACGTCATAAGTAGCACGAGGTCATACGAATTTTCGCGCACTGATAGGCTAATTTTTATTGTCAATAAGAGTACAGACGGATAAAACGATAAAACTGACGCCATCAGCAAAAGTCTTCCCAAACTTTTCTCGTGTCGAGAATTCTTTCACAAATCCCGAATTATTCAATGAGAAAATCGTCCAAAATAGATGAGATGAACCTCAAGAAGCCAAAACCAACCTTAAAACGGAAAGATGAAGATGTTTGTTGAGAATCCAGACCTGAAAATTGGCGGTGAGCAGGATTACTGATAGTGCTGTCGCTGAAATAAGCTTTACCGGAGATGAACTGAACCGTGTTTCAATTACGGATTTTTTGACAATTTTAACCGGAATAAAGGTTAGTTTCAAAATTCCAATTTTTCTATGTGTTTCTGACTTAACTCTACTCAAAATTATAATTTAAGAGCCCGTGTTTCTCCGAATTATGGCGATGAAATTCTGGTTTTGTGGCGATCGCATCTTGCATTTCCTTCTTTCGTTTCAACATTCGTTTTGGCGTTTTGTTATTGTAAAAAACAAATTGACGTCAGTTTTTTATTCGTCTGTCCGCTTATTGATTATAAATTTCGCCATATCGTCAAAGTTTGCGTGGATCCACAGCACTTTGACAATGTTATGACGAAATTTATCATCAAAAAGAGGACAGACGCATAAAAAACTGACGTCAATTTGTTAATTTGAATATAATTGCGTGTTCTTCACCTTTTTTAGGTGAAAAAAAAAAACACATATGAAATGCTACCATAAGCAGCCAAATGTTTAATTGCATCATATTTTGCAACAACCCACCCCCCCAACCCTCCCCCCCAACCCTCCCCCCCAACCCTCCTCCCCCAACCCTCCCCCCAACCCTCCTCCCCCAACCCTCCCCCCCAACCCTCCCCCCCAACCCTCCCCCCCAACCCTCCCCCCCAACCCTCCCCCCCAACCCTCCTCCCCCAACCCTCCCCCCAACCCTCCCCCCAACCCACCCCCCCAACCCTCCCCCCCAACCCTCCTCCCCCAACCCTCCTCCCAACCCTCCCCCCAACCCTCCCCCCAACCCACCCCCCCCAACCCTCCCCCCCAACCCTCCCCCCCCAACCCTCCCCCCAACCCTCCCCCCCCAACCCTCCCCCCCAACCCTCCCCCCCAACCCTCCTCCCCCAACCCTCCCCCCAACCCTCCCCCCAACCCACCCCCCCCAACCCTCCCCCCCAACCCTCCTCCCCCAACCCTCCCCCCAACCCTCCCCCCAACCCTCCCCCCAACCCACCCCCCCAACCCTCCCCCCCAACCCTCCCCCCCAACCCTCCTCCCCCAACCCTCCCCCCCAACCCTCCCTTGTACCACGGTGAGAAAATAAGTTTGCGTGTGCGTCCGAGGGCTAACATGTTCTACTCACGAGTATAAGTTTGGAATGGCATGTTATTACTTTTTAATATAAGCGGATTCTATTGTTAATTGCATCATCGACTCTAACAATAATGGATCGGCTACGTTGTTCTGCACCCAAGAATAAGCCTGTAATGACATATTACTCTACTTTTTGGAGGAGGCGGATTCTATTTTGAAATGCAGTGAGAATAACATACATTGGGGAAACCAAGAGAGATCATGGAATTCAGGTGGCGGGGAGCATAAACCAGGAACTAATAACAACAAAGAGTCAGCAATAAAAGATCACGCCGAAACCACTGACCATGACATTGACACTAGCTATGTGGAAATTTTAGAAAAGGATGTCAATAATTGGCACAAAAGAATCTTTTTGGAATCATGGCACTCCACAATAGACAAAAATTCGGTGAACGAGCGGAAGCCATTCCCTTCTGTTTATAAGACATTACTGAAGCCCCAGGGGATAAAGTAACTTCTTAATTTAGTTTTAGCATATTACACTCGAACTGCATATTTTAGTTACTCTGATGAAGACTGCTGTTGCAGTCGAAAATTCAGTCTTTTAACGATATATAATTTTTTATCTAGATCAGCTTCAACGTTTTTATAAGCACCTTTTATCATATATGGATACTGATCGCCCATCAAATATTTAATAAGTGATAGTAATCCCCTACTTTACATACTTTATTGTAAACTCCCTACAAGAGTTTTTTTAGTTACAAGAAAATAATCCAATAACTAAAGTAACAAATATATAAATTATATAAAATAATAAGAATATAATACGATCATTGTGACTTATTGAGGCATTGAGGCATCTCAATGAATGTTCGCAGTCACATATTTATGCGGGAATCAAGGGAAATGAATGTATATGCAATAATTAATAGCATTGGAGCGGCAGCAACGATTACTGAAATCGACTATTTTTAGTTTAGGTGACCTTAGTAAGTTGCATAGCGATTTGAACAATTGTTTTCCCGAAACATAAAGTTTCGTTTTTAACAATTAAAATAAACAAAGCAAACTATAAATAACTGATTATTCTTTGAATGTAAGGCCAGTCAGGACTTCTGGAAATCAGGGCCGGATTCACGAAATCCTACCTAAGATATATCTTAAGAGATAACTTAAGAGAAATTTAGGAGCTTCCTAAGATATGTCCTAAGTGCTATTCACGAACGATATCTTATGACCATCCCAAGGTAAGCGTAATTTAGCAGTCTCCTAAGTTTAATGGTCGCGGGCAGTTATCGATTAGTAAAAGTAAACCAATCAGAGATAGTTTATATGGCGCGCTCTTATGAATAAGTTATGAAAATTACATGAATGAATATTTTTGTATTGTGTAAATTGTTGTTACGATGACAATACAATTATAATTTTAAATTTCATCTAGAATTTGAGATAGCAAAACTGATCTTCGTTCATGGTCAGTAGCGAAAGCAACAAACAAATCCATCATCATTTCAATAGGGTCTACTTCAATATTTCTTGTACATGGGCTTATTTTCACGGCGAAAAACGGAAATATAACTCTGCAATGAGAAAGAAATGTGGAACCCGTTAATGACACCAAGGCCTATATGTAACTAACCGTGTTGTTTGACATTACCAGAAAATATTTAATTTTTCTTAGGAAAGCAATATAATGCTTTAAAATGTTTCTATAATCGGTAGCTATTGTGATACACAATAATCACGCTGAAAATCGACGTTAAACTCGTCAACGATCGAATTTAGTCCCCGTCAAGACATGTTTTAATAAGTTAGGAGGTCAATTTTGACTTCCTAAGTTTAGGAGAAAAATTAAGACATATCTTAAGTTACGAGGTCTTCGTGAATACCAGTTAAGACGTCTTAAACATTTAGGAGGTCCTAAGCTTAGGAGAAAAAAATAAGACATGTCTTAAAATAGGAGGTCTTCGTGAATACCAGTTATCTCCTAAGTTATATCTTAGGAGGCTCTTTGGACTTAGGATGCTTTCGTGAATAAGGCCCCAGTAATCTCGTGGCTAAATGAACTTGATTTTGAAATCAACGCACTTGACAAAATTGATATCATGCTTGGATACACTATTAATACTCGGTTTTGGACACTCCTGAATCATATCATCATCATTTGTAAGCAAATAATATTTTACAATCGGCAAAGAAAATCTCCACCTTCCCTGGCTCACCTTATAGCCAAATTAAAGTATATAGAATGTGTTGAAAATCACATTGCTTTTAAGAATAACAGGCTTGATTTTCACAAAAAGAAGTGGCGCCCTTTTCTAAACTATTTAAGCTAAATATGCAGCTTCTCTCTTTTTCTTTTCTCCTGTAGCGTTCCAAATGGCCGAATTACCCCTCTTTATTTATTTATTTATTTTCTTTTAAGTTTGTGTCAGTACGTCTCTGTAATTTTAACGTAGATATTGTCTGTAGGTTTTATGTGTAGTATTATTTTATCTTGTATTGTATGTAGAGCAATGTACTGTATTGTAAGTATTAAGTGTATTGTTCAATAAAAGCAATAATAATAATAATAATAATAATAATAAATAACAAATAAATAAATAACTGATTTTTTTGTAAACGAAACACCTGCGAACCAGACATCTATGATAGTGCCATCCAACTTAGTTCCCATAACGGTCTCGTTTTCTAGAAAAATAGTTATAACCTGCCATTGTCTTGTTATTCATGATCATTGTCTAACAACAAAATGTTTTACCCCGCAGAGTAACGTTTTTAATTATCTTATTACTAGAGGTTACAGATTGTAATGATAATGCTGCGAGCAGATGCTGGGCAGTAAAACATGACGGAAACAGTAAATGTACATACAGATTTTGAAAATTTCATAAATTTATTTATTGGGGTCAATTACCATCATTTTCGAATTACATACCATTATAAGTGGTTCTTTGTGATCCATTGTTCAATCGGCAAACTCTGAGCACGTAACAACGCTGAAAAACTCATAAAAGAACATTGCCTTCTCCGTGAAATGTCACTAAATCGTTCGTGACCTTGATGAATGCTTCCAGCAACAAATAAGTTTGAATTTGGCATCATACATTTGCAAATAGAAGAATAGAAGCGAGCACGTGCTATGGACGGCGAAAGACGTATCCAGAGCCAGGCGTATCTAAGTTATGATGACACCGCTGGACGTACGCTTGCTCAAAATCATCGTGACAAACAAATATCGAGACTGCCGCCTGCATAACATAAAGCGCAGGGAATCCAAGGAACCACAGGCAAACCAAAGATTAGTGTGCTACTCGCCTGGGGGCTGGCAGCAATAAGTCCACCTGGTTACAAAATTGTCCATTTGTCCATGTTTGAAATGCTTCCCAGCTTGATGGAAAACTGCTTACTAATAGTTAGCAATAAGCATTGGCGGCAGATTCTTCTGATCGCTATAAAAATTATTAATTATTAAGTTTTATCAATCATTTGCATTTCGTATTTCTTTTATTTCGACAGAATCGACGATGTCTGACAAGAAAACAATGTTTATTTTCCTCTTCGTCGTGTTTCCAGTGGCGATGATGGCGAATGTGCATGTAAAACGTGAATAAATAAATAAATAAATAAATAAATCGCCTCTATTCAACGAGGGTGACACGAAATAGCCATAAGACTAACAAACCTGTGGCCCTCGGATTCCGGATCGAATTGGAATTTGGAAGTGTTGGTTTTTGAGGAGAGGGGAAAACCGGAGTACCCGGAGAAAAACCTCTCGGAGCAAGGAGAGAACCAACAACAAGCTCAACCCACATATGACGCCGGGGCCGGGAATCGAACCCGGGCCACATTGGTGGGAGGCGAGCGCTCACACCACTGCGCCACCCCTGCTCCCTGTAAAAAGAAGGTAATGACTGATTAATGTAATCAAAAATAGGGCAAACAAAGATGAAGGATGCATCAATTGATGGCATCATTGAATCACTTACAGTTATAGTGTCTATGGATTTTTACCCTAAATGGCATTGGGAAGTTGTTGTCTTATTTCTTCAGGACAATAGAGGACTTCGCGTTTATTGGGGGATCATGGGTAATCACGGCAAATATGCCGCCTCAATGAAATACAGTGTTTGTGTTGGAATATAGTGTCAAATAATTTCGTTAAACTTTAAATTTTCTAATATTTGTGAATTGAGAACCCACAATACTATGAAAAAGTTTTACTCATTAAATTTAAGGGATGTAGCTGTGTTAGAAAGCGTGTAATTATTTTCGTTTGTTTTCCATGTATACTTTGTCTGTAAAAAGCGTCCTAGCTCGTCATATGGTCTCCATTTCTATAATGACACCATTTCTCGACAAAGAGGAAAACTGTAATGGTTATTATGAATAGCTCAATCACAGTCGAATCGCAAAGTTGGCAAATATCTTGAATGCAACAAAGGTAACAAATTTTGTCGTATATCTCATTTGCTTAAAAATTGTTTGCAGCTTGCTCATGCCCTGACGGGGTACAGCAAAAGGTTACGAAATTACGCGAAGTGGCCAGAGAGATTGAACTGATTTGTGCAAGTAAGTAGAGAAACTGAAATAAATAGTTAATGGTAATTAAATTTTAATTGAATGAGGTCCAATTTGATCTGTAACGGCATACCAAGGACTAAAAAAACCTGGGCACAAACAGACTAGTTGATATAAACCTACGTGCATGGAATAAGTAACATGAATCGCAGAAAAGGCCCAATTGGATCACACAAAATAATGTTTTGTTATTTATATATGCTTAGGTTGGAGAATTGAATAATCCTTGTCCAATTACTTACTTTGTTGATCAATAAATTTAACTCAATTGCTCAATTACACAGAAGAAATGAGGTAAATTGTTGACGATGTTTTGTCCTTTAAATGCAGCAAAAATGGGTGTTTCTTGGTGTTGCGGAAGCCATTGTTGGTTAGCTTTTGTGTTGTTGTCTGGGTATTGTTCAGTGTCTTTTGAATCTTTTGTTTTACGTCATTTGGTGATCACACCATCCGCAACACCAAGAAACTACCGCAAAAATTGAAGGAAAACACCAATTTTTCATTGTTATACGGACTTCCAACTGACATATCATTAGACATAAGTCCCAATATTCTTCAGCATTAAATGTCTCCTTGTGATTAGTCAAGCAAACAGATCACGAGAATTGATGAGGAAATAATCATCAAAGATGAACTGCCTTGTTTTAAACAACTTCTCTCAACTAGTACTTTAAAGAATGTTAGGATACCAGTAAGAAGAATTTGTCAGTTGACATTAGGTGAAATAGTGGAGCCTACTCATAGTCTTTTCACGATACTAAAGAAGAAAAATTAGGAAGGGAAATGGCCGAGAAAGAAAAATCACAGAACCCCTCGTTTGCTATCATGAACATAGCTATGTATAAAAATATATAGCCAACTTAAGGTTTCTTCGTCATCTAATCCTTCTTGTGATCAATTTTCTCGGCTTGTTCTTTCTTGTTCAGCTTGTCCAGTTGGTTGAGTCAGACATGGAGATTCATGTTATTACGTACACGGTACTCTGAGACAGAAACAGGCAGATGCTAGAAGAACATGCTAGAATATGGGAGGAGACCTCCCCATAATCACATCGACTGCTGAAAATGACTTCGTTTCCAACCTGATACCAACGAATGTACCCCAAAACGCTGGTGCGTGGATTGGGCTCCAGCGTTGGTATTCGGACTCGAAGTTCTACTGGATTGACGGCACCCCACTCCAGGAAGAAGATTCGAAATGGAGGCCTGGGCAACCGGACAACAGTTATGGCGAGCCTTGTGTCCACTTATTTGGATCAGCATTTGGAAGCGAATGGAATGATATCAAGTGTGACCATATGTCCATTGGTGTTTGCGAGAAGCCCCTTTGAGGCAGCAAGTACCGTCCTGAAGCTGTCAAAACCACTAGAATATTTAGTAATACAGTAGAAATTAGGATGAAGGAACTACGTTTAAGTAACTAATTTGTTTTTACAAATGTGGAAACTTATCTATCCATAGATATTTGTAATAACATTCGCTCGATATAAAGTCAGTTTGTGTTGTAACGAATGCTAAGTCAGATGAAAAAAATAAAAGTGGTGTTGGCAATTACTGTCGTAAAGAATATACCTACAGTTCTTAAAATGCAGTTCTCCAATAAGAACGTTCAGCTCTTTGGGCTGGACAAAGCTTACACTGAGGGGGAGGGGCACCCCCGTCATCTATGCATGGGAGTCCCCGCGGGGTTAATAATTAATTTTATAATATAGAGGGAAAAATTACTGAATGCTGATTGGCTGACAGAGAGGGTATTTTAACTTAATTGAAGGCAAAATTACTCGCTCCTGATTGGTCGAGCATCAAAATTTCTCACTCGTGATTGCTTGAGCGTTTCGTTCTCGTTGCATTCATTTGGCTTGGCGGGATTTTGTAGAAAATTTACAAACGGAGCGCTCGCATGTTTTGCTGAAGACTTTGTTATTTTGTTATAAAAAAGGATGAAAATCGGATGATACCCGTAAGAAAGGTGAATTACAGCATTTTACGCCATACAGGAAGTGATCATTTGTGTTAAATCTTGGATATAAATTAGGCGCCTGCAGGCCAGTTTGCGACGTTGAAGACCTTGAAGAAATTCATTCATTGGCGACAAAAGGTTTTAGTTCCATCCCTTCACTGAATATATGCGGATTTCTGTCGACCTAAAGTTAAGAACTTTGGCAGATTTTAATGAAAGGGAAAATATACGTTTAACAGGAGCAAGAATAAGGCTAAAAGAAGTGAAAGAAATTAAGCAATTAAATCGCCAAACGTGCAAGTTACTTTGAACTCGCCATTTGTTGTTGTTATATTTTTATCAAAGCGGCAAAAATTTCACAACACAGGTACGCTTAAAGAAAATTTGCTTTGTTTTTGTCGTAAAGTGTCTTTTATCGATAAATTAGGCTATATTCTTTAGATGTACATAACAGCCAAATGTATCTTTGACATTTGAAATATATTTAACAACGGTGAGTTGAAAAGTTTTTCTTGTCAGTTTGCGAGAGAGTATTAATTAAAATTAATTAAAATGAAAATTTTTCACTTTTCGTATATTAGTTTCAAGTCCGAGTGACTCTTGAAAAGTCTGAAAGGTTTTCCTATAATTTTGCCCTCTACATTATAAACAAGTAATCGCCTGTTTCCTCGTAAAATTAAGGATTAATATCACTTACGTTTTCAGAAGCTGTAGAAATTTTACTCGGGCCAATGCGATTACATATACTAATTACACCCAAACTATCATCACAAAATGTTGGATTCGCTATATGTTTCATTAAATCGGGTTATAAGTATCTGTAATGCAAAAATAACTTTCAACTCATGTTCAATTTTGTCTATTTTCACGGCTTAGTGAAATAGCGTGACAAATTGCGTGATACATTGAAAATCTTTACAAATCGGAAGCAAAACATCGTTAAAACCTGAAACTTTTTGTGAACGATTGTAACACTGGTATCCGCATACCATGTTAGAAACAGTTTTGTATGATGCATGGTTTAGATTTTTTTAATTTTTATGACACCATATGCAAACCAATGGTGCTTTGAATCCCACAATGCCCCAGACTCCCTGTTTTCCCGCGCTTTACCGGTGACAAAACACTTCTCGATAGCTTTTTTCGACAGTCGATTAGGACAATTCAAAGTACTCAGTTCATGTCACTTTGGGAAAAGCCGTCTGCTTTTGCCGATTAATGTGCACTTCGCAAAAATAAATGCGCCTTAAAGGGACTCTGTCCCGATGAAATAATAAATTTTGTTTACATTATTTCCATGTTTTATCGCCAAATGCCAAATGTTTTATCGCCAAATGGATAAAAAGATTATGTAGAGCACAACAGAAGCCTTACTTTGGAGATGAAGTGCAGGATTGCAAGGATGGAAGTGGATTACAGTTCATCAATATTGATTTTAATTTGTGACAGGCGGTCAAGAAATCAAAATTACCATTCTCATGGAAGTTTGACTTCTTTAGTCGTTATTAATCTCTTCAGTTCAATATTTCTTTGATTTTATCGCGTTTCAAAGCGATTTTCTCTTCCCATTTTAAGATAATTTGCATGCATGGGGGACAAGCGACTCTGGTATTGCATGAGTCGATCCAGCCCGGGTGATAACTAAATTTAGCATCAACCGTTTTGGCTGAAAGTTGATGTTTTGAAAATGGCGCAAAGCGTAAAATGTCTTAATTATTAGGATTTTTTTTTCGGCATTTTAGCTCATTTACTTCGTGCTAATGCACTCTTGTGTACCACTTTATCATTGAAATAGAAAAAGGACAATTCGACAGGTGAGCAGGTTTGCTCTGAGACAATTTTTTTGCTTTCCGGGTTAGCTGGGCTGGCTCCGTAAACGCGATTACATGGAAAACGTTCAGCCCGGTTAGTCGGGATCCCGGCTAACTGGGCTGGCGCGGTTGTCATGTAATCGCAAAGTTGATTTTTGTTGCATTTAACAGGCGTGCCGAGATCTCGGCAAACCGGGCTTGTCCGGCTAATATAATTAGGCCCTAACTCTCATAACGAAGTGAGGCGGGGAAACCTGTATAGGGTTCGAGTAACACGGAGTTATATATACTAATCGAGATTCCACGTAATTTCACTACTTGAGGTAACAGTCCTAACAAGTCGGGGGTTTGTAGGCTCAAATCTCTGCCAAGCAAGTTTTCTTTATTTTAAACTGTCTTTATTTTGATTGTTATATTTACCACCATCTTTTACACAACATGATAACTGATACCGCGGCTTCTCGGAATTATTTCGTACTGTCAAGCAATCTATTCATTATGATCATCTCATTAATTTAATAGCATGTACCAGAAGAATACAATAAGTGCCTATTTCGAATTCCTGTTAATAAAATGTGTAAGAATTTCTGTCATTACCACCATATTGGATCAACAAAGGCTGTAACTTTGGTTGAATGTTTAAAAAACCGGTATGCATGCTAGTTTACCCAAGCCTAGCATAAAAAGTATTTTTAGGACCTTTATTTAGGACCTATGACAGCAATATATTAAGGTTTTTAATTTTTTTGCCTTATTACTTTGACTTGGATTTTTAATCAACAACTTAATCACTCTTCTGTACATTTGTATTTTCCTACAAACGAGGTCGCGTTATCATAATTACTTTAAGCAATTTTCCATGCTCTGTTTAATTCGTATTATAATTCTCTGTTTTGGCATTCAGTCCGTTCTATTTGCTTTCGTCAGCTGTGCTAGTTCCAGGAGGCACGTTGTAGCACGGACGGGATTCATCATGCTTTCCCAGGTCAAGGTACGGTGCATCCTTCTGCAATATCACCTCCAGTTTTTCAACCAGTTGCAGGAAACTGGGACGAGTACATGGGTCCTCCCTCCAGCATTGAGTCATCAGTTCATGTCTGTTATTGATGAAAAAGTTTGAAATAAAAATAACAACCGGTTCAATGAGCTCTATATTCCCTTATCAGTTCATGTCTACAATGGGTAAAGAAATGAAAACAAATGAAAACTGTTCAGATGAATTCTACAGCGAGAACACTCCACTGAAAATTTAATGGAACGTTTTCATATACCAGCAACCGTGTTCCTTTGCATACTTTCATCTTCCTTGGTTTCGTGGCCTCAATTAACAAAATTTCACTATCATTTTTCCATGGTATAACGCCAAATGCCACCAAATATACAACTAAATTGGATACAAATGTTCTGTAGAGTAAAACAGACGCTGTACTGAGTTTGGAGATAAAAAGCAGGATTGCAAGGATGGAAGTGGATTACAGTTCATCAAATTTGACTTCGTGACAGGCGGTCAAGAAATCAAAATTGCCATTCTTGTGGAATTGTGACTTTTTTAGTCGTTATTTTCATTGCTTTCATCACTTTTGGCGACGTTTGTTTTCTTCCTATTTTAAGATAACAAAGAAAACTTAAATCATGACAACACGATATATCAGACGGGGCGCTGCCCCTTTAATCGTCAATACAACGATGGATAGCTAAATAAGGAACTTACACGTCATCGCAGCACATGTCAGGTCTTTCCATGCGATAACCAGTGTTAAGCAGTTGATACAGCTCTGTATTGGTCAGCAAAGGGTATGGCACACCTCCTGATCATTAATTGAGCAAGAGAATAAAAACGTTACTGAGGCCGCGATAAACAACACACAAGATAATAACATGTTTTTAGATAATAACTTATCTTTAACAGGCTTTCCTTCATCGATTTTAACGACATTAGTAATTGAATTATTCGGTGACGAGTGGAAATGAAACGATGAAAGTTGGCAGTGGGGTGTGACGAGGCACCTTGGAATAGTTTGGGTCCAGGGGTAGAATTTATTTTGAAAACAAACATATTTTATGTACCATATCTGACCACCTCCCCAATTTTCAGATTAATTACCTTTCTTCCTTAATTTTGTATATAAACGCCATAACCCCCTAAAAAAGACGCAGAGCAAAAAGGCCAAAGACTAACTTCACTTTTACTCTCTGGTAGGTTTCAAATCATTCCCGTCAGAGTTGCAATATCTTAAAGATGTTTTCCTTCCCCCACCACCCCACCCCACTCCCACTACCCCCTCTTCCCCACTCCCCTCCCCCTCCTCTAACCAGCCCTCCAGACAGGGATGAAAATAAAATGAATTCATCGAAAAAGCTTGTAAATAAGGTTATAGAAGTAACTTCAGTACAAACGAGGTTCTTTACACAAACCATTGCTTTCAAGGCAATAATGTATCAAAGCCGATGCAATACTATTTTGTGAGGCTTTTTTAATTATTAACTGAACCACCATAATCATATGTAAAACAGTGAATTACTTTTTTATATTGTAAATACTGATATTTTTAACCGTGTATAAATAAAGATTTTGATTGATTGATTGATTGATTGATTGATTGATTGATTGATTGATTGATTGAGAAAAGACAAAAAGACAATAAACAAATGTACAGAGCGATAGTTATAATAAACGCAACTGGTTTACGTACCTAAGGTAGCCATTTCCCAGAGAAGAACACCATATGCCCAGCTGTGAAAGAAACACAAAGCCATTTAATGACCAGGCGTGCGTTTCTCAAAGGTCCCGAAGACATTTCGGGCCTGAGAGCCATTTTTAATTCTCAGTTTCTATCAAATGGAGCTGCAGTTATAAAATAGCCCACAAGCCTGCCCGACGTGTTTCGTCAACTACGAATTTTATTTCTAAGCTTTCAAAATAAACAAAAACTGATTTCTTGTCATTAACACTGTGCACAAAATAAGGCTTTTTGGGCCCGAAAAGTTTTCGGGACTAGCGTCAATTTTGAATCCAGTTAAACAACTCAACAATTGAAAATTTTCCAAAGTTTTCTGCCCTTTAGTTTCGACTTTAAGTTGTCTTCACTACTAGCTATAAATGAGCTTTTGAAAGCATTTTTAAACAGAGAAATGAAATCCTCGGTTAACTTTTAATCCGGGATAAGCGTTCATCGGCTTTCGAACAACCCGGCCCAGAATATCTCGAGTGAAACCTAGACCCAGGGCCTCGCTTCCTGATCAAGAGCGGTGCTGGTGGTATTGTGGGATTGATGCTTTCTTCCCATCGTGCTCTTCGCTCCATGTTTTCCCACTCTTTGTCATCAATACGCTGCTGGAGTGGAGGCAGTTAATCGGGTGACCAGTTAATCGAGTGTCTGACTGGAGGTTGGGGGCAATCTTTATCAATACAAATGGCGCCATTTTAACCGAAATTCTGTTTGTGTCTGTCATTTGTTCAAAGATTATCTAATGTGGCATGATCAACAGAGACGATTTCTACTCACACATCACTCTTGGTGGTAAAAATACTTTGATAAAGTGATTCTGGGGACATCCATTTTACAGGAAGCTTTTTCGTCTTCTCTGATCTATACGCATCTTCATAAATTTGACGCATCAACCCAAAGTCTGAAACTTTCACTCGATTATCACCTCCAACCAGGATATTACGAGCTGCGAGGTCTCGATGAACAAAATCATTTTCGGCGAGATGATTCTAAGAATACAAATGTCAATCATCGCACATTAAATAACTAAGAACATAGCTGAATTTTTAAAACGTGGTCCATGATAATTACAGCAATTTCACTAAAACCAGCTCGAACAGTGGTTTCTCTGACCCCAAACAGTCCGAAAATCACAGAAAGGAGGGATAAAAGATATAGGGGGTAAGAGCGAAAGGAAAAAGACGAGCAACGGTCTTTTGTTTTTATATTGTAGACTTTAGTTTTTGAAAGGCAAAAAAAAAAAAACAAGGCGAAATACGCTCCCAGACGCTTACTCAGGGAGATTGATGGTTTTTGAAAATTCAGCTAGATAAATAAATGTAATTATAATATTGACATTAAACTCCTCAAAAATGGCGCGGCTTTTGCGAGAAAATTGGCATCAATTTGAATTCAACTGTCCAGTTGAAGAGTTGAATTTGATGTCATCTTGAATTATCAGCTTCGCTTTCATCAGTAATCAGAGATCATGGAGACGCTTTCGAAGGAATTTCCGGCAGAAATGAGCCCCTGAAAAAAGCAATAGGGGAGGCCAAATGGCAGTCCGGACACCAAAAAATCTCAAACTTTTCTACATGCAAGGCACAGGGCGCGCAACCAACACGAAATTAGGCCCTATTTATATGTTCTCTGGTACCCGAGACACCTCCCCCCCCCCCCCCCCCCCCCCCCCCCCGAGACAACTTTGCCGAGTGTTTATATGAGAAATGTTGTCCCTGCTGACCGATTAAAAATTCCTGATCCTACTTAATTATTCACAACGCTGCGTAAATATTCAAATCTAAAGTTCCCGTTTGTATCAGTTTGCTTTAATGTGGTCTCTTTTTTAGTGAAAATTCCCCTTTTTGATTCACATTTTGTTCGAATTGTTTTTTTTTTTAACAAAACTGGCCAAAACTGGTCTCAGCGTGACAGGCAGATTTATAAACTCCAAATTCAAATATCGTCTACCTGTTCTTTTGCGACTTTGTTTCATTCATTCGATCACTGTGGTTTACTTCTTTAACGCGAATTTGTGTCCTTAAACCTAAAAACTTGGCTTTACATGACACGCAGAACGCCGTGAGTTGCCCCGGGTAGGCGAGAGAACGTGTTTATATGAGAAAAAGTTGTCCCGCCTGCCAGGGTTACCCTGCCTGCCGAGGCGAGACAACTCGCCCACCCGAGTTGTCTTGCCCCCCGAGACGAGTTCGCGATTCTCATGTAAACGGTTGGTTGAAGTTTTCAAAGAAATAAGTGAAAAGTTAGCTCGGCCACGGTAACTCGGAGGGTTGGTTGTCTCGGGTACCCGAAACCATATAAACAGGCCCTTTCTTCAAATGCGATTAGTCATGTGCGATTATCTTATATGTATGTATGTATGTACTGGTCACGTTCAAGTCAATTTTGGATAAGTTCAAGTACTGGTTATGTTTAGTGCCCATAGTGCTACGCAAAAGTAAGGATCATTGTTATATGTTACCCAGAAAATAATTATTATTACCATTCCTTTTGCTATTTGCCAAGCGAATTGGAAAAGTTGTTGAGTGGAAAAGCTGTCCTCTTCTTCAATATCATCTTCATTAAGACTTTCAGTTGAAAGCAACATTGCGGCAGTTCGACTGTTTCCCCGTGATGTCGATGGGACGGTTAACAATTCTTTGTCAAAGGTGTTCTTGAACTCCACATCCTAAAAATAGATATAAACAAAAAAGTAAGTAAATATCAAAATTGCATAAAACACTCAACTCCAAGGAAATTTAGCTCAAAACATGAGGTACAGAAGCTATATATTAATAGCAAACAATTTTTTTTTTACTAATACTAGCCAAAAAAACTTAAAAACAAGAGAACAGTAGTCAAGAAATATGGAAATAAATGTTACGGTTATTGTAAGTTGAACTAGTGTATGACCAGTCTTTTCCCGGTATCAAATGTTAATTAATGTTTTTGTATTTTTTTTTCTTACTTTAGCAGAAGTTGACGAAGTCATTTCAAGAAAGACATCTTTGTTGTCTTGTGGCGCCGAGAATACAATATTCACTGAAGTTTGGTCTGCAGTAAGTTCATCTCCCTTAACTTCTTTGTTAGCAGCCCCGCTTTCTTCCTAAATAATTAAATAGCATTGATACGTGTTACACAACGGAAGCAAACTGGTTTTGTTTTTTGCGAACACTTTTCATTTCCAAATTATATAAAAAGGGAAATATTAACAACAAATGTTAACGAGAAGCGTTCGCAAAAAGCCAAAACCGTTAAAACATAAGCCGAAATAGACGAATTTAGTAAATGAAAATGCACTTCGGTTCCTTCTTACCTCAGGGAGATTCTCACAAGTCAATGCCACGTTCTGCCTAACGTCACTGTTATCTTGCAATGGCTCCAATTCCACGTTTACTTGTGTCTGTTCTTTTTTGACCTGCTCCTCAGCAACTTTGCTTTCCTGTGTAAAAATAAAACGGATTTGCTGTCATTCTATTTTTTGATCAGTCGCCGGCGTTTTCCTGTCTAGAAAAATATCATGAATACGGGTATTACGTAGATAAAGAAACAGTTTGAGAACCAGACAATTCATAATTGATGCAGAATAGAGCAACATATTTCATTTTAATTCTAAAGAGTAATAGAACAATTATAGTAAATAGTTAATAGACCCGCAGAAATATAGGTAGAAGCTTCTAAACGAAGGACCTACTTGATCTCTGGTCTCCTCTTGGTTGTTTAAAACCTCTTTGTCAGCATAACATTTCTCAGAGGCTTGATGTTTGTTGATCTAGAAATTCAGCAATCGTACTTGTTAGCACTGTCAGTTTTGCCATGACAAATATGAAAAGGTAGGAGCAATTAATACATTAACTCTTAATTGAGAGAAGGTTTAGTCGTAACTGAAAGATATCACACACATACTAGAGTGAGCGAAGACTGGACCACTACATCATGTGCCTCTGGCTTTACTCGCATTCATTTTTTTTTTTATAGCTGGAGTTTTTCCGGACACGACGCGTGCATTCATTGGCTTATTCATGGTCACATCACATCTAACAGCAACAACTGTTTCCCGCCAAAAGTCTAGCCGGGCGGGCAACATCGCGAAGAGAGTAACAGTTCATTGTTAACCGCAAATGTTGCCGGAATTTGCACGTGAACAGTGCGTGAAGTTGTGGTGGCATGATGACATCAACGCGTTTTTAAATTAAGTGACAGCAAGAGTCCCCCCTTCTAGAGTACGCTAAACCAGTGAGGCGCTTTTCCCGCTGTATACCGCCCATCCCCGGAGGAAGAACCATGGGTTTCAAATGACTGGTGCATAACCATGTTGATTTTTACTTTTTTGAAAAACAAATGTACGCGCGTGCAGAAATGTTGTTCTCCTAATTAAACTTTTTACCGCACGTGCAAAATGTTGTTTTGCTAACTTAAGGCCCTGTCCACACGTATCCGTTTATTTATATATATATATATATATATATATATATATATATATATATATATATATATATATATATATATATATGTATATATATATATATATATATATATGCGTTTACGAACGTAAACGTATATCTGTGGACAGGGCCTTAGCCTTCCGTCCACATGTAAACGGCGATTTCGAGCACTGAAAACGGAGGTTTTCGAAAACGCTCTCAAGAGTGGATTGTTTTTGTAAACGCAGGTTTATCGTTTTCGTGTGGACGCACGAAAACGGAGGTTTTCGAATACGATGACGTGCTAGATTGAGTCCAGTCTATCCCGGTCCACGTTCTCCCGAGTGAAAAATCAACATGGCGGACGGACGACTACTACTACGGACTACGACGTTGCTACTTGGGCTTCTTTCAAGCCTAACAGCATACATACAGTTACATTTTACGTTGTTAAATCTTCAGGCTGGCTATGCGAGGAAGCGATTGAACATAATAAGGATACTTTCCCTGTCACTGTCGAGACTAAAAGCTGTAAAACGATTGAACAGAAGCCCAGCTACACCACGGAGGTTCTGGGTCAGGCCAGGACGAACCAGTGCACGGTGGAATAACTTTGTTGACCAAATTGTTGTACCAGAAGAGTGGAGGGAGAATTTTAGAATGAGTCGAGATTCCCTGTACTCGTTAGCCGTTAGAGCGCATGCTCTATAAGGGACGCTATCGTATTTCCATCGTTTTAGCGTTTTCGTGTCGCCGGGCGAAAACGATTCGAATACGCTACGTGTGGACGCGTATTTTAAGTTTTAGAAAACAGAGAAACAAATCTCCGTTTTCAAAAATATTCGGATATGTGTGGACTGGACCTAAACTATTTTAACGCACGTGCAAATAATTCAACTTTGTAACTCACGTGTCAAAATGTTGTTTTGATATTGAATTAGACATTTTAACGGACCTGCAAAAAATGTGCCTAATTTATTTTACTCGTTTGATATATTAATTTTAAAAACGTTTATTTTGCTATAAATACATAGTCATTCTTCTCTGGAAACATAGAAATTCTCGAGAAAACAAAACTAACTATTTCCCTCGAGACTAGACATAAATTGCCTCATTGGTGATAATCACCTCGTTCACTCTTAAAGGTGTTCAAGTCTCAAGTCTTGATTAAATGGATTGAAATGGATTAAACCCTAATAGATTATTTCGTTTTCTTTCTTAATATTTTACAAATGAATTATGATAAATAATTGTCTTCATTTTTCTTACCATTTTTCTCCTGCGACGTAACCAAGTTAGCAGGTCACCAAACGAAACGTATTCTATCACCAGGAACTTTTGCTCCTGAAGTGTGCAGCATCCAACCATGGATACGATATTCGGATGTGAACCCAACAGCTTCATCTGCTCAATTTCAGACATAAAGTCTTCTTTCTGCGCTTCAGATGGATCATCTAAACACAAGTAAATGTAACGGAGTTATCGATTGTTAGTCTTAACGGCAAGTTTTTGTTTTATATAACTTGTCATTTGCTTAGCGATCGAGGTTTCAAGTACCGTCTACTGAATGTAATAAATGTAGATTTTTAGACATAATTTTATGTTTTCCCATAAAAGAACTCAAAACACTCGGAAATCAATATTGCAATTGGTTAAGGACGCCACGAATTTAAGCTGTGTACAGCTTTTTGTTCGACATATTAAAATGTTTGCCTGGTTCCGAGGCTGAAGGAAATAAAACAAAAGAAGTCATTTTGAGATTCAGGGATGAATAATAGGCCATTTCCGAGTTACGTTATGCCTCGTTGTCAAAGCGAGGCTAGGTGCACAACCTTTCATATGAAAATGAGTTTTATTTGCATTTTAATAAAAACTCATTTTCATATGAAAGGTTGTGCACCTAGCCTCACTTTGACAACGAGGCATAACGTAACTCGTAAATGGCCTAATTTCTTTGTTTCTTCGAAATGTCAATATGTTTGTAAAGATATGCTGTTTAAAAAAACGATCATATGTTGAGCTTGAAGGCTTGGTTCTGAGCGGAAAAACGTTTAAACGTTTCGCTTTTAGGAGCAAAGTAATGTCTATTTGAATAAACCGTTAGAAAGAGTTCTGCGTTCATTTCAGTAACTTTGTTTGGAAGTTCACATATAAACAAGACTGACTTGCATTGTGCAAATTGTAGATGTGCACTTTGTGGCAATGTCTTCCGCCTTCCTGAATAAAATTACTCCGCTTCTTTTTCTCTTAGTTCACCCAACAAATTGTTTCGCCAAACTAGTGGGGGGTGGGGTGGGGGGGGGGGGTGTTAGGGTTAGGGTTATGGTTGGAGTCAGAATCTCCCGCTTCCCGTACCTTCAGTTTTCCCCCGATTCCGGCCCTTTTACGCTTTGCTTCCGCCCGAATTTAGGATTTCTCTCCAGTTTCCCGCCCTTTCCTCTCCCGCCTCTCGTACTCGTCCTGCCCCCTATTCTCCCCGCGTCGCCCCCCTGTCCCCCGTCCCCCACAAATCAGACTGTTCAGCATCCTCTTACCGCTATGGCCTAATATTTACTTTTTATATTATAGCTTATATTTCACCTTGCAAAACTTTCACAGCAACCACCTGAAGTGCCTTCTTTGGATCCTGTAATTTCTGTTTTCGATTGTAAAACACTTCTATCCCAACTCGTTTCGTAAAAGTTGCTTTGTGAACCACACCAAACGCTCCTCGCCCCAGCTCTTCCTCGTATTCTATTTGCTCAGGAAGAATTTCCCACTTGTCGAGGTGGACAATTTCGCGTTGCGAACGAGATGATCTAAAAAATGGGAGAAATTTGATTAATATAATTTAGCCTGAATGAACGCAAAAAGCTTTATTTTTTAAGGGCGCGTTCGATTTACGATATTCCCGGCCGGAATAAGAATAAAAACAACAGTGGAACATTGGCCGTTTTTATACTAGAGACGCATTATCCGTCTGGACGAACTTGGGCAAACATTTGTAGTTCGTCTGGTTAGGCGTCTCTAGTATAAAGCAGATAAAGACGGGCACAAGACGTATTATCCGTCTAGACGAACTATCGTTCGTAGTGCGTCGTTCAAGGCGCATTTCGAAAGATAGTTCGTCTAGACGGATAATGCGTCTTGTGCCCGTCTTTAGCGAGCTTAAGATCCAGGACGCGACGGTTCTAAGACTCCACCGGAAGTTATTTGTTACAGAAAAGCAGCAGTCCGCTTGCCAAAAACTGCTGGCTCGCAGCGTCGCCGTCGCGTCGAGGACTTCAAACTCGAGCTTTCGACGTTGTGGAGAAAACGTGAGTAGTGAGCTTTATGTTTTTTGAAAGAAATTTATTTTTTAACCGTTAAACACTTAAGTATGGCAACTGGAACAACAACAACAACAACAACAACAACAATTTATTGAGGTATTTCCATATCTATACATGGCATTACCTAAGCTACATATATTAATTCTAATTAAATTTACTTATGAAATAATATTTTGTATCTATATTTCATGATATTGAAAATAAAAGCAGCAACTGATCTACAAATAAAGATCAATGCTGTTAAAAAGGAACAAAATTTTTGAGTTAATATCGAAGTCTTTGAAAAAGCTGTATTTTTCAATGACTTCGTCAAAAAATTTTGAGCGAAACTTATTATACAATGCGCAAGAGAATATAACATGAGATTCATTTTCAACTTCATTAGATTGGCACAAAGAACAAATTCTTAAATTTTCGGGAGTTTTGGGAACAGTGTGTCGCCCTGTTTCAATGCGAAGTCGATGATTCCCCAAGCGAAATTTAATAGCACTTCTGTGTAGAGGATTTTTTTATAGCATCTAAGGATTCAGCTTTTTTGGTGTCTATTTTAAAAGCGTTGTAAAAAATAAGTTTTCTGTTAGTGTTTAGAAGTAAGAGTTGGTGATTAATTAGGGCTTTGCGCATATTTTGTACGACGTGAGAAATAAACGCTTTACTATTGTTTTCATTTAAAATCATGGAACTTGAATTGTATTTATTGCATAAAATTTTAATTTTCTGTAATATTCCCGGCTGGTTTTTATCAGCCATATCTTTGGAAATGTGTAAACATTGTTTTGCAATATTATTATCTGGCAATTTTTGTAAATGGATCCAAAATTTAAAAATAGAAGAGTCTATCATCAATTTCAAAGATAATCTACCTAGTTCATTTCTGGCTGCAACATTTGGACATTGTTTATTTAAACCTAGAGATTGTTTACAAAGGAAAATATGTGTTTTTTCAATTACATCTTTTTCCCAAATGTTAAAATCATCTTTATCGTAAATCCCCCATACCTCCGATCCGTAAAGGAGAATGGGTAGAAAAAGTGTATTAAAAAGTTTATTTGTGATATCAAGTGGTACTTTAATTTGAGAAATCTAAATAACGACGGGTAGCAAAGAAGGATCGTCTTACCTTATCTTTAGAATTTAATTTACAGACTCTAAAGTTTCCGTTAGTAGAAAAGTTGATTCCAAGATAAGTGTAATTGCTGACAATTTCTATTTTGTGTTTATTAATCTGAAAACAGTGTTTTTCAAGAATTGATTTCCTATATTTCTTCTGAAAGATCATAACTTTTGTTTTCTTTGGATTCACAGATGACAACGAACTATCACAATATTCTGCGAGAATGGAAAGTGCCTTTTCTAGGCCTTTGGCTGAGTGAGAAATCAACACTAAGTCATCCGCATAGAGTAAACAGTTTAGGTGTGATCCGTTTGGTAAAACTATAGGATCTGTGTCTTCTCGGTCAAGTAGAAAAGGGATGTCATTTAGGTATAAATTAAACAGCATGGGAGAGAGGATACAACCTTGGCTAACACCTTTGCAATAATCAAAGAATTCTGTTCTTTGATCAGAAATTTTTATTGAACATTTGGTTTTAGAGTAAAGATTTTTAACTAGGTCATAAAATTTACCCCCACTGTTGTAGTGGAGAAGTTTGTAAAGTAGGCCGTCATGCCAAACTGAATCAAAAGCTTTCTTAAAGTCAATGAAGCAAGTATATAATTTACCTTTTAGGACTTGATTGACGTATTTATCAATCAAAGTTCTTAGAGTGAAGATGTGATCGGATGTGCGATGATTTGGTAAAAATCCAATTTGAGCTTGATGTAAAATGTCTTGATCGAGTACATGATTTTTTAGTCTGGTATTAAGAACCGAGGCAACTATTAATGCATATGCCCCTGTGTAGTTTGCTGGGTCACGTTTGTTACCAGATTTATAAACTGGAGTTATTATTCCCTCGCACCAAGAACTAGGGAAAAAACCACTTTGAAGTATTAGATTAAATAACTTGCAAAGGGCAGCGTTCAAAAATTGTATTCCAGTTTTTAACATTTCATTACGGATTTTGTCAGGTCCGGGGGCCTTTTTCAATTTCAGTGATTTTACCATATTTTTTTTTTATTTCAGAAAGTAAAATAAAGCTATCTAAAACGTTGTGGATGTCTTTTGTTCGTTCTAAATTAGAAATATCTTCCTTTAATGAGTTTGGACCTGATGGAAGGGAAGAAAGGTCTGGGTGTGAATGTAGTTGTTTAAAATGTTTAATGAAAACTAAAGATTGTCCACTGGGATATCCTGATTATTTGACGGGAGGTTTTGTTCTTCCTTCAGGGATTTGAGATAAGTCCAAAATTTTTGGTTTAGAACTATGTATGTGTTTGTGAACAAAAGATAAGTGTCGGAAATGATGCCTGTCTTAACATAATTGACTTTTTATTCAGGTAAACGAATGTACTCTAAACTCACGTGAAACTAAAAAAAAAATGGCGGAGCCTTCTTGTTCAAGTTCAACCAAACCACTTAGGTAAGTTAAAGACGTTCCTAAATGCCTCACTTGTCAATGAAATCAGCTCTTTTTAGAGTACTCGGAGCAATTGCAGAATACGTATACCCCGCAACTGCTAACAAACTCCTAGACCTAGCCGTAACCCCAACCCAGGAAAAACGAGCGTCAAACAATAGGCACTATTGTTATTACTCATGCGCGAAGCGGCATGAGGTAAGGTTTCGGCTCCGTTTTTCTTGTTTTTCTTATTTTTATTTTTTGTGTCACGATTTTGCATGCAAATTTATGCACGCATATTTTAAATTGTACACTTCCGGTTGACGTATTTGCCATTTACACTTCCTGTTTAGTGACTTCCGGCTATTCTTACTTCCGGTAAAAGAGCGTTACTTAGGTGTCACGACAGAATCTCCTACAACCCTACATACATTACTGTGTTCACGTTTGGTATATATAAGACTTGAAGAATCACTGGCTTCATTGTGGTACAGTCTTCATGTCCACAACATTCAATAGTAAACAACGTGGTTTGCAGGAACGATGACTGAATGAAAGGAGTAACTCTTCTCCATGTCGGACATCTTCTTATCATGTTTAAAATATATCATAAAATTTTATTACGCATGCGCATGAGTAAAGGCTGCTTGGAGCCTTTTGTTATTTTTATTTTTATTTTTTGTCCACGATTTTGCATGCAAATTTATGCACGCATACACTGTATTTTAAATTGTGCACCTCCGGTTCATGTCTTCGCCATTTACACTTCCGGTTTAGTGACTTCCGGCTATTGTCAATTCCGGCTATTGTCACTTCCGGTGAAAGAGCGTTACTTACGTGTCACGACAGCATCTCCTACAACCCTACATACATTACTATGTTCACGTTTGGTATATATAAGACTTAGAAGAATCACTGGCTTCATTGTGGTACAGTCTTCATGTCCACAACATTCAATAGTAAACAACGTGGTTTGCAGGAACGATGACTGAATGAAAGGAGTAACTCTTCTCCATGTCGGACATCGTCTTATCATGTTTAAAATATATCATAAAATTTTCTTACGCATGCGCATGAGTAAAGGCTGCTTGCAGCCTCTTGTTCAATAAGATGCTAATAAGTTGCGGGGTATTCTGCAATTTAGCCGTCGGAGCAATTGCAGAATACCCCGCAACTGAGTACTGTATCATTTTTAGCGTTTTTGGTTTCTGCTTTGTTGTGAAATTGCGTAAATAAGACTTCAGCTTAACTTTAAGCTTTCATTTGTAAAAATATATCCGCGGGAAAATGTGGCAGAATATTAAGCTTATATAAAGCTAAAAAATCTTAATGTAAGCTCAAGCTTAACCTATGGAGAAGTCAAAAGTCGATTGTAAATTAAATATATAGCATCCTAGTGAAACTGTATTGCTAAAATCATTTACCGGATGGATTCTTGTGAATACAATGTTTAAATGCTTCAGAAATAAGCTTATATTTTTACGGAAATTCTCGTTGAAGTCTTGTTGAGCTTCAAGAAATGATTTATGTTAAGTATATTGATGCCTTATTTGTAACTTTATCCTTTAGTGGGAGCTAGAATGACCATATAGACAGGGAACACACAAATCAATCAGTATATTACTTCAGTGTTTTCTCTATTAGCCTCCAAAAGGGCTTTTTAATTTTAGGTCCACAAAAAGGGGGAGGGTGGAGTAAGGGCTCAATGTGTTGTATAAAAGGATTTTATTTGGTTTGAACCCCCACCCCTTGTAAATTCCAGTTTAACTTTATACTTTTCTTCAAAATTAAAACTTTTGGTTTTCTGAAGATGTCAAGTTGAAAGCAATGGAAAAGTTGTCTGACACACAAAAAAGGCAATCAGGTGAGGAGGACAATCAAAGTAAGCGACCACGCCGGAGTGGCGCCGATGCCATGTCTTATTTGTCGGAAAGAGCCGAGTTAAACCACGGACTTCAACAGGAAGAATTGAAGCTGAAAAATAATTAACAGGAGTTTGAGAAAAAGCAAATGGAAGTTGTCTCAAATGCACAAAAGGTGTTCCAAGAGCAGCAGAGTCAGCTGCTAAAAGTGGTGGTGCAGCAACAGCAACAACAGAGCCAACAAACATTGCTGATAATGCAACAACAGCAACAACAAACAAAGGCATTAATGGCCATTTTGGAGCGTATCATGGATAAATAATAGCTCTTTTCAGTTTGTGGATCCATGATGTTCAGAAACTGTTGTGTTCCTTTGCAGAGATAGTGTGGATTACACTGAATAATTATTTTGTTTTATTCTTGTTAGTAGTTTCCCACTGTTTTAAATTTTGAACTGTTGGCAAAGCTGGGATCCTTAAAAAAAAAACATTTTAGGCAGGAAGGAAACATTTTATGGCTGTAAGTTAGAGCCTGTTCACATTGGTACCTGCCGGTACTTTGTCTGGGCACCAAGTGCATATAGTATCTTAAATACCGTAATGATTGTTGCCACAAGGCATGTTGTCAGAAATAATGCTTTGATAGTTTAAATTTTCAAACCAGATTATGTTACTCAATCCCCACAAAGGATCATGAATTTCATTAATTAAAAGGTCAAAATGTTTTGTTTGTAGGGATGCATTGTCATTGAAAAAAAAAATTGACCGTTGTGTTGTGTAAACACTATTTCAGTACCACAATAGTGTTTTCACTTACGTCATATCAAAATTCAGAAGCATTAAACAACAGTTTTCGATTCCAAAATGTTTATGGAATTGAAGAGAGTTTAAAACTACACATCTGGGCCAAATTTTTAAGCGTACTGTAAGAGTAATTCGTTCACGAGTTATAGGCGAATGAGTATTAGACCTTTTTAGTAAGAAATGTATGGAGCGCAGGGTTGTGCTCTAGCAGTGCCCAGGGGCCTCAGGCTCCTTACTTTTATCTTCGGGCGACTAGAAAAACTTATTTTTGCATAAAGTTTAAGTGCCAGGCACCCCCAGATTTCATAGCTGGGAGCCTTTGGTCTCCCTGTGATTCTTCTAAGAGCACAGCCTTGGGAGCGGCCATTTTGGCGCCCCACTTAGGGACACCCGCATGACTAGGCTTTTACACAAGTTGCTCGGCAACTTTTTGGCAACTTTTGTCGAAAGACCATAAGTTGCCGAAAAAATGCTCGAAACCATAAGTTGCTCAAAAGTTGCTCGAAAGGCCAAAAGTTGCCAAAAAGTTGCAGAGCAACTTATGTAAAAGCCTACGCATGACAGCCAAAAGTTCAAAGTCTCAATAACACCAAAAATATCATCACAAAATATTGTATTGACTATAGATTCCATTAAATCGGCTTATAAGCATCTATAATTCAAAAATAACTTTCAACTGGTTCAATTTTGTTTATTTTCATAGCTTATCTAAAATAACGTGATGAATTGCGTGACACATTTGAAACCTTTATAAATTGAAAGCAAAACATCGTTAAACCCTGAAACTTTTTGTGTGGTATCCACATACCAAATTAGAAACAGTTTTGTAGGATGTATACTTTAGATTTGTGAGATTTTATGACGTCATGTGCAAACACTCTATACCAATACCAAAAGAACGTTTATCACCTTCCTATGCAGATTTTTTGTGGCCCAACTCTTTAAGTGTGGTTGCAATAAGCACAAGACCTTCACTCTGGTTCCCATGCAATTTTATGCTTGTGCTTGGTGCACAATGGGAATCAGACTTCATAGAGGTGAGATACAAGAAACATCAGTTACCAAAGGTGAAATAAAATAACACTAATATTTATTTAAAATTGATGTTTATAAAACTGAAGCTTGTGATTAGCCTTTGAACAAGAGACTTTTTTTCATTCTTGGGGGTATTCATTATTTATGGGGGGGGGGGGGTGGGGGAGTAGGTGGATGGTACATGTAAATTGGGTTTAAAAATTTTTATGCCCCTCCCCTCAGGTGAGGCACAATCTGAACGTTTTGGATCCCCCTTCCCACAAGCATGTGAAACTGTAATTAACTGTTGTTTCATAAGGTTAAAGTAAAATTTTTCCCCTCTTTCCAAACAGTGGGAGCAGAGGATTGGGAAGCAATTTTTTAGAAAGATAATCCTGCTTTTCCATAGTCGGTCAAAAGAGTAGATGTTCTTGTACATGTTACTAGTACATGTCTGTCACTACTAACCACACTGACTACTAGATTTCTTTGAAAGTCCTTGTTGTTTATACGGAGGCTATAAAATACCACAATTGAGCTTTTGAAGATTAGGCAAGTTCAATTCATGTTTGTTTCCTTGCCAAGTATACTGAGCCCACTGTTAATTAAAATAGTCATTCAATGTTGGTGGGTCAAGTCCAAAGTAAGCAGCTGTTGAGTTGGAATAAAGACAGGTTAAAGCATTTCTTAAAGTAGCACAAACTACGTACATTTTTCCAACTTGGCTTAAACCTATCTTCAAGTTCTTCTTAAAATCTAAAAATTTTAAATAATTAATAATGTCTCCGAATAGCCATTCCACAGAAGCACGAACTGCACTCATAGATTCATCGAACATCTGCATTTGCCTTGTTAAAATTCCAACTCGGAATGGTGCCTGAAAGTGAACCCTAAGTGGGTACGCTGCGTCCCCATATAAGCACATATCTCTTCCAGCAGGATTGAAAGCAAAGGTCTCCAGGTCATCATTCATTCAGCCAACATTCTCGCATCGTGCATCCTTCCTTCTATAAGAATAAATAAAAGAAAACAGAAAGTGTCTGATAAAAGGAATTAAATAACTATGGAATGATCAATACATGCAAATTCTCACCTACGGGGCCATAGAGTTGACCAATCAGCCCATTTGGAAGCGTAACAGACTGAAACTTAAGGGCATGGACCCGTTTGTGTCCATTGTAAACAGTTCGCTGGTTTACAATCGGTCGAGTGATGGGGCGAACAGTTCCATCTATGAAACCAAAGCAGTTGTCAAGGGCTGCTCCGCTGTTGTGGATTACATCTACGTACGTACTCAGGGAAGCAGGGCTCATAATTGCGTGATTCCACTGAGTAACTCTGTGTCCATGAGTGTTGTAAATCCAGTCCACGACTTCGTTACTGATCATGCTGAGTTCTGCAACCGATTGTCCAAACATAGGAATCATGTCCGAATAACGGCACGGATATGCAAATCTCTTCAGTGCAATGCACAAGCCTTCAGTTCCATCGCAAATTGTTCCATTGTAACATTTAAAGATTGGAGGAACTCGCAAGGCATCAACAAGGAAAGGAATATCGCCCTTCTCCACTCGGAAATCTACTTTACACTCGGCTGGCTCTTTGTTTGAATGTCGGTCGTTTCGCCAACGAGTCGTTTCGCCAACGGTCTACAGCAAGTGGTGTTTTTGAAAATTACCCAACTATGGACTATGGGCTGCTTTATAAAAAAAACCTATTGCCAAGAACTTATTGTTCAAGTTACAGATATTTTAAAGATCAGTAATAATTGACATTGAAGAGAAATAACTTTTACAAAGGACAATTCAAGAGGGTTTTGTCTCAAGCTAATTGAAGATTTCAATTTGCGAACTGACCAGAGACGTTTGCGAAACGACTCGTTGGCTAAACGACCGGTTACCCTTTGTTTACAAGAGAAAATTGCTCGTACGCTGAATAAAGAATTGAAGAATTCTGCGGGGTGTATTCCTCGTACAGCAGTAGAAATTCTTCCTCATCGATTATTTCTTCCTCCAAGCGCAAAAGTAGAATTTCTTGAACTTTTTTAAAAGATACCATCGTTTTCTTCTGTCAAAACGTCGAAAACCTAAAATTTGAACTCACCGCGTTGTATTGAGTCGGTTCGTAAAACTTAACTTTATTTTTCCCGCGCTTACAACGGCGTTCTCGTTCCAGGCTTTTTCCCGGGCACGGCGTTCTAAAAGCCGTCGCGTCCTTGATCTTAAGCTCGCGTTTATACTAGAGACGCATAACCAGACGAACTACAAATGTTTGCCCAAGTTCGTCCAGACGGATAATGCGTCTCTAGTTGTTCGTCCCGTCTTTACACTAGACGCATAACATGACTGTCATGACAGACGCATTATTCGTCTGGACGGATAATGCGTCTCTGTTGAATACAACTGGCCCCAATGAATAAATATAAGAACGTTCTCTGGCTAAAATGATTTAAAAACCGAGCTTTCGACTGCCTGTACTGCAGTTTTCGAAAGGTGGAAGAGAATGGTAAAAACGTCCATAAACTAAGAAATGTAAAAAAACGGTCGTTTTTTTCTTTTCCGCTTTTAGCCTCATTTGTAAATAGTATTTTAAAAATGCAAATATTGTAGAACCCTGGCCGTTAATGCCAAGACAATACCACATTCTTTTGAACAAACATCTTTAATTTATTTGTTCAATTTATACATTTTTATTTCTTACATCGTTTAATTCATGCGTGTTTTTTACCATCCTCTTCCACCCTTCGAAGACTGCAGTCCAGGCATCCGAAAGCTCGGTTTTTAAAACATTTTAGCCTGAGAACGTTCTTATATTTATTCATTATTATGGTTACTTTTCTTAATATTTTACTGATTAACTGACCTTCTCAACCGTTTTATTCCATTTTTACTTAGCTCTTCATTAGCCCCTGATGAAGGTCAGTTTTGCCTAACCGAAATATTGGGCAATAAAATACCCTTTATAGCTGTCCGATCAGCCTTGCATTTAGTTTTAAGTTCTTCTCAACGATACCAATCAATAATGTTGATTATTTCATCATTGAACGTTCTCAAATATAAGCCCATGGATCTATATTTATGGGAAGCCTTCCACTACAGATGAAGTGAGTTAAGTACGTAGTAAGCAAAATTGCACAAACCTTTCAATTTTCTTTCGATGTAACTTCTTGTGGTACCAGAAGGCAATGCCAAAAGACAAAAACAGCAACAAAACGAAAGCGACACCAAATGATATGTAAACAACCATGTGAATAAAGGTCGAGTTTGTCTTCTCCGTGGATTCCGTAGGTTTATTCACTGCAATGTTAAATAAAGAAAACGAAGGAAGAGTAACTGACAGTAATCATTCAACAGACTAAACTGAAAGTCGAACTACTGTGTTTCGATTTATATACTCTTCCCACGTCAGAAGCCGAGGGACCGGAACATATTAAATATACAGGAAAAGGTGTCTATGTAAGCATCTCAAAGGCTCCTTTGAGTCAACTCGTAAATGCGAAAACGTCCGACCCTCCCCTCTCCTAGCGGATAACAAGTTCCTGTATCCAAATTGATGGTAAAACTACTGCCCATTGTTAAGCTTACCTTTATTACAAAGATTACCATCGCAACATTCCAAATGTTTGTTCTCATTTCGTGAGCATTGCTCAGCTGACATACACCCTTGAGCGGTGACTTTTTCGTCATTCGCCGTTTTATTGGTAAGTTTAAAACAAAGGTTTTCCGGAAATGTACAGGACTTGACTGCGACGGTAGCAGATGATATTTTGTTTGAGCACCGATAACAGACGTTACCTAAAAAAAGAAGAGATAGCATTCAATTCATTTTATTTACTTAGGCCCAAGTCAAACGCCGTACTTCACGTGAGCCGAACTCAATTAATTGAGTTCGGCTCATGTGAAGTAAGTTCGGCGTTTGACTCAGTTAAGTTCGACTGATTGTATTTTGATCGGCTAGCCGTTCTTCACGGCTGGTACAGGCGTGAAGAACGGCTGATGTTGAGTTCGGCTGAATTAAGTTCGACGTTTGACTCAACAGGCGACCTTAATTAATTTGAGTCGACCTAAACTGTATTTAGGTTCGGCTCATGTGAAGTACGGCGTTTGACCTTAGCCTTACGGGTATGGAGACAGGACAGTACAAACATATTTTTGAGCTGACTGAAAATGAGTGTATGGCACAATCTTTAATTTGCAATTCGGTGTAGACATAAAAAGCCTTTTGTTACTCTTAGATTAAATTAAGAATACGCAATACTTCAGACCTTGTGGAGTAAGCTTTAAACACTTTAATTTCTTTTACTTTGAATCATGGAATCTTGGTTAGGGTTCCGATGCTAAACACAAGCGAATCATCAAATTTTACTGATACCTGGGGCTGGCTTCTCGCAAATATAATATTTTGGATTATCGCAATTCTCTTCATCCTTCGTACCATTACCAGTGTTCATTTTTATACATTTTGTGTTCCTTTCTTTGCCGATCCACACGTGCTAAAAAAAAAATAGAAAACAGCAACCACAAAGAAAATTGTACAGAAATAGCTAGTCGTCCTGATATGACACATGAAACTAAATAAGATCGAACACAAGAACAGCACAGTCAAGTCAGCAACGTAAAGGGTAAATGAAGCCAGCTTAGCTCTCCATTTGATGAAAAAAGAAGGACAGATAGGAGTCTGCCGCACTTATTACGATTACAGTTTATCGCCGTTTGGTGTCGACAGCCTTCCAGTGATACAGTAGACAAATCATTCACTTGGAACCAGCTATCTTCGCAGATTAATGAGAGAAAATGGCATGCCAACATCTCAAGCAACCACAGGCTGCTAAATAAGTCCCATGTTAGGACAAATGACACATCGTCTTCAAATATATAACCGCGAAATGTCTTCCAAAACAGTCATTTACTGATACGCTCTGTGAGGACCAGCGCTCAGTAGAAGAACAGAAGAAGCACTTTTAAAAAGGACCCACTGAACTATTGTAACATCTCGGAAGACCTTTACATCAGGTCTGAATCTGAATTCCATTTAACGGGAAACCAAAAAAAATTACCAAGTAACAGGAAGAACACGTTGTCTGCAAGGCCGGTACAGACTCTGCCAGTTTCAATACCTCTGGACCCACCCACAAATTGTGTAAATACTTCTGTGCTCGGAATGGCCTCCGCATACACCGCTACTTTTTAACAACGGAACACTGAAACCGCGGTCATTTTTCCTAACGGCGAATAATTGCATTTATTCAGATATAACTGGCCAAGCATGAGTAACAATCGGTCATTAGGCATCTCATTGGAATCAGCTGTATCCTTACTATCTCTTTCCAGTCTCTTCCACGGGGAAAAGTGTTTCATCAGGATATCGAAACACAGAGAATTGGTTTGCGACTTCAGGTGTTGAATACCTGATAACATGTACCCTCTAGGTTTCGTTGTTATAGACTTAATGCTCTTCAAGTTACGAGGTGCCCCCCGCCCCCCTCCCCCCCCCCCCCCCCCCCCCCCAAGGCTCAGGAAGTCAAGATAGGGTTAATAAGTTTGAGAAAATTTGAAAATGTACTTGTTGCATCTTTACTACTTTTCCTGATAATTTCTTGTTCGGTTTAATCCATATAACTCGTACTTACATGGATTGGAACTTTCTTTAGGCCAGTAATTTCCATGTAGCGAATCAAAAATTGTTTTTCATCATCATCATTTATCTTCGCCAAATGGCCACCAGATTTAATGCAGTCTTGTCGTGCAAAATTCCATGTATCTGGTGGTTTGTAATTGTAGCACGACAAACCATTGAGAAACCAATTAGCAGGACAGGCCAGTGGTCCTAGGGATTTATAATATATTAAGTAACTTTAAAATTAATGGCACAGTTTAAATGTTAGTGATGCTATGTTTAAACCGAAATGATCTTCTGTATACTTTCAATAGGCATTGTTTTCAAAATTTGTTAAAATGCATTTTGCTGGTAGATCGTCCTCTCCTAGAAATATATGATACGTAGATTTAGCTTGCAAACAGTCCAGACTATTTTTATTTTAGAACAATTTTCTTATGACGTTGAAATACGATTTCCCTTAGTGTTCGCGATTTGTTATATCCCATTCTTTTTAGTTATATCCCGTTCGCTATTTTGGTTGTTAGTTTTATCTGCGCCTGATCGTTTCAAGGTAATACATGTAAGAAAAATACTATATATTTCTATTTATATATTTTTTATTGTATATTTTCATGTGTCCGACCAAGTTGCACGCAGCTACCGAACTTTTTAGATCCAATAACTAGCGGTATTTTCATTTCGTACCGTACTGCAACTCACCTTTTGCTCGTTTACAGATGTAATGTTCATTTTCCTTGCAACATTCAGCAAGATTCCAACCATTTCTCAATAGTTCAACACATTTAATTTTACTTGTGTTACTTGGTTTGCTATCACGCCAGTTGACGAAGACGGAACTGTTAAATGTTCTACCATCGATCGATACATCTTCTCCTTTCTGGAACTGGTGAACCAGCCAATCCAAGCGCGATTATTCTGAAGCTTTGAAGACAGCTCGATATTAACAAATTCCATTTCCTTTACATCCCTTATGCTTACGAGATTTCCTCCAAGCCCAAGACATACTCGTAGAGCTTTTAACCAGGTAAATTTCCGTGAGTATCCAAACTTACCCATTATCTTGTAGCAAGAGCTGCCAAACTCCTCCCATTCATCAGGGCAATCTAAAGCTAAAGAAAACAAATTATAAAATAGGGGAAGAAGAATCTTATATGAAGTAAACGCTTCTTAAGCATATATATATATATATATATATATATATATATAACTCAACAATGCACTCGGCGCGTTTCTTATTTCTTTAATATATAGAACTTGCAGATAATGTATGTTTCCATAATGTAAAACCGTTTTTAAACATGCACACAATTTTAGGGGTATAAAAATCGCACGTGTCAGGATAAAAAATAGTTCATCTGGATGAGGATTATCAGGATGATCGGATTCGCGCAACAAAAAGCTAGAGTGGCTGTGATAAAACGGTGGACACATAAGTGGGGCGGTGATAAGGCGTGGCTTCGCAAGAAAGATCTCATTTGTAAAATAAGCACAAGCGATCGACAAACGAAAAATATGAAAAAGGTACGACCATAAGTGACATGACAAGCTTTTCTGTCTCACGTGCAAATTTTATAAGATTTTCGACTTATCAGTGTCAAACTAATCTGGCAGTCATTTTGAATTTAACCCTTTGCCATTTTAGCGAGATGGTTCCGGCCTCGTTTGAAGTCCCTTTTTAACCGTAATGAAAATAATGTGACGTGATTCGCCTAAAAGGCCTTACGCTGACGCACTTGGCCATTTGAGATATTTCTAACAGGACTTGTGAAGTCCGCTGTAACTGAGATAAATTTTCTATATTTTGTTATGGAGCTTATGTTCTCTCCTCTTTTAATTAATATAAACATGGCAAGTCTGGGTCTAGGTTTCTTAGTTAAAAATAAACTTTAAGTCTCAAAAAAATTTCCTGTACATGTGTAACTGAGAAACGTTCGAACGGTCGGCCGTAAATAGTAGAGCATTTCTTGGTTTGGCCTTATTTTATGTCGGCTCCTACAAGATACCAGTGAAATAAAGCACATGTGCAGGAGAAGTGGGAACCCAAACGAAAACATTATAACTATTTAACGTGAAAATTTTATTTGATTGAAAGTGACTTACCAGCGTTAGACATTGTTGTTACCACAAGAAATGAAACGAGGAGAAGAATCCTCGCCATTATACCGTCAGAAATGAAGCTATTAATATGAAAAGAATATTGTGTTAAAACAACATAAGAAAGGCAATGAGATAAAACCTTTTCTGTTACGCATATGGATAATTTATACACGTTTTCAACGTACCTCTTTAACCATGTTGTTTGGGCTAGCTGTTGACAGTGATTCACTTGCCCGTATCCGCAGCTGCTTCTTTAAAGCCGTGTTAACACGACATCTTTATTGCACATGCAAAAAAGACCGGGAGTTGTTGGAGCTATGAACACAAAACATGGTAATTTTATAAAATAAAACAGCCGGCAGCACGTAGGAAATATGTAATCAGGCCAAATTCTTTTCTGTCAAGCATCTGTCAGCGGATTTGTTAGTATTGAGTAATTTGTCAATATACTATAAGCTATTATGTTAAATTTATGTCACGGTTTATCAGTTTGTGTTAAATACCCTTAACTTGTTCTTACAAAATAACTTCACGTCAAATTCACTTTATTTTAAATTTATAAAATATATTGGTTATTATTTTACTACTTTTACTTATCGGTATCGATCAGCTGTTCGCTTTTTACTTGCACGCAAAGTTATCAGCATGGTAATGCCTCCCATAATTATCAAAGCAACCACCTTTACTCACGCGAGCTAGGTAAAGACACATCACGACATGCTCAACTTCAGCTGTTATACACTGAAATATTTGATAACTTCGATTAAATAACATGCTTGGCGAATTACGCACAAAGGCCTGTATAAAGCTTTATAGAATAAAGTATAAAGTACGACAATTTTCACGTTTATGCAATGAGCTTATTAAAGCCACGATTCACTTTCATTAACTGAGACCAGCTTGTGAAACTAACAGTTCCAATTTTTTGCATGATAATTAGTTTTCAACACGCGCCATTAATTCATGTGACGGAAATTTTCTATCTTAAGGTTTATGTTTATGAAATTGTCGATTATATAATAATCGATACGTTCTATCCATAAAAGTTTTAAAGATTGTACGACCGCATATTCTAAAAGTCGCTATCACACTACTTTTTTCTGGTGTTGTGTCTGAAAATATCGTTTTGATAACTAAAAATATTTAATTCACAATAACCAACCAAACGACTCTGTGTTTACTTGTCTCCTAAAAAACAATAAGACAATGGTCGACTTATTTTCCATACTAAGGAGACGTTAGGTGTTAAAGTGCTTGTTACAAGTCAATATAAAGTACAATAGCAATATAATTAAAGAAAGCTCTCATAAAAAGTAGTGTTCTAAGTTGTCGTTTGAATGAATCGATAGAGAAAAAGCAGCTGGGATGTGAAGAAAGCCTGTTCCAGAGCTTTGGCGAGGCAGGTGTGAAACTAAAGCTCTGTCGCCTTCCGTATAAAGAGCCTAGTTGGACGGAGGTGTAAGACATTATTCGAGTGTATTCCATAACCAGATTAAGTTTGTTGTTGTTCGTTATCCTTAAATCGAATTTATTGGCTGTGTTTACGATTTGACGACAGTTTGTGCAGGGCTGAAATTTCGAAGGTGTAAATGCCAATTGAGAGCGCCGCGCGGTAACTTTTGTCGAAAAAAGAATAACACATTGTTGCCTATGGACAAGAAAAGATCATGATACTGGTATAACTCATGCAGAAAACAGTTTGACTAATTATAACTCGGTTAAATTAGTAGCTTATAACCACTCGAACGTTTTTTGAAACAAAAACAAAAACAAAAAAAACAAAAAAACAAAAAATCAAACGAAAAAAAAAAGCAATTACTCTCCATTTAATGCCGTACCTGACTGACCAACTGTGTTGAATAATTATTCCACAATTCAAGCCCAGTATTCGTCAAATTTGTATTTCTTTAAGTTATCTCCGTATTTATGAACAAATTTTGATCTGTATCGTTTATTGTTGTTGTTGATGGAAATTTGGGTGTTTGTTTAGCACATATAAAACGTCCCCCACTAAAATAAGTTTTGCTGCCTTCTTCGGAATTTTCGTCATTTTTCAATTACCATTCAAAATATTACGTCACTTATTAATAATTCAATAAATTTCCTCATAACTAGGTGAGACTTCGCTGAACAAGAAGCTGTTAGACACTTTGCTCGACAAACACTGGTATGTACTGAAATTTATACGAATTAAACTATATGAAACAACTAATCTATACCAGGCCAACAATATCTTTTTAGCATTTTGGTTTGGTATTGTTTGGCGATCATATCACTTTGTATTTTTTAAAGCATATTTAATTAAGTTTAGTCATTAACAATGTTCGCTCTTTGTTCACTGAAAATAGTGTTAATTTCAGAATTTTCCAGTCACAACATTAACAAGTAATTCTGTAAAATGAAACAATAAACATTTATGTCCCATAAAATAATTGTTCTTTTAATGTTCTCTACCAATATGCAGGGGCACCCAACGAATCTGTTCCTCACTTTGTCTGTTCCCCAGCGGAATTCTTGCTGGCTGTCAAAAAATATTCTGTATATATATATATATAATATATATATATATATATGTATATATGTTTTTAATTACCATTTTTGCGCTGGCTAACTTCAGAAAGGAGTCGCAAGAAAAAACTGTGCTGGCTAACTTGATTAGATCGAAAAGAGACGGAAAGATGGATTTTGTGAGGAGACGTTTGATGTTGGTCACTTCGTAGTAACAAATTTAAGCAGTTCTTGGAGACATCCAAACAGGTTTGAGTTCGAGACGGCAGTACATGTACAAAACAATAAACAAAAAAGCTTCAAATAGTTTGCCATTAATGTTTCATTCGTTCCTAAGCCCCTTTTGGTAACTTATTATTATTGTTTTTTTTACTTATTCATATTTTTAATTGCTGGCAGGGAAACAAACATTTTTTTTTTATCCAGCTGGCTGGTAATTTCCTTATGTGTTATGCTGGGAAAAAGGAACAGATATATTTTTCCCAGCAACGTAGAAGAACACCTGAAAATGCTTTTATATATTAATTTATTTCAGTAAAATAGTGCATTTTACCAAAGATTGTTCGTTGGGAGCCCCTGAATATGTCCATCGGGTACTGTTGTGGGTAACGTATTTTGAAGTTCGCTTTTGAAACATTCGGTTTGAGGGAATGACCAAATATTCCTATGAAATTGCTCTAAATTAAATATCAATCTACTGGCTAATTGTTACTAGAAATGTACTACCTAAATGAGAAATTTTCAATGAAAAATTATCAACAGCTTGAAACAATGTCTAACAACAGTTGCTTCCCAGTGAGTTTCAACAGTTGTTACCGTCGGCCTCCTTTAAAAAGGGCTATTATGCATTCTCATGAAGTATTCAATGTAGTAGCATTTATTTTCAATGGATGGATCCAGGAATTTTTTATAGTAGTGAGGGTGTCCAATTTAAACTTGTACACAGCAAACTCTATTGAAACGTTTTCACAACTAATAATTTCTACCCTCCCATGCGGTTCCACGGGCCAAGTAATAGAAAACTAACCAAAAAATCGACCCTTTATTTAAGAAATAAACGAGACGAGAGATTTCTCTTATCGCCATGCAAATTATGAAAACTTGACATTTTAAAAACAAACCGCGCACGAATTTTTTTTTTTTATTTCGGCAGATTCGACGATGGCTAACAAAACAACAATCATCATTGTCCTCTTTATCATGTTCCCATTGGCAAGGATGGCAAAGCAGCGTTTAAAACCTGAAGGTAATGATAAAAGTAATATAAATTTTCGCTTAACAACCTGAAAGGATGGGATAGGCCAAATCGAGTTAATATGGTAACACATTACGAAATAGTGAAATCCGTCGCATTCGGATAGTCTCGATGGATTTTTGCCCCGTTTTGGTATTTTATAACATTGGAGGGATCTCAGTTGTCTTATTTGTCGACGACAATGTATGTTGGTGCTGGAGGCCAATTTGAGTTCCTTGTTTTGCCACTGATCACAGCTTCTTTTCGTGTTAGTGAAATTGGTGCTTAATCTCGCGCGACCGTCCATCTGTTCTTTAATTTAAACGTCTTTGTTTCATCAAGCAGTTGAAAATTCAATTTTGTTGAAAATGACAGAAAAAGCTGATTTTCAGACATGTCTTCATATATGCGTCCATTCTTGACAGATTTTGTCTCACATCGCGGACACACCGCCATTTGCTTGTTAATTAATGTTCTATGTCTACACGTGTTTTAAGGATGAACAAAAACCTTTGAAAATATATTTTCCTAACAGCATGCTTTCTTTAGGAAATTTGATGTCATTTTTGGAGAAAAGTGAAATATGTCTATGTTGAATAGCTCGTGAACAAATGTCTTGGGTTGGTGGTGATAAAAATAACAATAGTAATTGCACATCTCAATGTATTGCTTAATATCGTTTGCAGCTTGTCCTGTCACTGACGTAATAAATAAATATAAAGACGAGGTAAAAAAAGAACAGGAAAGGGTCAAGAAATTAATCGATGAAGTGGTTCAAGAGATTGAACTCAGTTGCGCTCCAAGTAAGTAGAAAAACGTTTACTTTAGGAGGTCTAGGTCACGGTCTGAGGCTGTAGCTCTAAGGCAACACATTAGAGGCCGAATGCAGTTCTTAAAATTCGGCCGCGTCACCTACCCCGGGCTTCCGCTCTTAATTCCTCGGTCAACACTGTACCTAGTCGACTTCCGGTTTTTTGTTGGCATCAGTAAGGCCACCAAAACAACGTCAAGGAGGAAGCGTCACACCGTCACGCTGCCAACCCCCAACCCACACTACACTAGTGTGAATCTTCAAATTACTTAATTATAAGGTTCTGACGAATCGCTGGTTTCCTTGTGGTAGCCTTCTTTATAAAAGCAATTAAAATAGAAACGTGGCTTACACGATGAAGGGATAATTCTTGGGAACATGTGGGTTCTTATCGTCTTGTTGCCTTACAAAAATTACTGATGTTTTTATGCTACATTAAAACATATGACAAATGTTTCTTACGCATGCACATGACATACGTTTTAAGTAATTTGGTGTTATTGGTGTATAAGTCAATCCTGTAATTCTCCTACCGAGGTAACGTTGCTTTTATACACAGTATACAACTCGAGGCCGAATTTGTCGAGATTTTGTAAAAATAACAGCTATTTTTAATTTAGAGCTCTTCCAAGGCTTCAGCATATTGTCAGTTTATTCCACATTCTATTACCGATTCTTTTCAATGCCTGTGTAGTACTAGGAGGAGCTCCTATCAATGAACTTGAACTTAGGTCCTTAACTTCTAGATTTTTATTCAAGAAAGCATTAAGTGAACATTTATAGAACATTTATGGAACTTTTATAGCTTAATAATGATAATAGTTTTTTTTTATGTTTTAGCGATTTTTCTTGTCTTATATTTAGTTTAGTTGTTGTTTAACTCTCGGGCGTACAATGTAATGTACATCATTAGTTTATTTTAATTTTTATTTGTAATGATGTACAAAACTCCTTAAGGTTTTTCTCCGATATTTTCAAGACCATTTAAGATTAGCACATGCCATTTTCAGTAGCAGTTCATTTATCTTTGAGACACATCTTAGTAAAGTTTGGCGACAACCAGTTGCTATGGTAACGAGATATCATGTCATAAGTAACATGTGGTCACCCCATTTTTGAAGACAAATGCGTGTTTTTCACCTTTTTTCAGCGAATAAAACATATAAAATGCTACCAAAAGTACCAAAATGTTTAACTGTATGCTATTTGCAACTCTTGCAAAAAATATTTGCAATTTCCGCATTTTTTCCGAAAAATTTGAATTTTTAGTAAAATCTAAGATGGCGGCGATCTTGGCGGCCATTTTGGATGACGTCACGGACCCCGGCAGCGCCCCAACCTATAATATTTACCTTATCTTGTAGAGCACATCGCGTGCTATCTATAATAATAATAATAATAATAATAATAATAATTGAAATTTATATTGCGCTTTTTAACATAAAATTATGAAAAGCGCATTGCACTTTAGAAAACAAAAATAAATAAATAAATAAAAATAAAACTTATTGTTATAGACTTAATTAAAAATTAAAAAACTAATGATGTTCTATGTAACCAATAAAAAGCTAATTTAAAAACAGAATCATGATAATGTTATAATCACTTATTGCTAAATGGTAATTTAAAAAGGTAAGTTTTTATAGTACGTTTAAAAAGATTAACAGATTTAATGTTACGAATGTGTGCAGGCAATTAGATGTAAAATACTTCCGAAATATTGCAGCATCGCAAAAACCCAAGCGGGAGGGGGGGGGTTGACTTACAGGACCCCATTGATAACAGTGTTTCATACACTGGCGGGTTATATCCTGTTAAAATATTCGCTATTATCATTATTATTATTATTATTATTATTATTATTAGCCGTCCTCGCTGCCTGTAGTGAGTAATTTCAAGACTTTTTTAACGAATGAACAATAGAAACACACAGAAAAACGATGTCGTTTATACTCATCTGCAGATTAAAATAAATTTGGTACTGCCGTGACTTTTGTAGATTACGGACAGTGGAATGCGCTTAAAGTGCCTATGAAATGAAATTTTCGACCCGTTTTTTATACTAAAAAATTGAAGTTCATGTTCCACTGATTCATAATTTTCCAATTTAAGTTATGGTTAAGCAACGAAATATATTTTTTTGCACGTCCAAAGTTGGTCAAAAATGAACTTTTCATGTCCTGGGGCCTGGAACTTGTAAAAAAGAAACATAGAATGCACGATCACTGTAATAAACCGTTGAGAATGGCCGGATCTGGGTATCCAGGCCTAGATCAGTATTGAAACTTGAAGTGAAATAAAAAAAAAAAACGGAAAACTGATCCTTACGGCAGAAAAACAGAAGCAGTAGCAAATAACATGGTGACGTCACCAGTTGTGCAAAAATAATATAATAATAATAATAATAATATTAGCAATAATATGAGATAGCAATTAGCAATAATATGAGATAGCAAGAATGTGGCAGACGAAAACTCAAACCATTCCTGTGGTAGTAGGCGCACTGGGGATGATCAAGAAAGGCATAGAAAAAATAGTCACTAGCATCCCTGGTAACATCAACCTCTGTGAAATTCAGAAAACCGCACTACTTGGGACAGCCAACATCCTGCGCAAGACCCTTTCTCTGCAATGCTAAGTAGTGCGGCCTCCACACAGCGCCTCATGGGTGCCCTAGGTCCATGGTTTGGACCCGGCCCCCATGGAGAACACATCATAGAGAACACATTATAATAATAATAATTTTATATAGCGCTAATACTATAAAATAATATTCAAAAGCGTTTAACGATAAGAGAAAAGTAAAAATAGGATTAAAAATTAAATATTCTAACTATTGTTCAAAAATGAAAAGCGTTCTTAAAAAGAAATGTCTTCAATCGTTTTTTTTTTTAAATTGAGATGTTGCTACTTGATCTTATAGTCACTGGTAAAGAGTTCCATAAAACAGGTGCTGCACGAGCAAAGGCGCGACCCTCAAGAGTAGAACAATTAACTTTAGGAACTGACAGAAGAAGTTGTGTCGAAGAACGTAAACAGTAATTAGATTCGACTTTCATAGACAAAAGATCCGAATGCCAGATCAAAGTGCCAGACTTTTCAGTATTACTTGTAAACAAACCACTTTTTTACAGTTTTGGTCAGTTGGAAATGTCCTCCGATGATGAGTTTTGACTACCATGTTGACTGCGAAGGTCTGTACAACTGTTAACGTCACAAGGTCTTAATTTGCATATTTTGGCCACGCGCTGGTTAATTAATTGTCCCTTATTTTTGGCTCAAATAGGCCAACTTTGAGGAAAGAAAAAACATAGATTGCGCGCTTGACCATAACTTAAATTGGAAAATTATGAATCAGTGGAACATGGTCTTCAATTTTTTAGTATAAAAAAAACGGGTCGAAAATTTCATTTCATAGGCACTTTAATGTAAATGTTTACTGATTTCATTGCTTTTAAAAGTAGTCTTTTCAAATGCAACAGAAATAATTCACGGTTTGGAAAGTATTAGACGAGAGTGGATGTGATAGGGAATCAATAAATTAATTATTCAAAACGAGTGGAGAAAAATTGATAGCCTCAATCAACGTGTCTTAGAGTGTCAAGTCCATGAGTATAGGCTACTTGAAGGCTCTTGTATTTTTCTGGTTTGTAGCGTTGTCACTAACGACAACTTATTGTATAAACATTCAAAACCAGTGCGAGCAATCCCCCACCCTCTATCCTTGCCCGAAGAGGGTTAAGGAAACTTTCCCCTTCTTCCGTCGAGGGGTTTGATCACGTGATCTTTGCTCACTCGCACGAATATCAAATAGTAATTATAATTTGAGGCAAGCAGATTTCTCTATACACAGGTACGAAACAGTCACCTACGGCAAGCAATCTATTAGATATCTTGGGCCTAGGCTATTGACAAAACTACCCAAGAGTATTAGGGACGTCACAATCCTAATGTCGTTCAAAGGCAAGATACGCCAATTCAATATAAGTGAACTTTTAGATGATGGCTGCGCAGGCTGTAACCTCTGTTCCTCTTGAGTTTTATATATTTTTTATTACAAATCTTGCAATTAGATAACTGTAGATGTTTTATATATTACTGTATATAGTTTTTAGTTTGTAAATTTTTCCCTAATTGGTGTCCCCAAATTAGTAAGGGATTTTTTTCCCTAGCTAGATGGCTTTTGACACTTTAATAAAGTTTCTATCTATCTATCTATCTAATCTATCTATCTATCTATCCATCTATCTATCTATCTATCTATCTATCTATCTATCTATCTATCTGTCTGTCTGTCTGTCTATCTATCTATCTATCTATCTATCTATCTATCTATCTATATCAAGAAAAGGCTACTGCCAGTCGCAGCAATATTTACTTGTAAATTTTGAAGACAAGGGTGATAAAGGCAGTATTAATGATTTGTTGCAGGAGGTTCGAATTCCTATCATCCTGGTCATTCCTGCAAGGACATCAGGGACTCTGGAGACTCCAGAGGAGACGGAAAGTACTGGATCGACCCCGAGAAGAATGGAAACCCTTTGAACGTGTACTGTGATATGACAACCGACGGAGGTGAGGCTTAGAAAATATATTATACGAAGAAGTAGTACCTCATTATTCCTTTTGATAAATTAAGCGTATTGTTTTCATGAAATCTATTTGAGATCTTAACTTATCTTTTAATCAGTATTTATTCTACACAGTGTAGCATTGCTCAATTTGTCATCCATCAAATATTTCTGCATGTAATCGAATCACCTTGTGCGACTACCCATCTTAAGCGACCACCTTTAGTTATATAAGCTACTGAGTGACCACTTTTTTCCAAAATGCCATATTTCTTCCATTCAAATCATTATTGTCCAAGCCTCATAAATCATAAATTATCCATTCCTTATTTTCGTATCTATTGTTATCAGTCATTTATTTTATAGTGAGCTTCTGTAATTGTTTAGTGTGCAGCAACCCGCCACGATTAACTTTAGTTATTTGCGGGTTGCTGATATATTTTGTTTCATTATTTGAAAATAAATCGTCGTTGTTGTTGTTGTTGTTGTTGTTGCCTCTCGTAAGAGGCCACATTTCGTTCCGCGTCCACCGCGGTCAAACGTCCGAGGCGTTTTTCGTTTTATTTAGTGGGATTTTATTTCTTATTAAATTGAAATATGGGCAAGGATGTATAAAACAAAAATAGTGGACGTAACTATCTTCTAATTTTTCTCAAAATAATGAGCTTCTTTCCGTTGAAAACTGACCAACCCTCTTTGCGCCTGATCAAAATTATGTTGGCAAATGGCACCGACAATTCTGCAGTTCACAGTCAAACGCTTAGAACGTTTTTAGTAAAGTTTCAAAACGTTTGGTAAATTGACAGTGTATCGGCAATATATTAAACTTTAAACAGTGAAAATGACAACCTTACTTTTTAAGTACTTTGCTTAACTTTTGCTAATTTCCCTCGTTTTACCGCCGTTAACGTTCCGCAAAAGCGACTGCGACCACTTTGATCGTTGGTAATTTGACCACTCGCCCATAATTCGATGTCTATTGGCCACTCCGGAAAATACCATAATACACTTTTATGTGCAGGGTCAGCCTCATCGGGGTGTAATTATTCAAGTCTCCTTTGTTAGAAACGCTAGGACGTAGCATTATGTGTTCACATACCAATGTGTACCGTATGCAAATTGCCACGAAGTTGAAGCATAGCACGTGCAGTTCGTGCTGAAAACAAAAGAAATTGCAAAAATGAGGCTTACATCAACACCACCCAAACCTGCACTTTAAAGAGTACGAAAACTTTGCCGTCCCTTCAAAACTTCAATAAAAAATATAGGTGGGCTTAGCCTAACAGCGGACCTCTCTGAACAGAAAGCTGATGATAAACTTAACCTAGGTGAAAGGTCGGAAGCACAAGAAAAATTAGAATTAAGATTGACGACCGGACTATGTTTCAATTTTAGCAATTCTCAAAAACAGTATTACGCGACCATCTGCACAGCACATTTAGACTGCACAAAATGTCACAAAAACAACTTTTTCTCGGTCTAGAATAACTATTATGACTAATTTCCGAATAAAATACACCAGTTGCGTATTTGGAAATTTCCCGAGAAACTGATTACAAAAAATACTGTAGTACAGTCAAACCAGTATATAACGGCCCTGTATATTGCGGTCACCCTGTATATAACGGACACCGAACAACTTCCCGAAAATCGTGCCTTATATTTACTGTAAAGTTTGCCTGTATATAGCGGTCAACTGTATGTAACGGACGCGGTCACCCTTTAGACTTCCCGAATCCACAATTTCATTATTTTTTACCTGTACATAACGGTCACCAAATTGGATTACGATCAAACCATTAGCCAATCATGACATGCTTTATTCAACAGCTCATTAAATTGTAGCTACCAGGGCAGGGGTCGCACACAAACACAAATATTATACGAAATACAACTACAAATACATGTCAAATACATGTTATCGCCTGCTTCCGACACATGGTTGCGACAGATAGCAACAAAAGTGCCGATGTTCTGCTCTCGGAAGCGGGTCATATCGCTTTCAAACAATACGGTATACGTAGTTTCTTCCTTCGAACTAACACCCGTATTTCCCGTACCAAACTATATTCACTTTCGAATTCTGCGTAGTTCCTTGATTATTACACTGTACTTGTCAAGTTGACAGCTGTTGTTTTATAGACCATGATAGCGCTCCGCGTCAAATTCCTCTTCTATCAGACATTTTATTTCTATATTATTTTTATTTTCTTCCACGGACATTTTAGGGGCCTTTAACTCGTATTTTGAACGTTGCTGTTAAGTGTTATTGTCAATAAAATGTAAATTGATTGATTATTTCCATATAAAAACGTTATTAAATGAAGAATGATCCTCGCAGTTGTGAACGCAATTTAAGCAATTGCGAAAAGAAGCCTGAAAAAAATTCAGGACTTCAACGGGGTTCGAACCCGTGACCTCGCGATACCGGTGCGATGCTCTACCAACTGAGCTATGAAGCCACTGACGTTGGGAGCAGGTCAATTGTAGGTTCATATGTTCCCGTGAAAGGAGTGAGTGTGGAATGATATATATGAAATAAATCATATATAAACTGCGGAAATGAAATCAAATGAAGAATGATCCTCGCAGTTGTGAACGCTCTGAGCTATGAAGCCACTGACGTTGGGAGCAGGTCACGGGAACATATGAACCTACAATTGACCTGCTCCCAACGTCAGTGGCTTCATAGCTCAGTTGGTAGAGCATCGCACCGGTATCGCGAGGTCACGGGTTCGAACCCCGTTGAAGTCCTGAATTTTTTTCAGGCTTCTTTTCGCAATTGCTTAAATTGCGTTCACAACTGCGAGGATCATTCTTCATTTGATTTCATTTCCGCAGTTCATATATGATTTATTTCATATATATCATTCCACAAAAACGTTATTCATTAACTTCCTGTAGAGTTTAAAGGAAACCTGTATATAGCGGCCACCCTGTATATAACGGTCACCTGGCCATTTCCCAAGGGTGACCGTTATATACAGGTTTGACTGTAATCATGGATTAAGAGAGTGCGTTCGATCGCAAATGATAATCGACCGAGCTACATATTACGCAACAGTTTCCACGACGTTTAAATTACGTGCATCACTTGAGTTTGGGTTACCTGTGGTAAAAGAAACCATTATGCCAGATCGAATCAAAAGCTTTTTTGAAGTCAATAAAGCAAGTGTACAATTTTCCTTTTGTAGCTTGGTTGACGTATTTATCGGTTAGTGTTTTTAAGGTAAATATGTTATCAGATGTGCGATGATTCAGCAAGAAACCTATTTGAGCTTCGTGTAATATGTCTTGATCGCGGTGAAAAGTTTCCCGAGGCAGCTATTTATACATATACCCCTATAATTTACTGGGTCTTGTTTGTTTCCAGATTTATAAATAGGGGTTATTTTTCCTTTGAACCAAGAGCTAGGGAAAAAACACTTTGAAGTGTAAGATTAAATAATTTATGAAGGGGAGTTTTGAGGAAGTGTAAGCCGGTTTTCAACATTTCATTTCGAATTTTATCAAGACCCGGAGCTTTCCTAGACTTAAGTACGGTCTGCAAAACCTTGCGTGCAAGCCGTGAGCAGACTGATAAATGTTCTTAACTCACGTAACTTTACTCCTTCAACCTTTGGTTTGTTATTGTCTAATACATTTTAGCAAGTGTTTCAATAAACTTATAGCATTGTATAAATTTTTATTAGAAACACTTGGATAACATCTATATATGAAAAGAAATACATGTGATCAATATTAGAAAATTTGGGACGAAAAGCGATACACATGTTATGTCTTCAACCATGACGGACCCTTAAGCTTTGGACACATCTGTTACCGATGACATCTATTTAAACTATTCATATGACCTATCACAGACAATATTTATATCGAATACATTACATAAGAAGTTTTTGTCAAACTTGTACGCCATGTAATTCACCATCCTTGGCGCTCACCAAAACAAACAAAAAATCATCTATAAAACAAAATTGAGTTGCATGATCGAACTTTTCTATACAACGTTAATAAAAACAAAACACATATTTCTTATTTGCTCAACCTCGATACCATATAATATACTGTTGCTATGCTAATTTCTTATACATTAAATCCTATAATTATCAACATTTACTTTACTATGACATTAGTCTTCGTAGGACAATTTTTTACTTTATTTTTATGTAATACATTTTTGAAAAACATCCCATTTACACCAACAAAACATAGACCATTTGGACCATTTAGATTTGCTTTAGTTTATGACAATGCTGCTTTTAGTTTACACGACATCTAAATCTTGTGCGATTTTAGGAGGCTGGCTTCTTATTTCCAACGTTGTGATGGATAGCTCAACCCGTCCCTCTCAGCTGCCCAAAAGGACGTCATACCGTGAAATAAACAGCAAGCAGATGCTTCTCACGACAAGCGCGATGAAAGAGCTGAGAAGGCATTTGTTTTTTACTCAGCTCAGATTCCACTGCAGTAAAAATCGGGGGCGAACGTTCCACGTGACCACGGCCGCTAACAGCTCTGGTGAAGCAGTAGTGAAGTTCTTCAGCGGTCAGACAGATGTCATGCCAGCCTCGTGTGGCTCGTTTGTCAAAATGCAAAATGACAACTCGAGATTGGTGGGACATTGCGCGAAGTGGGGCAAAGAAAATGGTTCATATTATGTTGGTAAATGGGGTCACGGTCAACGTTTGGCGCTAGTTCCTGAACACAGATTATACGATCATGCTGTTTTTGTATTGACCACTTATAATTGGGTGCTTCATCCGTCAAGGTGTGAATGTGATGATTACGATGTTGGAGTCACCTCTGGTGATTTCTGGAAAGTCTTCGTTCGCTAGAAACTTGATATAATGATTATAATCACATGTTGTTCGGGCGATCAGTGCTCATAATGATAATAAATAAAAGTTTTGAAACTGACCTGTTAAAAATTTTTTATAAAAAGTTTAAAAGTTTTCTAAATTTTCGGTCGCTCACTGCGGCCTTCATCAGAGAATGAATGTTCTTTTTGTGGGAAACAAGTTATTTAAAATCCTTGACAATTGGTAGGTATACTCTTGGGAATGGCTTCCGTTCGTTGACACAATTAGGGTCGATGGTTGAATGCCACGATTCTAAGAATAAACGTTTGGACAAGTTGTTTACACCTCTCTCCAGAATCTGAACATAGTTTGGGTGTATGTCATGGTTGGTCGTCTCCGCGTGTTGTTTTATGAATGAGTCATTATTGCTGCGCGTCCCTGGCTTGTGTTCGGGCCCGCGTGAATTCCAGGAACGTTTTGATTCGCCAACATAGGTGAAATCGCATGACTTGCAGTTAACTTTATAAACAATGCCTTTGCAAGCCATGAGTGGCGGTCGATCTTTAGGCTTTTTAAAAACAGTGTTTAAAGTTCTAACGGGTTTAAAAGCCGTAGTGACGTTGGCTTTGTTTAGGATTTTCTTTACTCGCTCCGATACCCCTTTCACGTAAAACCTTTCCGTGGTTGCGGTCTCTCGTCTTAAGTGGTGGCGACGATACGTCGATGATTCCAGCGCGTGTCTCAAGAGATCAGACGTTCAACTGTTTCATCAGCACATAAATTCCATCAACCCCCACATCCAGTTTACCGCGGAACTACCAGCAGCCACGCCAAATGGTGAGAGCATTGCGTTTCTGGACACAAAATGTACCGTTGGACCGGAAGGCAAAGTTTATGTGAATGTGCACAGAAAGGCAACTCACACGAACAAGTACCTCTCCTTTAAATCCCACAGTCCCGCCCAAAGCAAAAGAGCAGTGGTCAAAACCTTGATGGACAGGGCGAAGTCTTTGCCTTCGACTGAGTCTTATCGGAGAGCCGAGAAAGACCGAGTAGCACGCGATCTCCAGGCCAATGGTTACACCAAACGTTTCATTGAGTCTTCTCATGTAACGCCAGACGAGAGACCGGAACCACGGAAAGGTTTTGCCACCATCCCGTACGTGAAAGGGGTATCGGAGCGAGTAAAGAAAATCCTAAACAAAGCCAACGTCACTACGGCTTTTAAACCCGTTAGAACTTTAAACACTGTTTTTAAAAAGCCTAAAGATCGACCGCCACTCATGGCCTGCAAAGGCATTTTTATAAAGTTAACTGCAAGTCATGCGATTTCACCCATGTTGGCGAATCAAAACGCTCCTGGAATTCACGCGGGCCCGAACACAAGCCAGGGACGCGCAGCAATAATGACTCATTCATAAAACAACACGCGGAGACGACCAACCATGACATACACCCAAAGAGAGAGAGGTGTAGATTCTGGAGTGAGGTGTTTTGCTTTGACTCTTGAAAATTGGTTGTTTTTATAAGCAAACTGTTAATCGTTGATATGTTTTCTTTTTATCATTGCACGCATTTATTGCTATGCTATAGGTAACCATACCTTTAAATTTTCTCTTTTGTTTTTGTTTTTTATTGAAGTGACTTTGGACCAAACATAAACTTTTTTGCTGTAAGACGTCAAGTAAGATGTTTCAGTAGCTATGAAATAAACAAACCGCAACATGGAAAGTGATTTGTTATAACCAATTCAGAACGCTGAAACTTGTCAACAAACTGAATCGTTCATACTTCCACTTTCCAAAAAGTATTCATTTTGTTCTTAAAACTAAACTTGACGTTTAAGTTACCAATTTAACGACAATGGTCATCGTCGGATTCAGCCACTTTCAAGGCTGGGGTGGGGTCTGTCCATTTCATAAGTTCGAGTTCGAGTTTCGAGTCCGAGTTTCGAGTTATAATATCGAGTTCGAGTTAAAAAATCGAGTTACTACTTTTGGTCAGCGGTAATGCGAAGTAACAACACGTGCTTTAGTCTTCAATATGCGGAAAGCCTCTGAGAAAATTTTTCTTCAAGTGCAAGTAAATTTACATAACAATACTTTGTCATATGGTATTTATTTTCTGTTATTTAGTCTCGCGAATGGTCTTGCTTCTAACACGGCGAATATTTGTGTTTGGTCTTTTTATTTAGGTCAGCGAGATCGGCGAAAAAGAACATGAGAATCTTCAATCTGTTTCTCGATGAGTTGTTTCTGAGTAATAAACAAATTTCCTCTAATGCTTACAGCGGCTATTGCACTGGGTTTCACTGCTTTAATTTTGCCTTTTGCTATCTAGGACATTTTCTTTCCTTTCCCCTATTAATTTGCTCACGACCCCGCATGCAAGCTCTACGTTTATACATTTATCGTGTATAAATAAAGGTCATTATTATTATTATTATTATTATTATTATTATTATTATTATTATTATTATTATTGTTATATATTATTTTACATGTAATTATTATAGCAGTGCATATCTTTAAGCCCAATGACTTGCCTCTGAACCGTGCCGTTTACAAGGGCCATGTTTTATTTCACTTTTAAAATTATACTTTTCAGAGCAAATGTTATAATATGACTCACTCACTCACTCAGCCGGCTGCAAGGCAGTCGGCCACTGCGTGGCTTTCGGAGTCAGTAGATTGGTAACCACAGGTGGGTGACTGGCCCTATGGGTGGCTGAACTTATCCGCGACACTTGTATCCTTTCTTTCTCCCCTTCGGAACATCCAAACTAAGCTATGCTCTTCCATGTCTCTCGCTCATTTTGCCGCGACATTAGTTAGAAATTAAAAAACAAATCGAAATTTTGGCTCTAACTCGAAACTCGAAAGATTTTTCCGACCGATCTGCCGTAGGCAAGTTTCGTGTCTTCGTCACCGTGCTTCATCATTCGTTCGATTTAGAACTTCCGGTATACTTTTAAAAAGGCTTCTTTATTAGTTTTTTTTTATCTTATCTATAGTTTCCAACCATTATTTGCACTATTTTAATTTTATATCCATTCAGGTGATATATATTATTCTCATAATTAATGGTAAAATTATTTAATACTACATGTCATGGCTTCTTTGGATAATCTTAAGAGCAGCAAAAATTATTTATGGCTTTGCAGATAATAGTATGGAAGCATTAAAGCATATTCATTAGCAACCTTTAAGTAATGTGCACAAACGTAAATTAATTTCATTGATCGATGTACACAGTTTATCACAGTTTAGCTCCTAAGCCTATTTGTGATCTGTTTCACAAAGACGATCAGCGACATTATAAGTTAAGAAGAGTGGAAAAACTTGGGCAGACCTGCACCTTTCGTAACGCCTCACAGGATTGGCTAAGAAAACAATAGAACAAACAACACAACAATGGACCCTAGCCCCAAAAACAATAGTGGTGCACCTCATCCTGGTCGAATGAAATTAGAGGTTCCGAAGAGGTGCAGGCCTACTGAAAAACTTACTGTACAACATTATAATTATCTCTATAGGAAGAAATTATATATGTTATAGAGGATCCACTGTATGGAACATGGAACCAAAATCTTATAAACAGTTATCTAATTACGCAAGTTTTAAGCAAAAGATCAAAAAAGATCTGGAACTTCTAGAAAAAATGAGCTTTGATAAGAAGTCATGTCTGATAACGAATAGGAACGCTGACTTAATTTATTTTTAATTTTAACTTTTTAACTCTATGACGAAGCATTGTTATTATCCATAACTTAATTTTTTAGTATATTTTTATTTATTAGCTTAAATTTTTAAATTTTATTATATTGAATGTATTCTAGTCGAACGCACTCCCCTAATTTCCAATTACTACTAGTATTAGATTGTAATGTATTTATCTGGGAAGGTCCACATCAGCCTTTGGCTGCCTTCTCTTAACCTGCATCACCAAATGAAGTTGTTGTTGTTGTTGTTGTTAAGCTGCGATAGCCAGCTACAAATGTAAATCCCAACAAGATCACATAGAAACAATATTATCAGTTCTCAATGTACCGGTTCGCAGTCGGAAATCATCCACATTCATTTGTGATTCGTTTTCTCGTTGGCTCAGACGAAGAACTATTTTAACAGACCTCTTCAGTTGATTAATGCGAAACGTTGTCAGGAAAGGATTCACAGCTGAATTAAGAAAGAGAAACACAACACATGATTCTATAAACGCAAAATACCATTTTTGTTTACCACAACTCTGACAATTCGCTGCAATAATGATAGCTACAAAATACGGGATTAGAGAAAGAATTAGAAATAGCAAAATAAAAAATGAAGTTGTTGTGAATTTTCTATCTATTTGCGCTCTTTTCACTCGTCGCATGTCGTTCAGTGTTGGGTTGCCAGGCAACACTGCTTGTCCTTGGAAAGCAACCCGAGACGATTGTTTCCTCAAAACGAGAAATATACCCAAATAGCATAAAGTAGTTGTGCAAAGAGGAAATGTTGCGTGCAAATGTTGATCTATCAAACGGTAAACATCCATTGAAATGCCTGAAAATTGGAGTGCGGCAAAAATCACCGAGAAAATAATGATGATTGTGTTGCAAAAGACTAGTTTCCGAGGCTTGACTTTGAGAAGATAAAAATGGGGAAAAACAACAGCTACGAGGCGATCTACTGACATCGCAGTCAAAAGAAGGATAGAACTGTTGATTCCAATGTAGCCCACCATCCTCAAAATGTCTCCATCTTGAGGAATGTTTTGATCGCTGAATGCGCACAGAAATCGCACGACGGTTTCTGCAGTGCATACTACGATGCCAACAAAGAAATCCACCGCAAAAATAAACACCAAAAACACGGAAAAAGCTTTTCTGAAGCACCGGAGAGGATTTTTGTACAACGCGACCAAGAGGAAGCCATTTGGAACTGCAATGAGGAGTGACAAAAACATAAACGATATTCCACTGCCTAGACAAAGTTGTTTCTCGAAATGGTTTTCCATCATGAATTTAAATCGTAAGTGATGCGAGGACTACTAAACATAACTCATGTTCACTTTTGATGAGGGACGTGATGAACAAGGTTATCGGCAAATGGTAATAATCGCCAGGCCTATCACATACAGTGGTGTTTATCTTAACAAAAAATTACATTATGTACCAGTTATCACGTCAGTTTCACATCAATATTCTTGACACTTGTCATTTTTATCTCGTTAATGCGCATGCGCATTAAGCGAGATTTCGGAGTCGAGTACGAAAAGGGACAAAAGTTGTTAACAAAATTTTGTGGACTTTTGTCCGGGGGGGTTTCTTGTCCCTTCTTTATAGAAGCTATATTAGGGCATTGAGGATATGGTTGGTTAAACCGGTTAGGATTTCAAGAAAGGCGTCACATACTGCCACTAAAATTTTTGGGGAGCACCCCCGGACCTATTGTTAATTTCCCAAGGGTATTGGGATGTCAGAACTTGTGATGAACTTGTCATATCTCACATTACGTTACCGCAAAGGTATTAAGTCCTTCTTTAAGTTTCGATATCTCACGTTACCTATCAGTTTCAATCATTTGTCGTAAAGCCATTGAAGCTGCTTTAGAAGGGATGCGTTTTCTTGGGAAACGCAGTTTGAGAATTTCACGGTGTATTTTTACGAATGGAGACGTTTTAAGAAAGTTAAATGGGACAGAAAAGTTTGTGTTTTAATATGAGCGATATGGCAGAGCAAAATAGCATGAACTTTGCGTTTTTTGAGGAGCACCCCCGGACCTATTGTTAATTTCCCTAGGGTATTGGGATGTCATGAACTTGTCATAATTATCTCACGCTACGTCACCACAAAGGTATTACAGTTCTTATTTAGTTTCGATATCTCACGTTACCTACGGTATCAATAATCTTTCAAATTTCAAATCATTGCCATTAATAGATTTAGGTACATGGTAGAATGTATTGACGGTGATAAAAATTGCGCTTTGATTATGCAATAGTATGCAAGGGACCTCGTGATTTTGCAGACTTCGTCAAACTATTTCTTGTTTGCTGCAATTCTCTCTACAGTTCTATTCGTATACAAGTAAAATTTTGTTGTTGACAAAGCAAGCATTTTAACAACCATTTTATAAGCGATCTGAGCGTTTCAATTCAAGACAGACATTGGAACTTATTATTACGGACTTAATTGAGAAGATATTATTTGAGTGCCAATACGAAGAAAATATCAAGAAGTGGTTAGGATTTTATCGGATACACCGCCACTAAAATTTTTGGGGAGTACTCCCGGACCTATGTTAATTTCCCTAGGGAATTGGCATGTCATAATTTTTTTTTAAGTTTTGATATATAGCGTTACATATCAATCTTTCAAATTTGTTTTTACGTGGATGTGTCCGAGACGGCATTGATCTTCAAAGGTTCAAGAAATTTGTGTTTTTCTTGTCAATCATATGTCGTAAAGCCATTAGTGCTCATTTAGAAGGGTAAAAAAGGTCAAATGTTCTTGGGAAACGCAGTTTGACTGAAAATTTCACGGTGTATTTTTAAAATGAATGGAGACGTTCTGAGGAAGTTAAATGGCAAGGGAGCAAAAACAATAATTACTAAGTTCAATTTATGAAATGAATGGCTTTGAGTTCTCATAGTATGTTATCATTTGATGAACTACCGATCACGCGAACGAAATCATTGCCATTATTAGATTTAGGTACATGGTGGAATGTATTGACGGTGATAAAAATTGCGCTTTGATTATGCAATAGTATGCAAGGGATCTCGTGATTTTGCTGAACAAACTAATTGTGCAAATGTAGAAGTTATTGTTTGCTGCAATTCTTTCTACAGTTCTATTCGTGTACAAGTAAAAGTTTGTTGTTCTGAATTGAATGACAAAGCAAGCATTTTAACAACCATTTTATAAACGATTTCAGCGTTTCGATTCAAGACATACATTAGGGTCATTTATACGACAGAAAATAAGACGCGTCTTATCTAAGACGCGACTTAAATAAGATGCGAACCGTTCGTATAAACAGTACAAAATAAGCATTCGTGTCTTATTTTAGACGCGACTTAAATAAGACGCGTCTTATCTTAGAACAGGGTTTTCAGCCGTTCTTATTTTGTCCGCGTCTTAAATAAGACGTGAACTTCCTCGTATAAATGCTTTCGCGTCCTAAATAAGACTTGAACAACAAGTGCGCCGTATCAAAAATAAGACGCGAACCATTTATACGTGATCTTCGCGTCTTATGTTGGACGCAAACGTATAAATGGTACACTTAGCATCTTATTTAAGTCGCGTCTTAGATAAGACGCGTCTTATTTTCTCCCGTATAAATGGCCCTATTGGCATTATTACGGACTTAACTGAGAAGATATTAGGGCCATTTATACGGGAGAAAATAAGACGCGTCTTATCTAAGACGCGACTTAAATAAGATGCGAAGTGTACCATTTATACGTTTGCGTCCAACATAAGACGCGAAGATCACGTATAAATGGTTCGCGTCTTATTTTGATACGGCGCACTTGTTGTTCACGTCTTATTTAGGACACGAAAGCATTTATACGAGGAAGTTCACGTCTTATTTAAGACGCGGACAAAATAAGAACTTAAAAAATAAGTCGCGTCTAAAATAAGACACGAATGCTTATTTTGTACTGTTTATACGATCGGTTCGCGTCTTATTTAAGTCGCGTCTTAGATAAGACGCGTCTTATTTTCTGTCGTATAAATGGCCCTATTATTTGAGTGCCAATACTACTCAAGTAAAAAACATTTGATAAACGTTTTTTCACCTTTTTTCCGGATACACGGCTGTGGCGTGCAGGAAAAACAGAAACATTTCCGGTGAAGATCACAAGAAAAGACAGAAAAGTCAGAAAAATATAGCACTGCGACAGCTTGAGACTCAGTTGAAGTAAAAAGTAGTGAAAATTGCTTTTCAGTGTTTATCTGGCTTTGACAGCTTTCGTAATAAAGTTTCCTTTTTATCATTGTGGAATGTCCGGTTTCCGGAAGATTAGAAAGAACGGGAGAGAGCGAATCTTAAAAATAAAATTAAAGTTGGAAAAATAAATATTTGCTCAATTCTTTCTTTGAGGAATAGAGGAATTCTAAGGATATGCACTTTTTGTCCTGACTTCCTGACTGAATTTAAGTCTTAAAATAGCAATGAATATGCGTGAACGGACTCTGATCGATCAATGACAGACATTGTAGCGACCATAGGTCATGGATCAGTTCTTTTCTTCTTTAAAATCTCCGTAAAATTCTTAGATGTTTATATCTTATATATAAAGATCTACAAACGCGGATAAGCGTAAACATTTATCCGATGCGTTGTGGCACACATCAAAGATTTAAATTGGATGATCCCACAGGCAGACCAATCGTGATATCCAGTACACAGTAATGAAATATACTAGTAATAATACGATTTGTCACGGAATTGATAAGCGATAGAAAAATCGAAAATATTACACACTAAAGTCTTCTCACCTTTACTTTATTGTCTCTTGATGTATCCTGACCGGTTTAAATGCATTTTTACAACTTTTGTCACTCGCCCCACTATCCACTATAAAAGAAGGGAAGGCTGGAGACCTCTGAGCGAACCCTCGCCACGCGAAAGCCAATAATTTCTAAACAATTCAACTCAAGCTCCCCGAATTGCCACCAGTGAGGCCGCAGGTTAAATGTCTACCCGTGCGATTCGTGCTAGCTTCCAAATTCCCTTTCACGGGCTCTAAAAGGGCTCCGTTTTGGAGCGATTCTGGCCATCTTCGCTTTAGCCTGTTCCAGGCTCTCAGATAGTGGGGGCGAGCGAAAAAAACGTTGGTAGCGAAGAAAACACGAGTGGGGACTGGGGTTGGAGGGGCGTTCGCTCGCTCGACATTTTTCGCTCGCCCCCACTATCTGAGAGCCTGGAACAGGCTATCTTCGCTTCGCCATAGGCCATTTGCACGATGACGCCATATGACTACAACTACCAAAATCCTTCAGTTTTTTGTTTTGTAGTGCAAATTAGGGCTATTTTTATTTAAACCGCACTGGGATTACAAAATTTAAATAAGAAAGGAAAAACGAAATGAATTCTGGTAGTTGTAGTCAAATGACGCCATCGTGCAAATGTCCTATTGTCCGCGATCCAAACGGCTGTACCACGAAATTCGAATACTAAAGCTTAGCGACCGCGTCACAGAGACAAAATGACATTCACCCGAGGGGAGGGTCGTTACTTTTGCCCTCGCGCAAATTGACACCGTCGGGGGAGCCGGTGCGTGTAATTCGAACGGAAACCACACGCGTGACCTGTCACTTATTTGTCTTTATTTGATAAAGTGCAATTTTTCATCAAGATCAAAAGAAAAGTCTCTTTTTAAAATAAAAATGCTCGAAGGAAAATTATTAAGCTTGTTAAAACCAATTTGCGCCAAAAAATCAAAAATCAAAGGTCACGGATATGTATATGTATACCGGGAGTCTAGGGTGTACTCTAACTGCACCTCCGATCCAAGAGAGAGGAAGATAGGGGCCTTGGGAACGAGGTTGGTAGTCGTTTCAATAACAAATTGATCATTAAAACAGACCGTTGGCCGTCGGGTGTTGATATGAACGATATGGTCAATAATGTTTAATTTTTATTGGTAAATTGCACAACCTTCTAAAGTCGCTGTCGTAATTTGTCGTATTTTTGAAGCGGAATCGAGCCGCTTCTCGCTGTTCAGAACGTCTCATGTCGGCAATTTTCGGGGCCAGGTCGCTTGTCGTTTTTACCAAGGCTTCTTTAAGCCGAGATGTTTTGAAAACAGCTTCAGCTATAAAAGGAAACGAAATCTAATCACCAGCTCTAGCTATTCCTACAAGAGTCACCGTTCTGCCCGAAGGTACACAATTTTTTAGTTGACGGAAAAAGCGACAAGTAAAATATTTTCATTTGCCTTTTTTACAATAGTCTACCTTAGTGAAGTATTTAGATAAAACATTCCTTTTTTACTGAAGTCTTTTTACTGAACTTATTCACATGCACAAAGTTCTTGTTTTGTCTCATACATCCACATGTACACTGCACATATAAATTGGCTGTTTAAAAACATTGCTAGTAAATCAATTTTAATCCCAAATGAAAATCGTTGCAATATGTTTTAGTTTTGTTTAAATATCAATAAAGATAGTAAATATTTTTTAACCTTCGAACATCTTTCCCAAATTTCGATTGATAAGAAAATCGCCATTGTAATGCCATACAAGTCATTGCTACTAAAATACTGTGACTGATACAAAACATAGAAAATCAACTAAGTAAAAGGGCTCTCTAAAGATAGATTGAATCTAAGTAGTTTTGCCACCCCCATCCCTCCTCATAATTTTCCCCCGTAGCAACCAAATTGGCCTCGGCTCATTCGCTTAATATAATCAAGTTGAAGTTTCCCCTCAGCTGTAAAATGAAGACTATTTTGAACAAATACGCTAAATTAACATGAAAATTATTTATATTCATACTCGTGATTATTTTGTTGCTCATGACTTTTATTGATTTGGTGGCTCCTAAAAGAGCCCTTAAGTCCTCTATGACTGCAATGTCTAACTCTACGATTAGACCTACAGGTATTTTCAATCTTTCAACTTCAATAAACCATTTAGCAGCTTTACACATATTACCTATCACGTCTTTACTACATTTACCTATCAAAGGCACCCAACTTTTCCAATTCTTGTTGTTGTTGTTGTTGTTGTTGTTGTTTATTAACCTTACATTCTCTCGCATTAACGAGATGGCTTTAAGAGCCCTTTGATTAAACAAAGAAACATCCATTCGCATGGCAAATCTATTTGCATCAATCTTCTCAAACTCATTATAATTACTAATTTATCAAGTTTGAAAAAAGAAAAATCGCGAGCGTTTTGTGGTTTGGAAACCCTTCATTTCTCTGCATTCAATGATCAAGAAGCTTTATTAAACATTGGAAAGAGTTTTTCATCAGGCATCCAACACTTCGAAGGCGGTTGAAAAAACGAAGCGCACTTCTCGGTGTTTGGAAATCCTGATGAAAAACTCTTCCTCCTGTTTTACATATCAGAATTGAAAAGGCCAGAGGCTCGAAATAACAGTTGAAGAAAGTGCATACAGATATAGAAGAGGTAAAATAAATCAGCAATGAAATATCAGTGTTATACCACCCTGTGTAATAAGCCCAAAACAGGCCCGTAGTCAGACGAAAATTCTAACAGAGGCGATATCAGGAACAAAATTACTTTTATTTTTTTATGCAAAGCCTCTTACAAGAGAGATTCAGTGCTTGTATTAGTATTCAAAATTATATTTTTACCGAAGCGATTCCCTGCAAAACATGATCAAATTATGTCACAGCTCAAGTGTGACATATGTTTGGTGATTGATATTATATTGGCAGCTGTTTACATTTTGCTCCATTCGGACTACGAAATTACGTAGACAAGACACCGTGCTAAATACGAATTGACTTCAAAAGTTGAAAGAGCTCGCTAAACTTAGTAACGTGTGTAATTTTTAGCTTTTTTCAATTAACGTTTAATCTCACCTATCAAAAACTACAGAAGTGCTGGGTGGCAAAAGCGCTAATGAGCCATACATTATTTGTAAAATTTTAAGCATTACACAAAGAGCAACTGGTATACCAAACCCAAATTTCCAGAAAAAGCTAATTGTGCAATGCCCTTTCAATATTCGGAGTTGATTGTAGTTTGATTAGAAAATGAAGCGCATATACTAATATCAGTCAATAAGAATAATTAAAACAAAGATTCGCCTATTATAAAGTGCCTATCACCCCTAGAAAGTTATTTTCAGAATCAACTCTATATACATTGAAAAGTTGAATGGTAAAATATTTCTTGTTTTGAACGTCGTGTTTGTGAGTTATTATACAACTACTTGTTTACACCTCCAACTAAATAATATTTTTTACGAATCAATTGACTATCGACAGTTTATTTTTAGTATTTATCAAATTAATTATCCTCAAGCTGTAAACTGCGCATTGTAAATTGGCGTGGAAATAATGGCAAATTCCGGGTTGACGTCATGTAATTAGCATTTTGTAAATTCAAATCTCTATAACTCACAAACGCGACGTTCAAAACAAGAAATATTTTACCATTCAACTATTCCGAGATGTACATAGACTTGATTCTGAAAATAATTAAAATGAAGTACCTCTTCCCAAACACGAAATGCCTCAAAAACTCCAAGATAAAAATATAGTGAATTCTCGAAAGGCGAATAAACCATGATCAGTTTCTAGCGAGTTTCTGAATGGACAGTTTTAATTTATTTCCATCAAGCCGTCCGTTGTCAAATTTCAGCTCACTATTCAGAGTACGTTTTTAACAGAACTAGACCATTGTTTTGGGTTTTAGAGCAGTTTTCATTTGAGTGCCGTAAAACCAAAACCAAAGTAATTACTCTGACCAATCACAGCAGTCGTAAACAATCCAATGAACCAATCAGAGCTCGAAGCAAATACATGTCAGCGGCGCCAAGCGCGGGAAAACGCGTGCGAGCAAGTCACGATTGGTTTTGGTTTTACTTCTGATTGGTCGAGAAAGTGGCGCGAGATTTTTTAGCCAATCACAAAGCGTAGCAATGCAAAACCAAAGCAATTGCGTAATTACTTTCGATACTCAATTGAAAACTGTTCTAATTGACGTAAACACGAATGTAGGCTTTTTAAAGACATATACTGAAAATGAGTATTGAATGTAGGCTTTTTAGTAATGGTCCTAGTAAGAACTAGGCAACACAACGGCGAGGAATGCAGAAAGGTGTTAATAGACAAATTCGGCTAACGCATTGTTGTACCCAATTCAAACCTTTTGGATTAGAACTCTTTGTTCGTCATATTTCCATATCAATGAAGCATTGACATGGAAATTATATGGAAATATTGTGAACAAAGAATCTTATTCCCAGAAGGTTTGATTTGGGTACAACAATGCCTTAGCCGAATTTGTCTATTGTGATTTTGTTGAAACGGTCCACCTCATTGGCTAAAACATGAAAATCTACTATCACTTCATCAGGTAGCGTATTTATTTCTCTCTAGTTTACTTATTGATTCCCTTTTAGTGAAAACTATTATGAGTTTTAATGCAGCAAAATTTCTACTGGGAAACATGGAAGATTAGAAGCCTTTCTTGGCCATTGTTTTGGGGTCTTATGATTGGATAAAATCTTGTAACACAAATGAAATATCGCTTTAAAATAAAGTTTCAGTACATGTTATTTCAAAAACGTGTTGTCCATAGGTTGATGCATTCACAGTAAGAAAATCTTAACAATCCTATGTGGGGAAAGCGAAATCCCGCAGAACAATAGAGGATTGCCTAGTTCTTACACGCATTGTTACTTAAAGACATATACTGAAAATGAGTATTGATAGAAAGGAAGGAAAAAAGATGCACCGTGTCTGCTTTGACAGCTCAAACGCAATACGGTTATGTGGCTATTGTAGAAACCCAAATATCAACAAATGAAACACCTGCCTGCATGCATAAGAGGGTTGCGATGACTGTGCAAACACCTGCTTGCATGCAAAAGAGGGCTGGGATGACTGTGTAAACAGCAGTGGAGTCACGCACAACGAATTTCGCTTCTCCGCACAGGCTTACTCAGTGTTTTTCAAAGAGTAAAAATAATCCTAAAGTGAAGTTAAAGTAACTCCTTACACTGGAGTTAATTTTGTCGAAGTTATTTCAACTACAAAAAAACCACCTGGCAGTAGGCTGCCGTGGTTACGCCAACCGTGACCTGGTAAACATCACGTGTGGTAGATTTGGACTAACAGTTAAAGAACTAAAAGCACTGACGGCTGCTTTGCAACAAGCAGCAGAGAAAGATTCGTTATTCATCTGGTTGAAGCGGGACAACAAAGCGTGGTTGGAGTAACACTTGCGGTTGCTGGATCCAGAATGGAGCTGCTGACTGGGAAGCACAAATAGTGTTTCATTACTTCTCTCTTTTGAACCTAAAATTTTAACTCCACTTTTGGAGTTAAACATAACCGTTGGGAAAAGCAGAGTGTACTCGTCCACAGAGCTCTCGCGCTAGTATGTATTTAGTAGAAAGAAATTATTTACAACTATTCATAGAGAACCGTAAAATACAGTGCACAAAAGTTATTACAAAACTCTTTATTTAATATCTTCTGAAACATCACTGCTTGCTTACTTACTAAAAGAACTCTAACTACAACCCAAACTTACAATTATCCTTAGCAAAACCCAAGGGATAATTATAATAATTATAAATACTTCTATGACAATACACAAACTTTGTAAATGTCTGTTATTTCTGCGCGGTGTGACGATTTTTGTTTTTGTTTTTATTTAATTATACTTGGGAAATTGATCTAATAACTATTCTGTAAAAAGAGGTTAAGAAAACTCTTCTCCCTAAATTCCAATATCAACATACAAATTATCCTAACTTGACTTCACACATTTCTTGTATTTCTAGTTGGGAGATTTAGTTATCTAATCATGACACTGTAAAGGTCCGTTGCCACAGAGGATTTTTTGTGCACTTTTTGTTCCACTTGTCGATGCAACTATTGTCGCTCGCAAGTTGCATCTTCAAATTGCATGTGTAAACGGGCGGCGATTTCAGTGCGATTTGTCACGCTATGTCGCAGAGGTGATGCGACTTGGCGGCGATTTTTGGGAAATCACAGCAAATCAAAGCAAATCTCGTACCCGAATCGCACAGGAAATCGCCGCCAGCTTACACTTGTGACAAAAGTTACAATGGAGAGCGCGACAAAAATCGCATCAAAACTCGCATGTGTAAAACGGACTTAAGACGTGTTTTTTTTTTTTTTCAAAATGGCGGAAGCAAATTCAAACAGCTTGGAATTTATAATTAATGAGCTATGTCCAGAGGACTTTGACGTTTTTAGGTCAAAACTGCTCCAAATCAAAACTATTTTCCTGTCATAGAGCAGTTTACAATTGAGTGTTGTAAAACCAAAACCAAAGTAATAACTCTGACCAATCACAGCAGTCGTAAACAATCCAACGAACCAATCAGAGCTGGAAGCAATTACATGTCGGCGGCGCCAAGCGCGGGAAAACGCCTGCGAGCAAGTCACGATTGGTTTTGGTTTTACTTCTGATTGGTCGAGAAAGCGGCGCGAGTTTTTTTTAGCCAATCACAAAGCGTAGCAATGAAAAACCAGAGCAATTGTGTAATTACTTTTGACACTCAATTGAAAACTGCACTATACGACATGCTTACAAAACACTAAGAGGAAGATATAAAGTGAATTTTCGAAAAGAGAATAAACTATAATCAGAGTTTCAGAAAGTATTCCAAGATACAAGCCAATCTCAATTTCTTAAATTTGCAATCCATTTCCATCCTGGCCATCAAGGCCCGGTTGTTCAAAAGGTGGATAGCGCTATTCACCGTATGAATCACTATCCAGCGGATAACGCAAAGGATTTAGTTAATACTTATCCACTAGATTGTGATTTAACCGGTGGATAGCGCTATCCACCTTTTCAACAACCGGGCCCTGCAGGCCAAGAATCGTATTTTTAATTTTAGCGCACTGGTAGAATAATTGTAACCCTTTCACTCTCAAGATAAATTTTGGAGACATGTAGTGCAGTTCTAACTTTTGAATCTGTGGACGAAATGCTATGGTGTGATCATTCAAATGAGACCTGTTCAGTAGTACTTTTGCATGGTACCATTTGTTCTAACTTTTGAGTCTGTTGATGAAATCCTGTGGTGTGACCATTCAAATGAAACCTCTTCAGCAGTACTTTTGCATGGTACCATTTGTTCTAACTTTTGAGTCTGTGGACGAAATCCTATGGTGTGACCATTCAAATGAGACCTCTTCAGCAATACTTTTGCATGATACCATTTGTTCTAACTTTTGAGTCTGTGGACGAAATCCTATGGTGTGACCATTCAAATGAAACCTCTTCAGCAGTACCTTTGCATGGTACCATTTGTTCTAACTTTTGAGTCTGTGGACGAAATCCTATGGTGTGACCATTCAAATGAAACTTCTTTGGCAGTACTTTTGCATGGTACCATCTGCTTTTCAATATTTTACAAAATAAAACTTTGATCTTTGGAACTCTTGGGTGTTGGAGATAAATATTATGTCTTGGCTTTTTAAAGTAACATTAAGAAGGGTGACATAGCCCCTTTACCTTGAGAAAAAAATCAATAACATCAACAGAAATAGAAATGTTTTAGTAATTTGTAATTTGACGACATTCCATAAAGTCAAGTCGATAAAACATTAATTAAAAATGCATTTTTTTTTATGGCTGAATGTTATGCTTTACTTCCAGTCGTGAAAATGTATATAAATGTGGAGAATTTCTATCGTAATTTCTCGAATAAATTGTGTCATATTTTCAAGAATATTTACTGGTTAGGCAGCTATTAATATCAATGAGGGGGAGGGGGGGGGGGGGGGGAAGAGAGGTATGAGGAGAATTTGAGCTGTGTTTTCATACCCACTAACAATACGCGATAAAACTGGAGACATGTGACACCTCCCAGTAAGAAAAATATATATATATAATCCCTTCTCTTGTTTCGAAGAAAAGAGTTCTCAAACGAACACTTTATCGCACCTTCGATGACGCCATTTCGAATCATTCAGACACAATACGAATCTAGGGAAAGGGCCAGGGGGATGCGGGACCTCCCCCCTTCACCCCCCCCCCCCCCCTTAACTTGCAAAATATAAAGTCCGAAGGTCCGAAAATTGTTTTCAATACGTAATAGTTTACCTAATTCACTCTGCTCTCCCCCCCCCCCCCCCCCCCCCCCCCCCCTTCTAATTCACTCCGCGCACTCGTATCTCTTAGTTAAGCGCTCTCGCACGTCCAATCACTTATTGATGTTCAGACTCTGGAATATTCGAGTCAAGAAAGTTACTTATGATTGCACCATTCCTTATAGATCTTACTCAAATTGATGATAGTTTTAAAGTAACTAGAATACAGTGGAACCTCCATTCAGCGAACACCACTGGGACCAGGAGAAGTGTCCCCTTAGTGTAGGTGTCCCTTTAAAAGAGGTGATATTACAAAGATTATATGAGCGTTTTGCCGGTCGGGACCAGGAGAAGTGTCCCCTTAGTGGAGGTGTCCCTTTAATAGAGGTGATATTACAAATATTATATGAGTGTTTTGCCGTCCGGGACCAGGAGAAGTGTACCCTCAATAGCAGTGTCCCAAACTAGAGGTTCCACTGTATAAGAATTGAATGTTTCCTTTCCACATCTGTATACTTGTAAACGCGATATAAAACGACCCAGCCTTCAACCACCTCGACTCCTCAGCATTCGGCCACTATTGCAGCTGATGTAACACACGGGGAGAGCGCATGGGGCACCGAAGAGCGGAGCCTGCGGCTGCTTCTATGCATTCACGTGATATAACGTACAATATTGCGTGATATCACACGCCATATCACGTGTCCTTTCTAAGATAGCCATTCACTGAGCCGTTCATGGAGCGTTTCTTGGCTTCAAACACTGTGGATTCATCATCGCTGTCATCATCCGTGTCGCTTAGAATCAAACTTGTGCTCAAGTATTTACCTACAAATGAAGCAATCAGATTGTAAGGAGAAAGATGTTTATCGTGATCATGAGCGTGGGTAAAGAAAAAAATATGAGTCCCCGACAGGAATCGAACCTACGACCCCACGCACACCGGTCGGATGCTCTAACCACTGAGCTACGAGAGACTCGTGGCGAGTTACGCCACATAATAGGTTTACACACCGGTCGGATGCTCTAACCACTGAGCTACGAGAGACTCGTGGCGAGCACGGCCATATACTAGGTTCACACACCGGTCGGATGCTCTAACCACTGAGCTACGAGAGACTCGTGGCGAGCACGGCCATATACTAGGTTCACACACCGGTCGGATGCTCTAACCACTGAGCTACGAGAGACTCGTGGTGAGCACGGCCATATACTAGGTTCACACCGGTCGGATGCTCTAACCACTGAGCTACGAGAGACTCGTGGCGAGCACGGCCATATACTAGGTTCACACACCGGTCGGATGCTCTAACCACTGAGCTACGAGAGACGCGTGGCGAGCACGGCCATATACTAGGTTCACACACCGGTCGGATGCTCTAACCACTGAGCTACGAGAGACTCGTGGCGAGCACGGCCATATACTATATGGCCATTATATGGTGATAAATCAGATTGTATTTAAAGGGACAGTGTCTCGGCTGAAATATTGTGTTTTCATGATTATGGCCAGGAGCTTGATTTAAGCTTGCTTCATTGTCTTGAAATTGGAAAAAACCATTGCCAAAAGTGATAGAAGCAAAGAAATATTAACTAAACAGAATAACGGTTAGAAAAGTCAAAATTTCACAAGAATGGCAAGTTTGATTTATTGACAGGCAGTCAATAAATCAAATTTCATGAACCGTAATCCACTTCAATCCTTGCAATCCTGCACTTTATCTCCAAACTACTGCTTTTGTTTTGCTCTATAGAATCTTTTTATCCAACTAAGTTGTATATTTGGTGGCATTTGTCGATAATAACGTGGAAATAAGCTAAGAGAAATTTTGCTATTTCAGGCGGGACAGTGCCCCTTTAAACAAGTAACGTAAAAAGCATATTCATGGCTGCCCCATCAGTTTCCTTTGAACTTCTCAGTGTGACTTTTCCCCGATAAAACTTAAACTTCCTTGACCAAATAACTGTAGAAGTTAGAAACCACATACCTTATTACATGAAATTTTGGCGACACTTAAATTTAGCGAATTTAGCGATTTTTCTAAAAATCGCTAAATTAAAATGCACCAAAATTAAGTGTCGCTAAATTTAAATCGTCGCTAAATTAAAGTGAGTACAATATGAAATTCCGCCATCTGGTCAGTTTCACACAATCATGCTGTTTTACGGTCGATTATGACGTGTATCGGATGTCTCGTGCACATATCAGTCATTTCAGCTTGACAACTGAAATGGATTCTTCGCTAGTATTAAATTTTGCATTCCCGTATGGACTCCGCGGATTCTACGTTTATAAAGAGCTGTGAAATCCTAGACTAAATGAAAAGCTTGACACAATTCACAATTCGCCAAAGTTTCAAATCGTGAAATCGCGAAAATTAAGTGACTTATGTTCCAAAATTTACGAAAAATCGCTAAATTAAAGTGCCGCTAAATATGAATTTTTGAAAATCACTAAATTAACGTGTCGCCAAAATTTCATGTAATAAGGTAGTTGTAGTATATAGTAGGATCCTACGTTTTTTCAACTCAGTTCTCGGTGTTATGATGCCCTGATGAAATCTTCCGCGTGTTTGATAATATATCAAATGTTTTAGAAGCGAGGTTTGCATTTTAACCTGAAAGGACGAGAGTTAGCTATCAAAATATTTGGTACAGCCACAGGGAGCAGAGGAGGTAAATTTGACCTTTACGCGTTCGATCGTCGAGTCTATTTTTCGCCCCAGCGGGACCCCAAGCGTTATAGGAGCTTTCCGTTGGGTAACCGCAGACTGCTGACTGTGGGCATCACAAAATCGTTACGCAGCAAGAAAGAGACACTTGTCTCTTTTTCTTCTCGGCACTTCGTGCCTCGCTCGGAAAGCGCCGATTACGCTTGGGGTCCCGCTGGGGCAAAAACTCGAAAATAACAGATCGAATAACGCAAGACACAGCGCGCGTTAGATCGAACGCGTAAAGGTCAAATTTGGCTCCTCTGCTCACTGTGGTACAGCGACTCAAGACATTTACCTCCTTTAGGAAGCATTTCCATACTTTCCAGCTTATCATCATCGTCCTCATCTAAAACAGCGTAACGATGATGACGTCTCCTTCCGCGAACACGTCTCCTACAAAAAAACATACTCAGCTTTGTAAAATTAATTTCATTTTGTACAAAAACAGAGAAATAAACAGTGCCGTAAGAAAGTTCTACTATTCTACTAAAGAGCTTTCATTTGAATGGTCACACGGTTGGATTTCATCCACAGACTCAAACGTTAGAACCACCTTGTACAGCATAATAAACAGTACCACAAGAAAGTACTGCTCAATAGCTTTCATTTGAATGGTTACACTTTAGGATTTCATCCGCAGACTCAAAAGTTAGAACCACCTTGTACAGCATAATAAATAGTACCACAGGAAAGTACAGCACAGTAGCTTTCATTTGAATGGTGACACTTTAGGATTTCATCCACAGACTCAAAAGTTAGAACCACCTTGTACAGCATAATAAACAGCACCACAGGAAAGTACTGCTTAGTAGCTTTCATTTGAATGGTGACAATTTAGGATTTCATCCACAGACTCAAAAGTTAGAACCACCGTGTACAGCATAATAAACAGCACCACAGGAAAGTACTGCTCAATAGGTTTCATTTGAATGGTCACACTTGAGGATTCTTTCCAGACTCAACAGTTTGAACCACAATACACGATTAACGGACGGATTGACTCTAGCAGGCAAAACGTTAACTGCCATTAGCAGTGAAAAGTTAAATCTTCATCCCACAAAATTACTCTTACTCTTAACAGAATTTGTTCGTTCTGTAATCTGTTGTTACGCTATAATTAAGGGAACGAGAAGGAAACCTATCACCGCACCCTACCCCCCCCCCCCCAATAACCCCCCACCCCCCTCCCCCTCCTAATAACCCCCGCCGACCCACGCTTCTTCTTAGCCATTGAATAAAAAACAGCAAACAAGGAAGTTAAGATACAAAACAAAAGCGATATGAACAAAAACTACCGAAGAAACAAGTGAAATAAACAAATAAGTGCATGGCAACTCGTAGCATGAGAATTAAACAACTAATTAAACAGAACAAAAGTCAAACAACGATAATGAATCAACAAAAAAGGAGGACATCAAAGACAGAAACGGTGTCTCTACAGTGTCAAATGAAAATGAAATTTTGGAAAAGGGACAGTTGAATGGGAACAGAGATACAAGGAGTCTCTTGTCATAAACCATTCCATACGTATGTTTAGCAAAAGAGACGTTCGGAAATGGAAATGGAAATGGAAATGGAAATGGGAGAATGGAACAATTAGCTCTTTTGTAATGAAACAAACCCAAAGTCGGTGGAAAGAATTTCTGGAAATGGAAATGAAAAAAAAGGAATGACAATAAAATGAGACAATAGATCTAGTAAAGAGCTTCAAGGAATTTCTCGTCACAAAACTTGAAGACCAATCCTAAAATCAGGAGAAAGGGAGCAGGGAAATAGTAATGGGTAAATGGGATTGGAAAAGTGGAAAATAGAACCTTTGAAAATGGGATATTGGATAGCATGCATAGCTACATGGAGTCTTATACGAAGCATGCGCTGCCTAAAAGTATAGACGAAAAGTATAGGAATGGAATGTATGGGAATAGGAAAACCGAATAAAAGGTTTGGAAACGGGACTCATAAACCATACCATACCTATGGTCAGTTGAGGAGGCGTCCTCTGTCGAAGGAGGGTTCACAGAAAGCACTACCTTCTTACGACGGAGTCTAGAGACAGAAAGGAAAAGAAGAGGAAAGAAAAGGAAGAAGACGAGAATGGAAGTAAAAACTGGACATGGGTACTAATGCAAGGAGAAGTGAGAAAAACTTGGATGCAACTTGGTAAATTTGCTAAAGGATTCTCGACGGACACAAGACAGGTGGAAAGAGGTGTGCAGCACCAAAGGTAGAAAAGAGAGGAGATGGCTTAGTACAAGACTACGACATTACTGTTTTAATATAGGGCGTGTGCGTCGAGTTGCAGGAAGAATAATTACACTTTACTAACAATTGTTTGTTGCATAGAAAGTTGCTTCGTTTAATGAATGGCAATCTGTATTGTCTGTGATCAAAGAGAATTCTGGAAAAAATAGGATCTGATTGTATCAGCGTAAACATGAATGCTGCTTAGATGGATTTGCAACCTTTTAAATAACCCTGGTTCACACATACTGATTTATACTAGATCGTAAGGTTCTTGCGTTTTTTATTCCGCTTACGATTCCACTTACGTCGTTAATTGGAACCAAGCTTTAGCACACGCAGGAAGATATATTCTTGATAATTTAAACAGGAAGAGCAAACCAAAGTAAACTTTAGCGTTATTATCAAGACAACGGCAGAAGTGTGGCCAACATTACTTGTTTCGATCCATTTCCATCCTGGCCATCTGTAGCCAGAAACAATTTTTTTCAACCCAAAAGTGGGCACCAGATATCAAAATTCAAGAAAAATCCCAAATTTCATGCTGTGAAATATTGAAAAACAAATGGTACAATGCAAAAGAACAGCCAAAGAGCTTTCATTTCAATGGTCACATCATAGGATTTGGTAGAGCTGCACTACATGTCTCCATAATTGACTCTGGGATTGAAAGGAATTATAGTTTAGTGCACTTGTAGAGCAACTCTAAACTAAATTGCACCATTATAATCAGGTTTATATTTCTGCCAAGATGTCATTTGGTTGGCCACTACAAACAGATGTTGATGCTTACCTTCCCATGCAGAAACATACCGCCCACACTAAACCGCCAATAGCCATAATGATGCCAAAGATAATCACGGTTACATACAGAATACTCCAGTCTGCAAAAAAGGAAATCAGGGTTGAGAACGGTAGATGTCATTTTTGCACTATCTTAGATAGTTTTTCTGGAATTATCTGGTCTTCACGTTTCAAGCAATCCAAAAATGTTTCAATCTGTTTATAGATCGATGTTATGCGATGCCTTGTGAATTTATTTTGGTGATTTGGGGGTGTTTGAGAGAAAACAAAACGGGACGGGGGAAAGAAGGGGAGGGGACGGAATCTGTGACATTTAGATAAATAAGAAATATTGAAGATTCAATGAAGTTTTAAAATAAGAGTGTCAAGATCATAATTAAAAATTAATAGTTAATTAATAATAAATAGTTAACTAACAGTTGGACGAGGCAAATAGGGCTAATTAACATGCATATAAAAAAAATAAAATGTCCACCATTTTGGAATCAGGTGTATCGGTTTGGCTGACTGGAGCAGTTTTTCATTTGAGTGTGGCAAAACCAAAACCAAAGTAATTACTCTGACCAATCATAGCAGTCGTAAACAATCAATGAACCAATCAGAGCTTGAAGCAATTACATGTCGGCGGCGCCAAGCGCGGGAAAACACGTGCGAGCAAGTCACGATTGGTTTTGGTTTTACTTCTGATTGGTCAAGAAAGTGGCGCGAGATTTTTTAGCCAATCATAAAGCGTAGCAATGCAAAACCAAAGCAATTGTGTAATTACTTTTGACACTCAATTGAAAACTGCTCTATAAAATAATATAAATTGCCCGCCATTTTGGAATAAGAAAATAATACACGATAACTTACCGCAGTTGCTTTCTTTAGTGCCAAAGTGAGCCTTGAAAAAGTCCTGCATCCAGAAGCTCTCACAGACGCACATCTTGGTGTGGCGATCACAGTAGCCATGCCCTGAACAATTGTTCCTGCAAACTAACAGAAAAAAAAACAGTGGGTGATGTGTGGACGCATGCGCTGAATGCGTTTAACATAAAGTAGGCTAAGTTACCACAAGGCAGAGAAAACAACACCACAACGTGTTAGAGAAATAAAGAGCTTCTGAAAGGGAATACTTCGCAGTGCAACCTTACACCCCTCACTCCCAGGGTCAACCTTTAAGTGTTGCAATTTCGTTCTAACCTTTCAGTCTGTGGATGAAATCCTATAGTGTGACCATTCAAATAAAAGCTACTAAGCTGTACTTTCCTGTGGTGCTGTTTATTGTGCTGCACAAGGTGGTTCTAACTTTTTAATCTGTGAATGAAATCCTAAAGTGTGACCATTCAAATGAAAGCTACTGAGCAGTACTTTCCTGTGGTACTGTTTATTATGCTGTACAAGGTGGTTCTAACTTTTCAGTCTGTGGATGAAATACTAAAGTGTCACCATTCAAATGAAAGCTACTGAGCAGTATTTTTCTGTGGTACTGTTTACTATGCTGTAGAAGGTGGGTCTAACGTTTGACTGCGTGGAGCAGCACTTTCCTTTGTTTACGTATTACCGTTCATTATACCATACAAGGTGGTTCTAACTTTTATGCCTTTGGAAGAAATCTTAAAGGTTACATAGACCTCCACAAAAATACTGTAACTTACGTTTTGTGCTTACATAAACCGTAAAGTCGTTTTGAAGAAAGTAAAACATGTCGGTCTCGAGGATCGCTAACAACTATGAGAGGTCAAGGTGGAAATTATTTCAAAAGCAGAGCGGTTTTCAATTGAGTATCGAAAGTAATTTCGCATTTGCTTTGGTTTTGCATTGCTACGCTTTGTGATTGGCTAAAAAAAACTGGCGCCACTTTATTTCATATCAACCAATTAGAAGTAAAACCAAAACCAATCGTGACTTGCTTGCACGCGTTTTCCCGCGCTTGGCGCCGGCTACATGTATTTGCTACGAGTTCTGATTGGTTCATTGGATTGTCTGCCTCTGTTGTGATTGGCCAAAGTAATTACTTTGGTTTTGGTGTTACCACACTCAATTGAAAACTGCTCTACAGAGATTGGAAACTGATTCCAAAGCGAATACCAGATACAATACACAGAAATCGTAAAACCCGATTTATGTGCTAAGCTGCACTGAAATTCTTCGAGATACTTACTGTATGGTTCAACTTTTAACATTCGAAACTCAAAGAAGCCTTCTTCATTTCCGATCTTTTCCTTCAGTAGTCCAGCTACTTCATAACCATCATTAGCTTTGGTCACTTTGTCCTTCACATAAAACACTACCATCAGGCTGTTGGAAAAGAATGTGAGAACAGACAGTGATACCGCCTATTGTTATATACTTGTAGCTGGAGTTTCGTTGGACCTAACACATGCGGGCTACAATAGAAGAAACTGGAAGAGCAATTAAGGTTTGTCTAGAACAGAAATGGCATGCGATTGAGGAAAACAATAATATTGGCCACAGCAACGTTTCTACAATTGGGTACCCTGTGGTTTGTAGTTAGTGTACCTGTGTCCCACTCCAGCTTCTTTGAGATGTTCGACTATGATGTCTTCATCTTGAACATCAAGAATCACTGCCAGCTTACGAATTAACTGTTCCTGTTGAAATAACACCTCATATTAGTCAATGATAGTCAGTTATATACAAATGTTAAGGTTGTTCTCAGTGTGAAATAAAGATTTCGAACAGCCTTGAGATTTAGTAATCCTTGTGAGAAAACGCGAACGATGATAAGTCATATGGTGCCCGTTATAGGATCGCTGTTTTCTGTTTTTTGCCTTAACGTAATAGCCTGTTGCTTCCGTTTTTATTTTTTGGCTTTAACAGTTAGTTAAGTGTGTAGCTTAGTCTTGGTTGTCTTTGGTTGTCCTGTTGCAGGCATGGTATATGATAAGTGAAGAAAGATGGTAAATATTAAGCTCGATAATGAAATGAGAATAACGTTCATTATGTGACGAGCGTGCCACAAAGAAGAAAATCTGAGTCCCCGACAACAATCGAACCTATGATCTTTAGCTCACTGCTCTAACCACTAAGCTACGATAGAATCGTGGCGAGCTCGGCCATTCACATATACTAAGTTCATGTATAACATGCGTCCTGCGTTCTGCGTACTGCTAGGATCAGCAATGTCGAAAGCGTCATGTGGGATGATAAAGAAAGATGGTGAATGTCAAGCTTGGTCATGAAATGAGAAAGATGTAATGTTTATCATGTCATGACTGTGGGACAAAGAAGAAAAAGAAATCTGAGTTCCCAAAGGATATTTTAACATTCATTTAAAGGGACACTGTCCCGGCACCGAAATAGCAAAATTTCGCTGAGCTTATTTCCGCGTTATATCGCCAAATGCCACCGAATATACAACTCAATTGGATAAAAAGATTCTACAGAGCAAAACAAAAGCAGTAGTTTGAAGATAAAGTGCAGGATTGCAAGGATTGAAGTGGATTACAGTTCATGAAGTTTGATTTTTTGACAGGCGGTCAAGAAATCAAACTTGCCATTAAGATACGATTTCAGCCGGGACAGTTTCCCTTTAAGTTGTAACTGATGTGTTCTCAATGGAAGAGCAGTGTTACTCACTTGCACTGGTAACAGTTTATATCGAGCATTTATTATTAACTTGTGAATTGATTCTACCACTTTCTTTCAATTACCTTATTTTCTTCTGTAAATTTGGTGATGTCCACATCAAGGTATAATTCCACAAGATGAGCACTGTTTTCATCTGTAAATGTAATAACAAATTAAAATCAATTACTCCCAAGAATGAAAACAAGTTGAAAACTTTCACTCTTAAAAAAACCTTACTCATAAATGGCGGCCGATTTCTTATTCTTTTATATGCATGCTAATTAGCCTAACAAGCCTTGTTAGCATGTGCAAAATTCAAAATAATTTTTGCTCTGAAATGTTGCTACAATACAAGACAAAATTACTTGAAACACTTCATGGAAAGTCCAGATTTGACAGTTCAGAAATGTAGAACATGTGCGGAACATCTCCTCTCCCACAGTGTTGTGTTCGTATAATTTTCTTTTGACTCTAGCATCTTGAACCTCAACATTGAAAGAGAAAGAAGAAAGGAAAGCAGAAGATGGACACTGTTCAACAAATGTGACCAATATTGTAGGTAGGCGGGATAAGCATGAATATACTTTTAAGAATAATAAATCGGCCGCCATTTATGAATAAGGAGAATAAAACAAGTCTCAAAATCAATTGGTAAAACACTGAAAAACCAACATATTAAACCACAAGAAAGTACTCAGAGCGTTCATTTACAGTTAAATGGTCACACTTTAGGATTTCATCGACAGACTCAAAAGTTAGAACCACCTTGTACAGCATACAATACTCAAAATTAAAAAAATTCTCAATTGCAATTTGCGAGTATTTCCTAAAATTTAGTTGCAAGTTCGAAAATTGTAGTCGCAAAAAAAAACTAACTACTACTACCGTAACCGGAAATGAGAAACGAGAAATTTCTGAAAAAGTCTGAAAAAGTGCGCCTGTGATACACTTCTTGGAAAGCACGTTAATGGAGCATGAAATCGACGATAAGTCACGCAACATTCAATGTGAATTACACAGGATTTTTCAGATAAAATTACAACTACCAGTAACAAGAAGGACACAAAACTGTTGAATATAATTCTTATATAAGCTAGGCCGTAAAACAGTCGCAAAATCGCGACTGATAGACAAATTTTAGTCGCAAAAGCAAAATCTTTAGTTGCAAATGCGCCCAATACAATTTCGAGCCCTGTATGGCATAATAAACAGTACCACAGGAAAGTACTGTTCAGTAGCTTTCATTTGAATGGTCACACTTTAGGATTTCATCCACGGGCTCAAAAGTTAGAACAACATTGTACAGCATAATAAACAGCACCACAGGAAAGTACTGTTCAGTAGCTTTCATTTGAATGGTCACACTTTAGGATTTCATCCACGGGCTCAAAAGTTAGAACAACATTGTACAGCATAATAAACAGCACCACAGGAAAGTATTGCTCAGTAGCTTTCATTAATTTTGAATGAGTGCACTTTAGGATTTCATTGACAGACTCAAAAGTTAGAACCACCTTGTACAGCATAATAAACAGTACCACAGGAAAGTACTGCTCAATAGCTTTCATTTGAATGGTCACACTTTAGGATTTCTTCCACAGACTCAAAAGTTAGAACCACCTTGTACAGCATAACAAACAGCACCACAGGGAAGTACTGCTCAGTAGCTTTCATTTGAAAGGTCACACTTTAGGATTTCATCCACAGACTCAAAAGGTAGAACCACCTTGTACGGCATAATAAACAGCACCACAGGGAAGTACTGCTCAGTAGCTTTCATTTGAATGGTCACACTTTGGGATTTTATCGACAGTCTCGAAAGTTAGAACTACCTTGTACAGCATAATAAATAGTACCACACAAAAGTACTGCTGGCTCAAGAGCTTTCATACTGTAGATTTAATTCACAGATACAAAATGTGGAACCATCTTATATAATACACAGCACCACAGGAAAGTACTGCTGAAGAACTTTAATTGAATTGTCACACTAGGATTTCATCCACAGACTCAAAAGTCAGAACCGCCTTGTAATTTCGATATCTGGTACTCTTGGGAGTAAACCTCCACCTTATCACATACCTTCTTTGACAGTTAGCAATACGTCATCAGTTCCCTTGAGACCCTTCCCATCAGCCACAGTGAGCTTAAATTTGTACATTCCTTCCACAAGGTTAGACAGCCGCAGTACAGAGTGATGATCGCTGTTATTGATAACATCCTGCAATGTGTACACACACGAAAAATCAGCCCAAATTACAGCTGCGTAGGAGATGATGGGTAAACCTCGATGACTCTAGACAAGGAGACCATACATGTATGGTACATCGTAACTGTTTGATTCCTATGAGTCAACTCTTGAATATGAAATTTTTGCAACCACCCCCACCCTCCCCCCCTAGACGTTTAGCTTCACCGACCCCCATCCCCTGCGTCTAACTCCCCCACCATCCTCTATTGCCGTCCCCATGGGTAAGACAGGTGACCATTACATAATTATTACAACTTCAATGTTAACAGCAAATTGATCGAGTGATCGAGCCATCAAGTGAAATTTTGTCCGATCGCTATATACAATCATGTAACTGGTTCAACGTTTCGCGTTTACATTAACTACAAAATTATCTAGATCTGCACAAAAAAGCCCCGACCACACGTATACGTTTACGTTCATAAATGCATATTTTTTTTATACGTTTAGGCCTCCCGTCCACACGTAAACGATGAAAACGGTCACCGTAAACGGATATTTTCGAAAACGCTCTCCAAAGTGGATATTTTTGAAAACCCCGTTTACCCGTTAACGTGTGGACAGCGTAAATGGATATTTCCGTAAACAATGATGTCACAGATTCGGACCGAGTCCACAAATAAGGAAAAAAGAGCAGATATCTAATAAAAAAAAATTATGGCGGACTTATCTACGCAAGCTCAACGCAGATTTGAAGCGTTTACGTATCGTTTTAACGTTTACGTGTGGACAGGTGAAAACGAATCGTAAACGATGGCTGGCTTCGTGTGGACGGGAGCGTTTTAGATTAAAAAAAAAACATGCGTTTACGAACGTAAACGTATAAGTGTGGATGGAGCCTAAAATAACAAATATTGAAAACATCCATTTGAGGTTTTCTTCTTTCTCTGTTACAACTTACCCCAGCTGCAGGACTCTTGGGATCACGTGACCACTCATACTCGACAATACCGTGATCATCATATGAACTGGATCCAACCAACTCAGCAGCTCTGTTCGGCAGATAAACAACAACATCTGGGCCAGCATTAGCAGTGGGCGGCTTGTTTATATCTAAAGACAGAACAAGACAGTCATAAATAAGAAACCGAGCAAAAGGAGAACAAAGAGCATTTGTAATGTGTTGTTCCAAAAAATATCCATACCCCTCCCATGGACCTTCAACCTCTTTGGAAATTCCAATGTACATGTAGCTTCCTAGGCAAATGGAAATTGTTCGAAAATCGGGAGTTCGAAAACTTGAACGTGGCATAGACTGAAATCAAATCTTAGGGAAAAAAGATTGGAAAGAAGGAGGTTTGTGTATTTTTGGAACCACACAATCCAGATTTCTACAGATACACAAGCCAGATTTTCCAAAGACTTGTTTACGCGACGTGAAATTTGACCGGGGGAAGATATTTATCACGTGCTTGGCAACGGCAAGAAAAAGCCGTAAAAAGATGCTTAAACCAAGCAAATGGAAGCAAAGTTCGTGATAAACTTTGCAATGGATAATCGTTCGCTGTGTTTGCGATCTGTTTTAAAATATACAGAGTTCAGCAAACACCGTCTATCGAACCAAAGTTTGGTCGGCTTGCATGCGCTTAGCGCGATCGGTGGTTCACTTGGTCGCATCTTCATCTTCAAACGCCCCAGGAAATTTTTAAATTGGAATCGCGCAAGAAGTTGTACAAGCTGTTTAAGCTTCGCGCGCTACGCGATTCGCGTAGCGCAGGACGCGATTCGCGTAGCGAAGGACGCGAATCGCGTAGCGCAGGACGCGAATCGCGTAGCGCGCGACGACGGTAACTTACTTTTGAGAGGTACTGTATATGCCAAAAACTGCTAAAATATATTGTCTTTTTAAAAATTCATTAACAACAAGTTTCAAGTGAATTGTGATGCACATCCATTCATACACCTGTACCAATCCTATAAGTTTCCACATCAGTGAAAAATAGTTTGAAACCCAAACCTCTCCGTGAACTTTGAAATGACTGAATAAATCCCCCAAAAAATGCATTGTTATGATTATCCAGACAAGATGTGCACAAACATACCTTTCTTAACATTAACCGCTACGGTATCACTTCCTGTGAGCCCTTTGTCATCTGTCACCGTCAGCTTAAAAACATAATTGCCTTCCAGGAGTTTCTTAACTGTAACAACTTTCTGGTCGACACCTGACATCTCAGCTGCGTGTGGGCCACTGTAGAAATTAAGTAACAATGCGTGTAAGAACTAGGCAATTCTCTATTGTTCTGCGCATTTCGATTTCCCCACATACGATAGGCTCGATTTCCGCCGCTTTCTCGCGTCCGGTCTCTGAGCCTCCCCGAGAAGTCTTTTCGGGGGAGGAGCGCGGGCTCGTTTCCCGAACAGCGGCTGGTAGTCGAGCCTACCTATGGACAACACGCTTTTGAAATAAAATGTACTGAAACTTTATTTTAAAGCGATATTTCTTTTGTGATACAAGATTTTATCCAATCATGAGACTCTAAAACAATGGCCAAGAAAGCCTTCTAATTTTCCATGTTTCCCACATAGAAATTTTGCTGCATTGAAACTCAGAATAGTTTTCACTAAAAGGGAATCAATAAGTTAACTAGAGAGAAATAAATGCGCTGCCTGATGAAGTAATAGTAGATTTTCATATTTTAGCCAATGAGGTGGACCGTTTCAACAATACCACAATTAACACCTTTCTGCATTCCTTGCCGTTGGGTTGCCTAGTTCTTACTAGGACCATTACTTAAGTAAAAGGTAACGGCAGAGTGAGGAGATACTGTAGTCCATAAGTCATTTTAATAAAAAGTAATACTGAACAAGCAAACAGTATCACAACAATGTACTACACTGCTGGTGAACTCTCGTTTGATGGTTACACTGTAGGATTTCATCCACAGACTCTAGGACTTCATCCATAGAAGAAAAACTTAGGATTATGTTACTCAGCTCTATGTTTGACTGTGAGTCTGGCAATGATCAAAGGTGTGAGTCTGGCAATGATCAAAACAGTGTGTCACTAGGTCTTATTCTTGCCAGTCCTTTATCCAACCTCAGTGTAATCATGATTATTATTTTTAAAGCTTCTTTCCAAGAACAATAAGAGACTGGAATTCACTGCCAAATCATGTTAAGTTAAGTCCAACTTATTTCGCATTTAAACAAAATTGTACCGCTGTTCTATAGATAATCACATTTTATTTTTAATATAGATATATTTATTTTTTTTATTTATTTTTATTATATAATTGTAATATAGAATTATATTTTATTGTATTACTATATTTTTATTTACATACTGACTTGATGCGAGAGCGTTGTTGGTTAATAAAGTAGATGTAGATGTAGATGCTGCTGTGAGCCAACCCGTAAATAGGAAATGGTAACGCGTAACGCAATATCGCGGTAAGCTTATAATTTATGTTTTCATTATACTGACACGGTTCATTATTATAAACATAACGACTTGTGAAGAATGCAAAAAAAAAAAGAAAAAAAAAAGGTTCAAAGCGAGATTTGAACTCGCACCATCTGACTGCTGTCTGATTGCCATAACATGAACCATGCCACTAGGCTACGAAAACCTATGATAATTAGAAGGGTAAACTTTTATTACTTCAACGTACATGTACATGTAGATATGCAGTAAAATGCATATTAATGTCCATTTCAAGTCTGCAGCTCGGCTTTAATTTTGTATTCAAAGACTCCAAAATGTGAAACATCTTTAAGTTCATTGTTATTGCTGGATTCAGGTTGTTCTTGTTATGCAACACATTCATGTATTCACAGGTTAAAAACATTTAAGTCCTCAGGAAATATAATAATCTTGACTAGTACATGCAGTACAGTATAGTCACCTGGACTGTTCCCAGTGGTATTTCACAATTTTTTGGTCGTCGTGACTTGCTGAAGCATCAAGAACTGTAGAATCATCAGGAAACACCAGGTCCTACAAAATTGAACACAACATAACTTGTAAAAATTTATTAATAATTCATAAGGGTACTAACAAATAGAAATGAGCCATTCCAATCACATGGTTAGCCTGTAATCCAGATACAACTCACTAGTGAGTTGTAACTGATACGTAAACAAGAGGCTGCAAGCAGCCTATACTCATGCGCATGCGTACGAAAGTTTTATGATATATTTTAAACATGATAAGAAGATGTCCGATATGAAGAAGAGTTACTCCTTTCATTCAGTCATCGTTCCTGCAAACTGCGTTCTTTACTATTGAATGTTTTGTAAATAAAGGCTGTACCACAATGAAGCCAGTGATTGTTCTACGTCTTATATATAGCTAACGTGAACATTAGTAATGTAAGTAGGGTTGTAGGAGATGCTGTCGTGACACTTCAGTAACGCTGTTTTACCGGAAGTGGGAGTAGCCGGAAGTCACAAAACAGGAAGTCTATGAACCGGAAGAGCACAATTTAAAATATGCGTGCATAAATTTGCATGCAAAATCGTGACACCAAAAAAAAAAAAAATAAGAAGAAAAACCGAGGCCATTTTATAACTCATGCCGCTACGCGCATGAGTAATTAGATACAACCACCAGTGGTTGTATCTAATTTACATGTGAATGTGAATTTCACATGTTGTTTACTTCATTCACGTCTGTGTTGTATCAGCACAATACATTCACTCAGATGGGCCTCTTGATTGTATAGGCCGATACAACACTTCTGCTCATGTAGTAAACATAACATAATACACTGTACACAAAAATTTGGTTTTCTCAGCTAAGTTGACATGTTACCCTTTTACTCCCACGAGTGCCTAAAACAAAAATTCAAGAAAAATCCCAAATTTTTTATTTAACAAAAATTGAAAAACAAATGGTACCATAGATAGATAGATAAATAGATAGATAACTTTATTTATACACGGTATTTCCATCAGCTTAAATTATCATAATCAGCTAACTACCTAACTTCCTAACTACAAATAAGAGGTACAATATAAAAAAATAAAAACTGCTTTTCATGGAGGCCGTGTTCAAAAATATATTTAAAACTTAAATTAAAAAAAAGTAATGCCTAATGCTGTGTTCACACTGGGGCGAAACATCTTTAGTCTGATCACGAATGAAACATGTTTTTCTTGGAAATTTGTTCACATCAGGCGGCATATAATATTGGGTGAATCATGATCACTTTGACAAATGGCTAGCACTTAAAACGTCAGCTATTGAATCTCTTTACCACAGTTTCTTTACAAATTGAACCACTTATAACATAATTATTACACAAAATAAATGTTTCTGAAAACAATTAAAAAATAAAGAGGCTCAGCTCAAGACTAGTACATTGTAGTTAGTACATAGTCCAATCAGTTCAACATGCATAATGTTGGCCACAAAATCATGTATGACATAATTATTTGGAATAACAGTCTGTTTAACATCATATTCAAGTACATTACAAACACAGGACACCCAAGCTCACCTTATCTGAGCCGGCTACTGCCACAGGAGGAGCATTCTTCTCTGGTTGAACTACAACAGTGACACTTGAGCTTGCTGTCTGTCCTCCTGTATCAGTCACTTTCAACACAAATGTGTAGTCACCCACAACCATGTTGGACACCTTCAGAGTAGGAGAGCTTGTACCCTAAACAAACAACAGAAGTAAAAAAATGTTACAATCAAAGGCTACTACAAGCCAACTCGGAATACCAAATTCTCCAAATTAAAGATTCTGCACACCTTCGGACTCTCCCCTCTCCCAGGTGCTTTGCTCCACTGGACCCCCCCCCCCCCCCCCCCCCCCACATCCCTGCATCCAAATCCCCACCCTCCCCTCCCTCCAATAGGCCACTTCGAAAAATACCATAATAATCTTTTATGTGCAGGCTCAGCCTCACCGGGGTGTAATTATACTTGAAACATTACAATGTAGGTTTCCAATTTCACCGGAACTAATGCTGTTTTTTTTTTAGCCCGAGTATGAATTTATGTTTTCTCACATAATTATAAAATTTTGTTGTAAGCCTTGGGGGACGTTAAATAGAAGTAAAAAATGTTGTTTGGATCATGTTTTTGACTGGATGGTAAGCAAAAATAAATAACGAACGCTTGCCTTTTTGAATTTCTCTCCCGCTTCCCGCCCTCGTAGAGATCCCACATCCCACCCTTTCTTCTCCCGTCTCCCATACCTCTCCCACCCCCTGTTCTCCCACCGCCCTGTCCCCCCCCCCCCCCCCACTCCTTAGACCCAGGTGTATAATTGGAAACATAATGCTGGTGTTAACCATCAGGGCTGTGCTCTAGCAGTTCCCCAGGGTGTCAGACTACTAACTTTTGTCTTTGGGTGACTGAAAAAACATACTTTTTGCATAAAGCTTATGTGTCAGGCACCCCAGATTTCATACATGTAGTTGGCAGCCTTTGGGCTCCCTGTGATTCTTCTAAGAGCACAGCCTTGATGTTGTGATGATCTAGCATCCCATCAACAAGAGAGGGAGTAGCCCCCAACCCCTCTGAAAAATTCAATTTAGCTTTAAACTAACCTGCATATCACCTACTGCTGGACTAGATGGAGTCTTACTCCACTCATAGCTCACAATACCCTAAAAACATAACATGAAAACATGCTTGAGACCAAGAGAATGTGAAATGAGTAAACAAACACAGCCGGGTGAAAAGGCCTATAAAGGTTTTATGGTAAGACAGCAACAACAGTTGACAACAACAACAACAACGACAACAACAATTGTTCTATTTTGTACCTTGTCATCAGTGCTGCCATTTCCATAAAGCACAACATGATCCACTGGGAGGACAATCACAACATCATTTCCTGCGCGTGCCACAGGTGGGTAATCTTTCTCTGATGTTTAAAAAATAGCATTTTAGACTTTAAGAGTACTCTTTCCAGCTCTACAGCTACAAAAGGTAGTCTTACTTGAACAAAAAAAGAACATGTAATCACTGCATCAGGACTTGTACCCTGGGTGCCAGAGGTTCCCTCACAGCATGCCTATGAGAGAGATTAGACTGCGAGAAAAACTTCTGACACCCAGGGAAGACCCGGGGCTCAAATATAAAATTATAAGAGACAAGAGGCATGTGATGATGAGAGAGATGAGAGCATTAGAAAAGCCTCTGGCACCTAGGGGAGACCCGGGGGCCCGAGTATACAAGAGTTCATCTTTCTGTTGTGCATCCCTTTCATGTTACTGGCAGCAAAATGTGAGCATCATGATTTCTCGCTGAGAAGTGCCAATGTGATATAAATTCAAAACTTCCTCGCGTAGAATTTGTGAGTTTCAGCGTTGTTAACAAGATACTTTCCGGATTGATTTATCCAAACAAGGCAATTCATTTTTAGCCTTTGATCATCGACGATTCTCGACACAGCATGCAGTTCGGAATTTAAATTTTGTGCTCGGCGGTACCAAACAACTGGTCAGATCTTGACTTCTGATTGGCTATAAAGTGTAATTTCAAAATTTGTCTCAAAATTAGTTACAACTGATTGTGAGTTGTAACTGGGTGGCCTTGGTTCATGTGGTTGCACTGTATTTGTCACCAATTGTTGTGCTCTAACTCATGTTAAAGTCACACAAAGAGAAGTGAGGAATTAATCAATTCCTCACCATCATTGACGGTCACTGTTGCAGTAGTGGAATCTGATTCACCATCTGAGTCAGTAACAGTCAGCCTGCAAGCACAAATTAAAAATTAATTGCCAGTCCTTTCATTCACTTCTCATATCATAGGTTGGGTGGGTATCAGTGAGATCAAAATGGAAAGAGAAATCTGATGAAGTACACAAGCAGACCCTGGTAGAATGTATGAGGAGCTGATGTTGGAGGTTCGTAACAAGGGGTGGCAAAAAAATCTTGCAATAAGCTTACGCCATAGTACTTACAGTTTTTAAAGCTTTGCACGCTACACAATTCACTTCTCAAGCTACATACATGCATGTACATGTATGATAATCGCTTCTCACGATTGCACGGCTCCTTGGGAGAGCACTTTTTTTACTTGTGAATGTCTAGTGATAAAGGATTTTTGTGTTGAAATAAAGTTTATCTATCTAACACACGGGGTGGTAATTAACTTTTGAGCAGTACTGCACAGTGGCACCATTAGAAGTTGTTGCAGTAGTTATACTGCCACTACAAAGAGAAAGTTTCTGGTGCCGGCAGGGGTGGATGGAGTAGGTTGGTTACCAAGCATAGGGGAAAAATGGTTGCGGAAGGGAAATGCAAAGATCTCGAGGGCTTAAGTGTAAAATTCTTCAGCTGTTGCAAACCATCTACTCTGAGAGATGCTGAGCTTAATAGGTGGAAAATGCAATGAATGGCATTTCTTGGTTCAAGCTTGTTATTCTGACCAAGTATAAACCATCAAGTTCTCTGTAATTTGCTTTTTAAGAGAGTTTGTTTTTAGCTTCAAGATCGCATTCCCTAAGCATTCCCTTAGCACTCTCTCTGCATTCCTTTAGCATTCCACTTTGCCTTCCCTTGTGCCCCAGTAACGCATTCCATTTTTTTTAGTGAACTGGAATGCTTAGGGAATGCTAAGGATCGAAGCAATAAAGGAATGCAAAGGGAAAACCAATGGAATACAAAAATTAATATTAATGCAATGCTAAGGGAACACGTTCTGCTAAGTGTTCCCTGTTAAATTACTTGACTGTCTAGTACTGTACAGCAATGCTATGGTACTTCGTGACTGTACTTAAAGTGCCTATAATCACCCCTAGAAAGTTATTTTCAGAATCAACTCTATGTACATCGAATAGTTGAATGGTAAAATATTTCTTGTTTTGAACGTCGTGTTAGTGAGTTATAGAGATTTGAATTTACAAAATGCTAATTAGATGACGTCAACCCAGGAATCATTTATTATACAACTACTTGTTTGCACCTCCAAGTAATATTCAATTGACTATCCACAGTTAATTTTTAGTATTTATCAAATTAATTATCCTCAAGCTGTAAACTGCGCATTGTAAATTGGCATAGAAATAATGGCAAATTCCCGTGTTGACATCATCTAATTAGCATTTTGTAAATTCAAATGTCTATAACTCACAAACGCGACGTTCGAAACAAGAAATATTTTACCATTCAACTATTCAATGTACATAGAGTTGATTCTGAAAATAACTTTCTAGGGGTGACAGGCACTTTAATAAAGATGGCAAAGCATACTTAAAAGTGTATATTCCTGGGACAAGGGATTTGAGCTGCAACACAGGGGAATCTGCTCCAGAACTCATCATCTTGTTCTTGTCATTTAAAGGACCTTTAACTTCTTCCCATTTGTACTGAGTGATTTTATCATCGTCAGAACTCTCTGGAATTCAACAAAATAATGACAGATTAATAAATGTAAGCCAAACAGAAATGCAAGTTTGACTCCGTTTGGCCAGAGCATGTACTTGCAATTGCTTGTACATCCATTTTAATAAAGCTTAAATTTGTCTGCAATTACTGTAGACACAAGCAAATGCAAGTGGCTCTGTACTTTTTAAGTATTTAATAAAGGGGTTTACTTTCTAAAGAAACTGTGATCCTAGGTCAGTGGGGGACTGAGACAGGCAAATTTGGTTTCATCGACTGTGTTCATGATAATGTAAATTGGCCACTGTAACAATATTTAAAAAGCTGACCCCAGTCCTTCATCACAGCAAACCAAGGAATTGTTTGGTTTGATAAGACTCTGTGCATAATATTATGCAAGGCTGCATACACTGTATTATTGAAATGGCCTTTTTATAACTTGCAAACAACTTCCATCTATCCATCTACTTGCAAGTCTGTTTGGACACCCAAGACAACAAGTTTGTCTGTAAGTTGGCATTTACCAAACTAGCATTAACTTGCATTTCCATTGGGCGATGACTTTTAATACCCATAGAGTCAAATCTTGACTTGCAGACATCACAATATCATGGGCATTCTGTTAAATTATTATTATAATAATATGGTTGGCCCCATAAAACATTGACTCATTTGTTGGCCACTGGGGCAAAAGGAAGGCTATTATACACACTGTAATAATTTATGGTACCAGGGCTCGAAATTAAAAAAAAAGTTCAGTCGCCATTTTGCGACTAGATACGAAAATCAAGTCGCAAGTTCACCAATTTTAGTCGCAAAACTAAGTAGCAACAATAAGTTAAAAAATAACTTTGACTAACAAATGATTAACATGACTCTGATTTTATTACTTCAACATCTTTCACGATATCTCTAATGATGACTGTACATGTACAGAACGAAACATGCAATACTATAAACTTGGCCGCCACAATCGTAACGATCAAGACATTTTTTCTCGATCTTAAAACTAGTGTACAACTCAAAATTATATTTTTTGGTGAAATTAGCTTCCAGAAAGGATACAGTCTTGGAACATATCCACTTAAACGTCCGTCACCGTTGCGAAATTGACGATACTTTGGCCGATTCTACCTGGCCGCGATCGGCCGCGATGACAGCTCTAATCCAGCGGTGTAACAAACAAAAATATGAGCCAGCAATACATATGAATAAGAAACCGCTGCAATGGCGGCCGCGATCGAGGGAATAGCGTTGCGTCGTAACATTGCGGGTAAATTACGAACAATTTTACCTCATATCTTCAAATTTCTACGATAATCAAGGCACACAACAATGTATTTTTTCATTTTTTTATTTATTTTGGCAAAAATAGTGGCAAAGTAGCAACTGCTAGGCTTTTTATTTCGTTATTGGCCAAGGCGAAAACTACTCGCAAATTTGCGACTCCTCTGGAAGTTTTAGTCGCAAACACAAAAATTAAGTCGCAAATGCGACCGTATTGGTCGCAATTTCGAGCCCTGGGTACATGTAGGTGTGAGTAGATGTACAGTATGCTCAGCTGTATTTTTGGAGATCAAGAGTTAATTTTTGTTACAACAAAGAATAAAATAATTATAGAATTTTTTATCACCAGTTCAACACTTACTTGATCCATCAAGGACCACCTCATTGGTAGGAAGAGTGATGGTTTGTTCTTTGGGTGAAATGTCAGCACGAGGGGGCTTGTTTACTCGAGGAGCTACATGTAAAAACAGAATTTATTAACAATAAAATTAACCTGCCACAGACTGAAAATGCTGCAAAACAACATAAACGAACTCTACAGGAATATCAAAAAACACAACTGCACAGTACATGCCTAGTCATTAACTAAGTGAAATTACATTTAACCACATGTAGCATTATTAAGACAAAGAAAAAATAAAATAATGGGAAATGACTACATTGTACACGGTTCTTGATAACGTTTTAATCAACTGTTCCATTTCTGTTATTAAACAGCTGTAACAATGTGACACATGGCCAAAAGGTTTTACTAAACTTTGTATTGAAACACTTAATTCACAGCTGTAACACTCACTAGTGACACCCCTCACAGGTGTTACAGGTTACCGGGTTCACAGGGCTCAAAATTAAAAAAAAATTCTCAATTGCAATTTGTGAGTACTTACTAAAATTTAGTCACAAGTTCGAAAATTTTAGTCGCAAAAAAACAACAGAACCAGAAATGAGAAACAAGAAATTTCTGAGAAAGTCTGAAGAAGTGCTCCTGTGATGCACTTCTTTGAAACTGCGTTAACAGAGCATGAAATCGACGATTAACTCACGCAACATTTGACGTGAATTTCGCAGGATTTTTTTAAATAAAATTACAACTACCAATTACAAGAAAGACACAAGACTGTTGAATATAATTCCTTTATTAGCTACAGTGTAGGCTGTAAAACAGTCACAAAATCGTGACTAATAGACAAATTTTAGTTGCAAAAGTGAAATCTTTAGTCGCAAATGCGATCGATACAGGTGCAATTTTGAGTCTTGGTTCAACTGAGAACACTGATTATAACTGTTTAACAGTACATGTACCTACTAACAGTACCTTGCAAAGCTGTGTAAGAGTGTATATGTTGTGGTTCAAATTTTTCTTTGGTTTGAAAATTTTTAAACCAGTTTGATTTTTGTTTTCCTTTGCCTCAGAATATGGTAATAAATCTGAGACAAAGGCAAAACAAAATTGAACTGGTTTGAAAATTTTCAAACCAAGGAAAAATTTGAACCACAACATAATATTATATTAAAAAATTAATGCTATTTCACCTGGGAGTACAGTGACATTTATGAATGCAAATCCATAAGCTTGGTCTGGTCCAGTAACTTTAACCTTGAACTGATACACCCCTGACTGATCAAGCTATTAGAAAAATAGATAAAACATATTAAGCAAAATCATTCAATGTGAAACTAATGGTGAAACACTTGCAGTTGGCCTCACCTTATGAAGCATAAGGTTTTCTCATCCAAGGGCCAAAACATTTGGGTCAACACACTTGCACCTGGCCTCACCTTATGAAGCATAAGTTTTCCCATCCAAGGGCCAAAACATTTGGGTCAACTCAGATCAAATCCCCCGCCCAGGGCACCTCCAATGGTGCATTTGAAACATGTAATTCAAACTGGGACACGATCAGCAAAATAAAACAAAACAATTATCATACTTTGCTTTTGGGAAATAACAAATTGTACAGCAATATGTACACAAGTGTACATGTATACCTGACTGAGTATAACTCTTCTGGAATCTTGTCCTTCCATGTAACCATGACTACCTTCTGGGGCAGAGATCTGCTGCCAGTGATATGAGTATGGATTGTCTAACAAAACAATAATAAGTGATGTCAAGTGTTAATATTAAAGGTGAAGTATCTGGGGGGAATTGTGGGCGGCACGGTGGTCTAGTGGTTAGCGCGTCGAACTTTCAACCTGAAGGTCGGTGGTTCGAGCCTGGTCTCTGCCGTCGTGTTGTTTCCTTAGACAAGAAACTTTACTCCACACTGTCTCTCTCCACCCAGGTGTATAAATGGGTACTGGCGACAAAATGCTGGGGGTAACCCTGCGGTGGACTAGCATCCCATCCAGGGGGGAGTAGCAATATTCCTAGTTGCTTCATGCTACAGAAACCGGGTTAAGCTCCGGCCGTGTGGGCCATCGTGGCCCGAGTGCGACTTTACCTTTTATCTGGGGGGAATAATAGCCGGGGGCATTTTAATTAATTTTTCACTCCAAAAGAGGGGAGATTATTCAAGGGGGGTGATTTTTTCAATTATTGCTTGCTGAAAGTGCTGACGAGCTAATGTACTAATTAGAAATGAAGGAAAGAGCTTTACTGATCATAATTAATGATCCATGACCTAGGCGAAACCGTAGCAAATGCACTAATACTTTCGAGCAGTACTGTATAAAGGTCCTAAATTACTGTAAAGTCAATAAATGCACTGTACCTACCTACTGTCTCTTTGGGCCAGGCACTGGCATACAAGCTTACAGTGTTCAAAGGCAGTGTCAAGACTTTGTTGTCTCCAGCAGAAACTTGAAGGGATGGGAGTGGTGCTACATGTATGCAAAAAAAGAAGGTAAGATGGTGCTATACTAGTCATCCCAGCAGCAAAAACTACCTGCAACTGCCACATACAAACATTCACAAAGACTCACATCGAATTGGTCATTGGGTGAAAATTGCAAATAATTTGATTTACTAACCTCCAGGCGATGGTTTTAATGAAGGCTTCTCAGTTGTTGTTTCTGTCACAAAACACAAACATTGCAATTGGGTTATCGGTTAAAAGCCTTTAATAATAAATTATGAATGCAATTAATTACAGTACTGATCAAAACAATATAAGTTGACAGTCTCAACTCAAAGCATGATCCTCCAGGTTATGCGAATCTCAATAACTTTATGGGTACTTAATGAAATCAATAAAATTTACTTTTATCAATACCTCTGGATTTGTCTCACAAGGGATTATTTTCACAATATCAAAACGAACAATCTTTATTGGTTCTTGAAAAGGCTTCAATTAAAGGGTTGAAGCAAAATTGTCGTATGCAATGATTAATGGTCTGCTCAGAATCAGTTAATTTTTTCAGATAGACGTTAATTTAATTTATAGAAAAACATTAATTTGTATTAAAAAATTTTTGACTGGATCATGCTTCATTTTTGAGAAAAAAAAAAACATGCAAAAAAAAACCTCCATTTTGTTGTCGGCATCTTTACAAAAGAAACCTATTGTTTCTCTGGCAATGAAATCAGCAAAGCGGAATATTAGCTGCCATTTCTTTGTGATTTGCTAATCAGATCACTGTTTTCTGTGTTGAGTAAAATATTTACACTATTATACTGTAACACAAATACACAATGTACATGTATTGGCTTTTTTTTCTAAATTGTTTCCAACATTGTAAAAATCACATGATTTCCATAAAAACCGGCATATATAAGCCGCACTTTTTTGCCCAAATTTTTGCTCAAAATCAGGGGTGTGGCTTATCTGCAGAAACATCATACTTTCCAGTGATATACATTGACCAGACTTTTGGCCTTAAAATAGACATTTTGAAGCTTTTAGCAATGAAGGAACACCAAAGACAAATGAACAACACCAAAGGAAGGAGTCCATAAACAAGTGGCCATATTGGTTAAGCTTAGAAACCAGGCTTAATAAAAAACGTGCTCAAGAAATTTGCATGGTTACCAAGCTTGTTGTGGCCTAAACGAGTGGCAGGCAAACACTGCGATCGATAGTACAGTTATGGGTTTTTTTATTTTGATACAAGATGATTTGGCTGGATGATTCCATGGATAGAAGCAAAGTCTAGCTCACGTTTTGTAGAGCCAATTCTCTGACTTATATTTTGAAAAAACTCGGGGTGCAGCTTATCTGCAAGTGCAGCTTATACGCCGGTGTTTGCAGTAATTTACAACATCATTTTTTGAGTAATGAGCCATCTCATCTTACCTTTAGCAACAGCCTCAGTTTGATTGGTAGCAGGCCCTGAATTTTAAAATTGCATGATAGTAAGAATTTAAAATATGCAGTGAAAGGAAATACATGTAAATATTGGTAATTGAACTGAGTGGAGTGCAATTTGGTCTGAAATCATACGCGTGATATCAAAATCACACGAGCGCGATAGCGCGAGTTTGATTTGAAATCACAAGTATGATTTCAGACCAAAATTGCACGACACGAAGTTCAATTACCACTTAATTACATCCATTTTGAAATCCCCCAATATTGCACAAAAAAGTGTAATATTGTAATAAGAGGATCACCAGTGATTTCAAATGGTGCAATTTGGAAATAAATTGCACCATTTTAAAATGATGCGATTTAGAGTCCAAAATGGTGCAATTTGGAAATAAATTGCACCATTTTGGACCAATCAGATTCCAAGGATCACCAGTGATTTAAAAATGGATTTAATTAAAGTTATAATTAATACATGTATTATAATGACCACAAGATACATGTAAAAAAAAACTGACAATCTAGGCAGGGTGCATAAAACTTAATGCCAATGTGTGAAACTGCTAACATCAGGCCCTGGTTGTTCAAAAGCTGGATAGCGCTATCCACCGGATAAATTGCTATCCAGTGGATAAGTATTAACGAAATCCTTTGTGTTATCCACTGGATAGTGATTTATCCGATGGATAGCGCTATCCACCTTTTGAACAACCAGGGCCTGATGTTAGCAGTTTCACACATTGGCATTAAGTTGAACAACCTGGGTAATGTTAACTGTACATGTACATGTACAGGGTTAAAAAAGTCCCACCATTAAATTGACTGGGACAAGTAGATTTTCCTGTGCCATGGCACATAACTTTTCCTGCTTACCTGCCCAAGGCCCAGACAAGCTGTCCACTGACTAAAATTATTAATTTAAAACAAAAAGTAAACTGAGGCAAGCACAAACATGTACATGCACAGCCAGGAGCAAGCAAAATTATTGAGAGTTGCCTGTCCAAAGGGCAAACTGGAATTTGAGATTTTTTCAAGCCCTGCATGCACATGTACCCCTTACATTGTACTTCCTATAATCATATACTTCTCTCACAATCACATGAACTGGCAAGACATTATATGTAAATTCTACACTTACTCAGTGTAGTAGTAGGTGGAATCATTGAAGTTACATTGTTACTACTCTGATCCAAGTTTATTTCTGTTTCATTTGTGACGTTTACAATTGTTGGCAAATTTGTGGGATTTGTTGGAGCTCCAAGTATGGAAGACGCAGTTGATACTGAACTGGCTGGTGACGGCAGTGGGATATCCTTTGAACAAACAACAGATTGCTAATTAATGCTGCGAACTGATCTTAATCTTTAAAGTAATGCAGGGTCAATAACCAGGGATGGAAATTACATTACAAATATTGTACGTTTTTGGTGCAGTTATGCAAGTCACTTGCCCAAAATGGCGAGTGCTGTCAAAATTAAGTTTCTATAAAACCCTGAATACATGTGGCTGCAAGTACATGTATTTACAAATTAAAATGTTTTTGTAAATGTTTTTGTATCAAATAACCATTTAACCACTTTGCTCCTCAAGAATTCTTCAGAGCATGCAGACCTCTGAATCAAAATTATCTTAAACATTTAAATTCAACAAAATAAAAAATAAAACAGTGCTAAATCTAAAAAGGTAATTTTGCATTCTGTCTCACCTTATCAGAAACATTTTCATCATACTGAACACTAGGTACAGTGTACTGGGTACTGCCAGATTGAACATCACCAACAGCAGATTGCACTGGACGTTGTGCAAGGACACTTGGGTTTATATCACCTAAAGATGCTTCCAGAAAACTTCCATTGTTTGGAGATTTGACATCTGGAATAAGTGATTCTTCAGATGGCTTCACTGCTGTGGTTAGTGGCCTCGTCACAACTGAGTGGCGTTTTGAGCTCCTCTTAGAAGAGGATGTCTTGTGTGTAGAATGATGTTTGGTTGGTAAAGGTATAGTTGTGGTTGTATTAGATTCATTGTTGCTGTGGTGCATGAACAAAGCTCTGAGATCCGTGGAACTGTTTGCATCTAGTACTTTAGCTTTTTCTGCTTCCTCATTATCAATTAATTCTGCAGTTACTTCAGGTGCTGATTTGGATGCTGAAGAAATGACAAACCAAATGTTATGCCAATATTTAAGTACAATACAGTACACATACATGTACCATTTATTATAAGTGGTATTCATTAGGGGGAAATTTACTTTATACAGGTACATACATGTATGTGTATCACTGACCAAGTTTGTATAATTGTACATAAATTAATGTAACTGTACATAATTATATCATACATGTACATGTAATGGGCCACTTTGAAAAATACCATAATAATCTTTTATGTGCAGGCTCAGCCTCACCGGGGTGTAATTTATTATTCAAATCTCCTTTCTTAGAATGGCACAATGGATTTCAGAGTACATGTAGGAACGCTAGGACATAGCATTGTGTGCTTGTATACAAATGGCAAATTGCCAAGAAGTTAAAGCATTGCACATGCAGTTCGTGGTGAAAACAAAAGAAATTGGAAAAAACCAGACTTACATCAAGCACCACCCAAACGTGCACTTTAAAGAGTATTATGGTATTTACAGGTTTAAAAATTAAACAGTTACCCAAAGCTAGCTTTTTTGCACTCAAAATTGCCACAATTGTCAATAGCCATTGAACAGCCATGCTCCTCCTGTGCCCTGGTTTAATACCATTACAGACTCATTGTCTTCAATTCAGTGACCAAGATACATGTACATACAGTAGGTACTGTATATCCACATGCGATAAGCTGTAGTAATGTAATTTCTTCCTATACAAAATGTTTAATTTTGATTGTAGTAGTACATTACATCTGTAAATGTGATCATTCAAATAAACCCCTTCAGCAGTATCCCCTTGCAGTAGTTTACAAAATGAAATTTCATATTATTTTCTGGAATTTTGGCGTTGGTCACCCTTGGCAGTGAAAGAGTTAATACACTAAACAACAATTTACAACAACAACAACAACAACAATTTATTTACAAATAATAAAACAAATTACATGCACACTGTACCTGAAAACCCCAGTTTTGTGCATCCTTCAGCCTCTGTGGACCCCTTGGGTGGCAACGCAGTGCAGTTCGGTAAAATCACAGCCAAGTAATCAAACTGTCTTGCAACTTTAAAATCTGATGCGCAGACATTACTTTCCAACTCTTCGCAGTCCTCTTTGCAGAGTCTTACTGGAGTTGGTTTGCTTGCGCTTGAACAGTAAGGATATGTGGTATGACATATAGCTTTTAGTGCATATTTTACACACTGCTCCAGTAGTCGTGGTTTAAGCAGGTTGAAGGGACTCCTTAAACTCTCCTCTAGTATTTTAGGATTCTTGTTGATGTATAGAAGTTTGTTTTTATCTAAGTAATCATTGCAGATGTGACCATGGTAGTGATGGCAGCTGGCTTGTCTAAGAAATAAAAATATAACACACCACACAATTTTATTGCATAATTTAAAATGCTTGAAATAATCTGTTACCAGTACAAAAGAGTAACACTGTTCTTGCTTTGATACACTTGAATAAAACTTAATTAAACATAAGTTAGCTACGGTACATATAAATCTCGCTTTCTCTCACAATGATTACCACACCCATTGTAGATATTGGAGTTTTAAATAGTAATTAAAATTACCTTTTCTCTCTTATAAGTGTCTTGTCTGCATCATAATCCAATGCAATTCTACTATCAAGAAAAACACATCCCAACTGTAATTTACAATGTACATGTATAACTCCAACAACAAGTGAAATAAGGCAAGAATCAGCCAATTGATTGATAATTGAATTTAGAATTAATGGAATTGTACTGTAACACATTATTAAATTTGTGTCAGTGCGATCGAAATATGAGTGCAGGGCACGAAATTGCGCCTGATACAGTCGCCAGTGCGCCTAAGTTTTCTGTGCTGGCGACCAAGATTCATACCACCACCATAATTGTCCTCCAATTTATTTGCAAAACATTTCCCTGGATTTTTTACCCAGTTTGGGTGGTTTGGGCAAATCCAGAATAGAAAAAAAAAATCAACAATTTGACATGAGCCAGACTTACTGAATAACTTTACAAACCTTTCATGCCCCCGTTTCTTTAAAAATGTGGCTGAAAATTAAAAGTTGAAAAGAAAACTTCAATTATATAAAAGAACGCAATGGATACAGAGCCTACGAGGGTACTGAAAACCATCAAATAAATTATTAATTAAAAGCAGACAGTGTCTGAGAAATAAAAAGAAAATTCCACACTGACGATCCTGTTTCTAGGATACACATACACCTTACTTGATGGTTTAACAGATTAATGTGTGGATAATTTTATTTTACAAGTTGCTTGGTATTTTGAGCAATGAGTAAAATATCTGCAAGTACATGTATTACCCACTAAACCATGGAATAAGGGATTTATTATTCGACTCAAGTTCTTTTATTATAAATAGCTCGTGTCTTTAAGCCGGGACACAAAGGTGTAATACGGCAATCTACTGTGCAATACACTCAGATATTTTGCGTGTTCTCTTTTCCTTATTACTGGTAAAATGACGCCACAGTCAAATAATAAGTGGTGCTAATAACACTTTTTTCTAGAGTCAGTTATGGAGACATACAGCTGTAGAGTGTAGTTCTAACTTTTGAGCTAACTTTTGAGTCTGTTGATGAAATCCACTGGGGCTGGGGCTGGTTGCTTACAGGAATGTGTAGTTCCAGAAAAAATCCATACCCACCCTATTGGAAGGTCATTGGAAATTACTAAGGGGAGGGGGTCTTAAAAGCCAACATTTTAGAAGCAAAGTATGAACCTAAACTGGAATTTCCTGGGGGGACGGGGGGTGCTAAACAAAAAACCTTCCGTGGGGGGGGGGGGGGGTATGGATATTTTCTAGAACTACACAATGACACTTGTAAGAGGTGAAATCAAACAGGCTAGAGTTGTCTGCTTACGAGCATGTCTGCTCAGAGAGCATTGACTGTAATATTATAAAATTATTTATATACATGTACATGTACATGTATTTATTATAAAAAACTCTGAACTGTGAAAGCCAGTCTGGATCCACAGGGTTGTCCACAACTTTTCAAGTAGCTGGCAAAAATTTCTAAGTAGCCGGATAGCACCAATAAAGAAACAAATAATTTGTCTTTAAAAAAATATATTTATCACAAACGTAGCCGGCACAAACGACCGAAGTAGCCGGTTAATTCTGCCGGCTGCCGGCTGTTAGGGACAACCCTGGATCCATGCTTGGTACATTAGAGAAATATATAAATTTCCCTTTAAGAAGGGCTGGGATAAATATAATGTGGATTTGGAACAAAGAAAAGTAAGGGAAGATGGGAATATGCAATGTATGTAGACCTACCAGCTACTGCATATACATGTAGCTTCACGTATTTGCTACTGTATAATTAAGTTGATCTAGGGTAATGCAGCAAACTTATAAATGTTTAGTTATGGTACTTCTAGTAATGTTGAACTCTGTGCTTGATTTAAAATGGTAACTTGACACTACATGTATGATTGACTTGAAATCCAGGATAGGAGCAAAGACGCTTTTTAATTTTAAGAATAACAGGTAACACAATGTCGGATTGGAACACTGTATGAGGAAGTGGACAGTTTGATTGGCATTTAATTATAACCCAGCTGTTTTTGTGCATTTTGTGCATGGTCTCAAGATGAACAAAATTATTGTAAGGTGCAAGTTTTTTAAATGAGAAAAATGTAATGTTCATCTTGTCACGAGCACGAGACAAAGAAAAAATTTTGAGTCTCTGACGTGGAAAGGAATCGAACCTGTGAACTTCCTTAAACCTGCATGTATGGGATGCTCTAACCACTGAGGCTATGTCTACACTATGCCAGATAGCTCTTGCGCCGGCACTAAAACCTTACCGGATAGGCCTTTCGTTCACACATGGAACGCTAGTTTCAGAACGATTTTTGTTCTGGAGCGCCGCTGCGATGCGGCGCTTGTGCAAGTGAATCGTCACATATCGAATAGATTCCCGTGTCAATCTCTGGGGCAGTGTGAACAGGCAATCGAACCGAACTGTAGCAGAAGTCAACAACTAGGAGCGAGGATTGAAATCCACTGAAAAAGAAGTACAGTAAATATCCAGTTCTGGGTCGTTTCTGTTCACACCAGGCCGGAGTATTTTTCATGTCGACATGATAAGCTATCCGGTATAGTGTAGACATAGCCTGAGCTACAAGAGATTTGTGGCAAGCTACGTATGCCATATACATGTACATGGTTCAACACACATTATATGACATGCATATTAATATACATGTATACTGCATGTTCAGGATATATATGTACTATAGGAAACGTTTCTTATCAACTCAGAAATTCTTCTTCAAACATGTTTATACGACTAGCTACTGGCAAGCTTGTCTTTAGGCTATTAGCAGAATGCCATCTTCAATTAACAAACAATACTTGATTGCATAATATTAACAATGCAAATTTTAAAGATGTATGTTTCTTCCAAACATATACACTGTATTAAAAGTTTCTAAAGACAATGACAAAAATTGCTGAATCAAAATTAGATTTAGCAAGCTTAACCAAAACTGTTGATACATGTATTTTCCCGAGACGGCAAAAGAAATAAATAATTCATTCGTTTGTTCAGTAGTCACGGTCTTTCGACCATTTGCTTTCAAACTACAAAAGCATAAAAAACCCATTTAAAGTTTGCCCAGCTGTTTAAGGTGAAGGGACGATACATTAAATGCGGAAAATATTTGATCAGCTGATTTTTAACACCATCAGTTTAAAAAATTGCAGAGATCGAATCGTTTAACGCGCGCAGGTACATCAGAAATCGAAACAATGGCGAACAGCACTTTTCCTCAACAGACAAAAGGATCAACATTTTAGTTTTTGACCTCTTCTTTTCATGAACGAAGGAAACCAAACATTCTCAGCCCAAAAATGAGACTTACGAATCTCATATCTGAGATGCACTTTGCTTAGAATCCCTCACATGTAAAACTACACATGCATTCAAGCTTCAATTCAACAGAAGTTCGACAAGCTGCAGGAAAATATTAGCCTAAAATTTAATTCAATCTAAACAACTGAGATCCACTATAACAGCATAATAGTATTAATCAAGAATAACTATAGCTTGACTTACCGAAATTACGTACAAATATTCGAGGGGCTACAACTTCAGAACGTTTCACCGTCTCCGGCATGCACGCATCGGCGCTTTCACACTGAACGGAAAAGCAACCTCCATTTACAAGCAAGGCTAACTCGCATGAATCATTTCCACAGCACAGTTTTTTACATGTTTTCATGCTTGTAGTCCTTCGTAAAATAGAGAAATTTCCAGCCCTTGCGCCTTCTCGAAGGGTAGCTCTGTTCCATTCACGGCCATCTTTAGAGCACTTTTTTAAGTCGAAGTTATTCGATTTCGAAGCCACAGTTCCTGTAAACACATACAAACGGAGATTCGTAAGAAACGCTCCAAAACGTGACCCTAAACTGATTTTTCGTCAAAACACATCCGCACTAACCTAATTGTAGAAATATAAATAAATATAAGCTTAATAAACAAAGTCTTGTTTCGTGCCGTGCGGCACAACAGAATCCACACACTCCGGAAGCCATCAGATTGTCCAAGTTGTAAATTCTTAGCTGATTGCCGTTCGAATTTGTATGTTTCTTCCAGGAAAGCGTTGTTATGTTCCGCCAAAAACGTTTGCAAGAACCAATATCTGTTCAATTGCTTCCTTGTAACTGATACTCATGGTTGCAATCTGAGAAATGAACTCAACGGCTCCATATATGAGGGCAAATTCCAGAAGATTTGCACTTCCTTCCATTCACAGCCGCCATTTTGATCAGGAGCCTGTTTATGGTTTATTGATTACAATGACGTAACCCATACGGGAATCTCGGAAACTCACTCGTACCTCATTGGTTAATGTCGTTTGAAATCAGCTGATTCATATGGCCATGGGGTCCGACATGTAATGACCGCCTTCGGATATTTATAAATTGCTAAAAATGATATTATTTTTCAATAGTGCATTACTTCAAAGGATATTACTTTACTAGGTTACGCAAAAAAATAAATAATGATATATTCAGATTGATCAGATTGATATACAGTAGAACTCCTCTAACTCGAACTCCCAGGGGAAACGATAAATTGTTCGAGATAGCGGGGGTTCGAGTTATCCGATAGTAATTGACCGAGAAAACAATCCAAGGGAAATGTGTCGGTGTTTGGCATAGCGGGGAGTTCTCCCATGATCAATCGCAAATCATTTTGTCAGTCTGGTCAGTCTGTCAGTCAGTTAGTCAGACAGTCCCATCAGTTAGTCGGTCAGCCAGTCTTACGTCAGTCAGTCAGCCAGTTAGACAGTAGTCCTTCAGTCAGGCACTCAGAAAGTACTACACTGAAGTCACTTCACTACAGTCAGTCAGGATATCAATCAGTCAGTCAGTCAGCCGGACAGTCAGTCAGTCAGACAGTCAGACAGTCAGACAGTCAGTCAGTCAGTCAGTCAGCCAGTCAGTCAGTCAGTCAGTCAGTCAGCCAGTCAGTCAGCCAGCCAGTCAGTCAGCTAGTCAGTCAGTCAGTCAGTCCGTCCCGAGTCAGTCAGTCAGTCAGGATAGCAATCAGTCAGTCAGTCAGTTAGAAGGCTAGGTGTTTTAATCATTTGTAGTATTATACCAAGCCAGTGGAGAGTCAGTTTTTACTTTTCGCGCGTTTTGATTGCCTACTCAAACTCGGAATAGTATACTATAGTATTTAATTTGAGACCTCCCCTGCACTGGGATTTCGCGCGCGAGAATTTTCCCCATCTCACATAAATAAAGTCACTAGTTTAGGCTGGTTCACTGGCAGTTTGGTATATACGAAAACAAGTGGTGGCGAAGAGTGGTGGATATCGGTAAATCTCCGCAACTATTCACACTTCGGTGAATATAATCAGTGTTAATTCAGTTAATCTGCTCATTTACTAGTTCGTTCGACTCATGTTTTTTTTTTCTGTCGTCCTTAATTCAACTTGCTATTTATTTTGGCATTAGTTTTATTTTCGTTTTTTTCGCACAACGTTGCGTTGGGCGTTCGCAAAATTTGGGAAGCCTCGAAAATTAATATGGCGCTAGTTTGTTGTGTGTTGTGAAAGCCCGCCAAAACTCGGCGACCGACGCGGGCGACACGGGCGAAGTTGGCGTGTTTTGTCTGCCAGAAATTTTGACTGCAGTTTTTCGATCAGTGAAAAACAGCATTCATCGACCAGGCGAAGACATTATAAGTGAAACTTAATGTGTATTTTTTTTTTGGTTGCAAAAAGATGTTATGTGAATCTCAAGCCGTCAGATCCTGGCCTTTGGAAAGATATGCAAAGTTCATAGCAACGAACGAAGCACATTCAACTGAAGCTCACAAACAAGGATATTGGAAAGTCTGTATTCTGCTACTTTTACTGCCGTTTGTAGTTAACATAAGAGCAGCTAGATTATATCTGCAAACTGTTTTATTGTATTCAGTAATCCTTTTCCACTTTTTTCTCATATTTGCAGCAGTTTTCGCCAGCTCTAGATGGTTCTAGCTGTTTACAAGTGTCGTTGCTTTCATCCAACATGGTTGTAAGCGATGGAAAAATTATACACGTTAGTTAAGCTTAAGTTGTAGTTTTAGTGTTCCGAGTCACCTGTTTTCACCCTTAAGTGAAATGAGAAAGAATACAGTGCTATGGTTGTGGTAGATGAGAGACAATTACCTAGAAAAGTAAGCTTGATTTAAAAACTTCTGTTTGTGTGAATTAGTTTTGTGGCAGAAGTAAAACGTTGTGTTTTGTAGATGGGGGAGGAGATGTTGAATGGAACGGCCTTTTTTTGGCATCGTATCCCAAAACCTCGTAAACTGTGTTATTCTTTTTCTCAAAGGAATATGTAATCTTAAGCTTAAGTAATAGAGTATTATTACAAAGCAATCATTCCATCCATTTTGACTTTATGAAGACACGGAGTCCATGTTTTGTTTGCATATCACAGGAAAGTTTCTCGTTGTTTAACGCCAAGAAGTGGTTGCAAGCAGTGGTTAAAGGAGACAGTATGCTGATCGTTTACAAAATGAACGTACGTTTGCAATGCCACTATCTATTACACCCAAGGGGGGAGGGGGGTGGGGGCTCCCAGTAAAATTGACCGGACTAAATACCAGAAACTCGTTTTGTGATGTGAGGTATGTTAATTTTTTAATTTTTTCCCTAACCGGTACTACCTCTTCGGCTGAAAACTTGCTCTTGTCAGCATATTTTCCTGGGTTAATACCCTAAAAGGTATAAAAATAACTCTGGACAGTGATCATTTTCGATTCCAACACCATTAGTGGTGCCAAAGGTAAGACTTGGCAAAGTTTAAAAAAATTCTGTACATAGGTTTCAGAGCCACCTTAAATCTCAATCTTAACTTTACAATTACAATTCCATAATAAAAAATGGGAGTCATTCAGCTCGTTTTTTAGTTATTAGCACGTAAAGCTAAAATTAAGGGTGTCTTTAACAGGTTATACTGTTACTTTGGTAACCTGTTAGATCATAAAAGAGACCACAACTTGTTCACCAATGATTGGGCATTTGTTTGATACCATTTTTGAAGCATCAACTGATAAAGAATTATAGTATTGATCCATAAAAGTATAGGTGATGGAAAATTCTGGGAACTGTTGTGAGCCACCTTAAGCATGAATTTTTAGCGCTTATTCTCCAACCCAGTGTTATTGGCAATAATTAGTAAGATACACAAGTGTCCGAAGACAACATGGACTTATCTAAACAAAAGAGGCGCTCATACAATATTTCGACTGGCTACCAGCCTTCTTCAGGTTTTATTGTAGAGAATCGCGATTTTGCATGGTGTATGTAATTTTAGTATAAATCTACTAGGCGTTCTATCACGAATGCTGTTCTGTTATTGGCTACATGTACACTTATCACTATCTATTCTGTTGTAGAAAGTGAGTAGAATGAGTAGCCTAATGGCGGCCACTTCGTTTTCGAAGTGTCTGTGAAGAGTATTTGTTATTACGTTTTGAACGTCTAGTAGATCTATACTAAAACAATTAGAACAATTTATACTAAAACAATTTCTATCAAGTGATTATCGATTCGCGCTTCGCCCTCATAAGGAAGTTACACAATGTTTACACAAGATGATGTCGCAATCTAAGAAAATACTAGCTAATTACTGAATTGACAAGAACGTTGTGCAAGCTTGATCGTACACGGTTTCCTGCAGTGGTTCAGCTATACCTTAAAACATTGTTAATAATTAGTACTTAACCATATCTGTCTGGTTTTTTTTTTTTACTTTTCCTTTTTCAATAGAATGACAGTAGGAGGTTCAGAATGAAATTCAGCAAAAGCCTTGATCACTCTGCAATGGAAAACTGCCGCCAGTTTATTTCAGAGATTTCTCCCCAGATTCCTGTGCGAGAGATTTCCGCAGGAGCCTGCACCGAGTCCGATTCCCAGGTTCAAATGGAGGACTCACAGTTAATCTCGCCTGAGTCTCAACATGCGCAAGTCAGCAGAACCACTGGAGCTAGTGCTGTTGGCAGCTCTACCGCAGGCACCAGTGTGAGAGGATTAACTCTTCCTGATTTAGCTAATAAGGTAGGTAAACGTCTGTCCGTATATTATATCCAAAGCAAATGGATAAAAGAAAATTGCAGTGGCTATCGTAAAGAAATTCAAAATCTGACGTTTCGTAGCCTCGGAGGATGGGGGAGGGAGAAGGTGGAGACGAGAGATGGGAAGGAACGCCGCCCCCGAGCCCAAGAGCTTGCTCGCAGGCTAGATGTTTTGCGAGTTGCTAAATAGCCCTTTTGAATCTCTTTAATCAGCTGTAGCCAATTCATTCCAGTAATTATCAACTCAGTTGATGCCATTTTGTTATGTTTTCCGTCGCTAACTTGCTGTGTGCGACAAACCATAAACAGTATGATCTCAGTCAAGTCTGATTTTCCAAAATCATCGTCCGTTTCAAAATCAGTGAGAATTGAATTTTTAATTTCTTGTGAATGAAATTGCGCCACATGCATGTACCTGAACTACGAGCTTTGCGTGAAATAACAATTTTATTTTCCTGCGAAAAGTTATCTGGAACTTCATATTTCCACCCTGTTTTAGGGCTAATTTAAACGGTGCAACTCTGTTGCATGCAATATGCTTATGACAAACCTGTAACTCCTATTCTTGGCTTTCACATGACGTCATAAAAATTAAAAAATCTAAAGAAAACGTCCTACAAAGTTGTTTCTAACATGGTATGTGGATACAAGTGTTATAATCTTTCACAAAAAGTTTCAGGTTTTAGCGATGTTTTGCTTCCGATTTACAAAGGTTTTAAATGTGTCACGCAATGCGTCACGCTATTTCAGATAAGCCGCGAAAATAAACAAAATTGAATCAGCTGAAAGTTATTGTTTACATTATAAGTGCTTAAAAGCCGAGTTAATTGAGCTTATAGCAAATACAATATTTTTGGATGTGATTTTTGGTGTAATTAAGACTTTGAATTTTTGGCCGCCATCTTTGTGCCCCTCTCAGGAGCACAAAGATGGCCGCTCCATATATTTCTTACTAAAAATATCTAATACTCGTTCGCCTATAACTCTTGAACGAAATGCTTTTGCGCTTCAAAATTTGGCCAAGATGTGTATTTTTGAACTCTTTACAATTCCATAAACATTTTGGATTCGAAATCTATTTTTTAATGCTTCTGAATTTTGATATGACTTAAGTGAAAGCCAAGAATAGCTACAGCTGTAGCTACGACACTATGGTTTCCAGAGAACGGTTTCGTGTAAATTTAGCCTGCAATGTCCTAGAATTTTTTAACCACGACATATTGTAGCCACGAACTTGCAAAACTAGTTGTAAAAAAGTTGCATACGATTTCGCGAGTTACGCACAAGTAACAAAAAAAATCGCCTAAATCGTAGCGTCTAAATCGACCCTTATATGCATTGTCTTTGTTTTGCAGATCTCTTCCTCCGAATCCAGCCGGGATGTCCGTCAGCCCGCGGGACAAATAGGTGTACCCGCGCAGGACCGTCTTAACTTACTGATAAGACTCTGTTTAACCGATAGCAACTTCCCTGCATTCGTGGAAGCCGTTGAAAAGGAACTGAACAATTTGACTTCTTCCGAACCTAGTTGAACGTACAGCTTTATTTTGTGTTTGGGTAGTTTGCACAATGGGAGTCTACAGTCAGTGGTAAAACCCAATAAAAATCTCATTTTGAAGTATTAAATAATTATTGCCTGATAGTACAGCTCATGTCTCGTGTTTTATATACACATCACAGCAAAACATAACCTGTAGTGTAGGCGTTTTGTTTTGTTGATGGACGAATGTTGAATTTAGTGTTTGGTCGCATTGTGGTCGCCATTTTGGTTTTTGGTTTTGCACACCCTTCATCGCATCTTTTGACTCGCCTCAGTCTGCGGGTTTTTATAACGCAGCGCTCGTTCGCCCCCAAATACGCTCGCATGCTTTGCAGGCTAAGCAAACGCGAAATGAAAATTCTCTTCAATTTATTTTTTTGATGTTAGAGTTTTACTACAAAATATTAATGATAAGTGAATCATAAACAACTCAAGCCGTACATGTTTGATTTCGTAATTCAAAATTATATCGATCAGCATGTCTCAAGTTGTTATGACAATGTTTTTATATATTATTATTTTATTTACAAAATCTGTTCCTAGACTTGACGTATAAAAAGTGTTTTACCTTACATTTTTTTAAACATAGCGAGAGTTAAAGTTTACAGAAAAAGGGCGCTTTCTTTTGTGACTAAATTTGGGGGAAAGACAACTTAGAAGGCAACAGTGTTCCCTTGAAAACTATTCTTTTCAATTCGCTGCCTAAGAAAATTCAAAGGACGTGATCAGTCCTAGCCTACAAACGGGGGGTGACAACTCTAACAAACGCTGTTTGAGCAATACTGTGTGGAACTGAAAGTTGTCCCGAAAATTTGGAATATCTTCCCGTTTGTTTTCGGAGACATCCTCGCAAAAATTTCAAACTTTTAACAAACATTATCTCATGTTTCCCCGAAAATTTTTCGAGTCTCCCGAATCCCGGCAAAATCTTCAGATTTCCGGAAGAATTTTGTTTTTCTCTCGAAACAGGCCTCCTTAGAGTTGTCACCCCCTGTCTACAATATGGTCGCCTTTCATTGCTCCCTGCCGATAGGGTCCAGTGGGGAGAGGGAGGGTGACTCCCGTATAAAAGACGGGGGTGATCAGCGTACCTTTTAGGGGTTGGAATTCGTGGTTTGGTACTGCTAAGGGTGTTTGAATCGAAAATGACCACTGTCGGAAAAAATATGCTGTCAGAAATGGGTTTCTGGCACCTTTAAAGGTTCCTTTCACAATTTTCGACGAACGGCCCCGCCAATTTTATATGGCGCCCCCCCCCCCCCCGGGCGCTAGGTACTTTCGCGCGAGAAGCTACTAGCGGCAGGAAACGTTGAGAGGCGGTTGTATTCGCAGCATCCCCGAGCAGGCTGAGAAATTTAATAGGAGCAAAACTACGACCGCGTGACATGTATCACATGCAACCCGACATTTGGAATCCATGATGGGTGTCTTGGGCTGAGTAGACGACAGCCTTGGAGTAAATTATCCTACTGTTTGCGCCCTTATTTTATAAGATCTGTAAACTCGCCCATGATCGAATTGAAGCTCTCTTTAAGGTGGGCATCGTCTGCACAAGAAATGCGCGCATTTTAATAACAGTTAAGGTTCCCTTTATCCAGCTCTTTGTTCACAAGTTCTGCATGGCTCTTCTTGCTTTTGAGTTCAAGCTAATGACACTTGGCATATTATTTCTTTCACCAGTGTAAGGAGGCGGGGGTCCATTGTAGCTCAGGGATTTTTTGAGGGACTGCGGGTCTCTGATGGGAATTTTGCTTCTAGGCGGGACATCTGTTTCCTCTTGATCATCCGAGTCACTTTCGGTGTCGCTTAAAAACATTGGTCCATTCTTCAAGTACTTTCCTGAAACAGAGAAAGCGAGTAAACAAATTAAGGCCAGGAGGCAGAAAAACAGTTTTCTTAGGGCGCTTACCAATTGTCAGAACTGGCAAATATTATGCCATTAAGATGACGTCAAATCAAGACTCGTTTATTATACAACTACTTGTTTCCACCTCCAAGTAATATTATTTTTTTACAAATCAATTGACTATTAACAGTTTTTATTTAGTATTTCTTAAATGGATTATCCTTAAGCTGTGAACTGCGTTAATTGTAAATTGAAATAGAAATAATGGTTTAGTCCTGATTTGACGTCGTCTAATTAGCATTTTGTAAATTCAAATCTCTATAACTCACTAACGCGACGTTAAAAACAAGAAATATTTCACTATTCGACTTTTCAACGTACATTGAATTGATTAAAAGAAAAAAATGGGGGTTATAGGTGCACTTTAAAGGCACTGAAATGATATGGAAAATAGTACAACGCCATTCCAAGCATTTTTCAGTGGGTGACTCCGATAATTTATTACCTGGAGTGTTGAACTGTTGACCAAACTGCTGTAGATTCCAGCCCTGTGGCAGCATTTCTAATCCTTGCGGTGAATCGCCGCACTCGTTCATCATGGTAAAGCGATCGCTCGTTTCATCCTTGGGCTTCAAGCGTCTTCCTCTGCAAAGAAGTGAAATAGCGCAGAAAATATCGAACTAGTCCTTGTATTTTGTATACCCTGTGAGTAGAGTCCCTTTCGATCTTCCTAGAAAAATCGGGAAGAGGAAGGGAAGATCGAAGGGGACTCTGCTCGCAGGGTATGTTTTTTGATGAATTCAATGCAATATCTAAGTCAAAATACGAGACGGAGACTGGACTGGTCATTAGTTTTGGTGTCGGGTGTCCGTAGCACGAAGCATCACTCACCCTTCTCCCAGACTAATCAAGACGGGGTGCTAGTCTATTGCTTAAAGGTTGCTCTTAAGCATTTTTAATGTTACCCAGCCCATACCTGTTTTTAAATTGGGGGTCTGAAAGAAACTGTGTATTGTCTAATAAATATTATGAAGCCTGATCAGGACTCGAGGACATGGAAACCTCAAACAGGCCGTAAACTAATCGCTCAGTGTTGTCTTCAGACAATCAAAGAAATATAGAAAATTAGACAATCACGGCTCGGTGCCATCTTTAGCCAGCAATGCAGGCGTTTATTAAATGATGGGGCGAAATTTCGAGGACGCGCGCGCGAGGGGAACACGCGGTGGGGAGAAAACGCCTGCAGCGGAGACCCTAGTTTTCCGTCTTTTACGCTCTCTGAGAGAGCCATTGGCTTAGAGCGCCCCTTGGGAATTTATTCTGTCACCTTCATGCATAATGTAGTGGCTAACTACATATATATGCATTATTATTTTCAGGTTTTAATAATCAAACAACCGAAGGGACAGAGTACCTACAGAAGCGCGATATTCACATACTATATAAGGTTGACGCTGTCTCCATGTGTTTTTCCATCGATCGTTCTCACACATCTTTCTGGTCTGTTGGCTTAATATTGCACATTCGTTTGATTTCTAATCATTCATGACATAATCTTTGTTGTTGCTTTTGTTTTTCAGTAGCTATGTGACGTTTTAATTTGTTTTTTGGTAGCCAAAGTGGCTATATATTAGCTAGTGGAAATACAAAACAATGGAATCAAAACTCGGTTTTTAGTGATCAGTTTGACAATTAGTCTCGAGTCCTGTACTAAATTAAAATTATACCAACTATTAAATCAGTAAATGAAATAGGTAGGTTCTTACCGATGCCAGCAAGTACAGACAGTCCACATGATTCCTGTTATACCAATTCCTATAGCGATAGATCCAACTATTATATACCATAAACTCCAGTCTGAAACAAATACACATAAAATGTTAGTTCCCCGTAATACGTTTACAAAGTCAACTCTCTCAAAGTGGATACCCCTGTAAGGCGGACACCCCTGTAAGGTGGACACCCCTGTAAGGTGGACACCCCTGTAAGGTGGACACCCCTGCCCTGTTACGTAGACACCCCTGTAAGGCGGACACCCTTGTAAGGTGGACACCCCTGTTAGGTATACACCCCATGTAAGGCGGACACCTCTGTAAGGCAGACACCGCTGTAAGCGGACAACCCTGTAAGGTGGACACCCCTGTAAGGTAGACACTCCTGTAAGGTGGACACCCCTGTTAGGTGGACACCCCTGTAAGGCGGACACCCTTGTAAGGCGGACACCCCTGTAAGGTAGACACCCCTGTAAGGTGGACACCCCTGTTAGGTAGACACCCCTGTAAGGTGGACACCCCTGTAAGGTAGACACCCCTGTAAGGTGGACACCCCTGTAAGGTAGACACCCCTGTAAGGTGGACACCCCTGTAAGGTAGACACTCCTGTAAGGTGGACACCCCTGTTAGGTGGACACCCCTGTAAGGCGGACACCCCTGTAAGGCGAACACCCCTGTAGGGTAGACACCCCTGTAAGGTGGACACCCCTGTTAGGTAGACACCCCTGTAAGGTGGACACCCTTGTAAGGTAGACACCCCTGTAAGGTGGACACCCCTGTAAGGTAGACACCCCTGTAAGGTGGACACCCCTGTAAGGTAGACACTCCTGTAAGGTGGACACCCCTGTTAGGTGGACACCCCTGTAAGGCGGACACCCCTGTAAGGCGGACACCCCTGTAAGGTAGACACCCCTGTAAGGTGGACACCCCTGTTAGGTAGACACCCCTGTAAGGTGGACACCCCTGTAAGGTAGACACCCCTGTAAGGCGGACACCCCTGTAAGGTGGACACCCCTGTTAGGTAGACACCCCTACTCCATTATGTAAGCTTACAGGCGGCGTGCCCAAGCTTCTGGGGTGATAAGATCCATTTGAGACAGCAGTAAATTAACATTTACTGTAACTTTGTTTATAGACAAGGCAAATCTGTATAAATTAGTGTTTTGAACATAGGGGTCTCCGCTCCTTCATGTAACCTTATAGGCGGCACGCCCAAACTTCTGAGGTGATGAGATTCATTTGAGACAAATCAGCAGGCGAAATCGTTATCTGATCGGGCTAGTGTACAGTTTTACCCTTGTACTGAATTAAGTTTTTTTTTGTACTCACCTGTCCCCGGTTCTTCTACTTTCTTTCTTGATGTAATATAAGCAATTTCGGAGCTCCTGTTGTTTGTGAGGTAAACTGGGACAGGGACGCAAAGCTCTTTACTGGCACAGTCCCCAGCGTAACAGTTTTCTCCCAACACCAAGGCCAGGTCGCATGTCTGCTCAGCACAGCACAGAGCTGCGCATGTCTCGATGCTATCCACCTCCGCGATTTGCGTGAAGTTTCCCGCCCTGAGACCTCCTAATAAAGTATGGTTGTACAGAATGTGGCTTCGGGTGCATTTTGGAATTGATGTATAGCCAGCGCCTTCGTCTTCTAGCAGCTCTGTTATAAAATAGAGAAAAAGACGGTGGAACCTTAATTAAGGGGACACCACCGGGACTAAAAGATATTAGACTAAAAGATATTAGACTAAAAGATATTACAATTTTTAAATGAAAGGACCACTCGACAAATTGGAAGTACTGGATCCTTGTGAAGGATCTGATCAGCAGAAATAGATATAAACAAATAAAATGAAAGGCTGATCGTACAGAAAGGAATATATTTTTAACCGATTAATTTCGAACGGCACGGCCGTTCTTCTTCAGGGTATAACCGTACTAAAAGAAAAAACGTTACAGATTTGAATATATATAAAAACAAGCGAAAGATATGAAATTACATACTTTGTTTATAGTATAAGCTAAATGGATAAAAATATGACGCTGAAAAAAACGTTACAGATTTGAATATATAACAAGCGAAAGATATGAAAATACATACTTTGTTAATGGTATGAGCTTAATGGATAAAAATAGGACGCTAAAATTTACATAAAGTATATATCAAGTTTCATCGCGTCTGTTTAACCCTTTGGGTTCGAGCGTTTACATCCAATCACTCCTCTAAGTCTCTACCTTTTCTGGACGTTAACGTTGTTCTCAATAACGGTACTATCGAAACAGACCTCTACACTAAACCTACTGACAAACATCAGTACCTGCTACACTCATCTTGCCATCCTCATCATACCAAACGAGCTATCCCCTTTAGTCTCTTCCTCAGACTTCGTCGTATCTGTTCTTCCGACGAGACCTTCACACTTCGTACCAACGAACTTAAAACATATCTTAACAAACGTGGATACAATCTATCTTTCCTCAACCGCGAATTTCAACGCGTTCGTACTATTACACGCGCAGAAGCATTCACACCCAAAGACATTTCTGCTAACCAACCTAGCCGTGTTCCCCTTGTAATCACTTACAACCCCGCATTACGCTCTCTGTCATCCATCATACACAAACACTTTCATATCCTGTCCTCCTCTAACCGTTGCGCCAATGTATTCAAGGCCACACCTCTCGTTGCATTCCGACGTACTAAAAATCTTAACGACTTACTAGTCAGATCTAAACTACGCACCACTGCGCCCTCTAACCCACATCCTGGCTCCTTTCGTTGTGGCAACAACCGCTGCCGCACATGCAAATACATCAATGACGGACAAACAGATTACACATTTCACTCTACAGGAAACACTAGGACCATTAACCACCACATTGACTGCAATTCTAGAAACGTTGTATACATGGTAGAATGCAGACGATGCAACAAACAGTACATTGGAGAGACTAAACGACAACTGAAAGAACGCTTCAACGAACACCGCAGACCAGTCGACAAACAAGTACACCCCGACAACTCTAAACTTACGGCAGTATCAGAACATTTTCTTTCACCTAATCATTCTGCCTCCGACATGCAACTAATCCCGCTTGAGCTTATAAAATCTAACCGTGACGACGTGCGTAAGGCTCGAGAGGCTTATCTTATTGATAAAGGCCAAACGCTCGAACCCAAAGGGTTAAACAGACGCGATGAAACTTGATATATACTTTATGTAAATTTTAGCGTCCTATTTTTATCCATTAAGCTCATACCATTAACAAAGTATGTATTTTCATATCTTTCGCTTGTTATATATTCAAATCTGTAACGTTTTTTTCAGCGTCATATTTTTATCCATTTAGCTTATACTATAAACAAAGTATGTAATTTCATATCTTTCGCTTGTTTTTATATATATTCAAATCTGTAACGTTTTTTCTTTTAGTACGGTTATACCCTGAAGAAGAACGGCCGTGCCGTTCGAAATTAATCGGTTAAAAATATATTCCTTTCTGTACGATCAGCCTTTCATTTTATTTGTTTAAAAGATATTAGACTAAAAGATATTAGACTAAAAGATGTAAGTGTAGTAAAAGATATTAGTGTCCCTGAAAAATTATATGAGACCAGGGGGAGTGTCACCTCGATGGAGTTGTCCCAAAGTAGAAATCTCACAGACTGTAAACGAAATACAAGGACTATCTTGTGGCTTCCTGTTGCACATTTTAATTACGGGAGACTCGGATCGATTCCTGCGACCTGTGAACCAAATGCTAAATTAACGTAATTCGTTGTTTGTGTTTTGCTTTATTCGTTTCTGGTTATATTTTTGTATTGTTAATCCGGTCTTCAGTTGTTTCCGGCGCTGTGGTCGCTTTGAACATGTTTCACAAAATAACGTCACATTTTTAATATGTGTTACCTATTTAAAATAAACAACGTGATCTGGAAAACCAATATTCCTCGAATTTTGCATGAACATGAAATAACTTTTGTAATTGTATGCGACGCATGAAATGGTTCGATATTTTCAAGTGTTTGAGTTTCAGAAAGAGGCAGGATGAGGGGACCCACCTTCTTCCGTTATTTTTGGCGCCCATTTTAAAAAAGCGATCCTGGGGTGGAACTTCGATGGTTGTGCAGGGATGGTCTGACAAACCCGGTCACTATAACATGACACCAAATAACAGTAGCTTCCCAGCATGAAGGCCATATCGCCTTGACCCAGGTCACATGACCTGCCAATACACTCCTGCATATTCTTGGTCTTGCCGAGCGAGGTGAAGTTCCCGGATTTAATCCCTCCAAGCAAGGTGACGTTCGGGTAGATTTTGCTGGAGGAGCAAGTGCTTGTTTTCAGTATAGTGGGGTGGGGAAGTTTGTCACTGATTATCTCGTGTATTTTCATCGAAGGTATTTCTGAACTTGGCGCTGTTGGTAGGATGTTTGCTGTAACGGAAATGAATTTTGCCATTAAAATTAATCAAGCCTTTTTCATCTCAAGCCTGAAAAGACATATCAAATGTTGATTTTCTAATTACTTGTTTCTTGTAACTATTTATGTACGTATGTAAATTATTACTAAGTTTTTCTCCTTATTTAATTATGTAGTATACAGCGTTATATAGTATGTAGATCAGATATCGTATATTTATTTCGCAGAGCCCCATTTAAACCAGCTATGCTGAACTGGGCACCTCTGTTGAAATATTGTTAATAAATCAATAAATATATAAATAAATAAATAAATAAATAAATAAATAAATAAATAAATAAATAGATAAATCTCAGCGTGCGAACAGCAGACTTTGCTTTTGCTTTTTTTACCGGATTTCAGAGCGGTTTTCATTGAGTGTTGTAAAACCAAAACCAAAGTAATTACTCTGGAGTGGCCAATCACAACAGACGGAGACAATCCAATAACCAATCAGAGCTCGAAGCAATGTCGGCGGCGCCAAGCGCGGGAAAACGCGTGCGAGTAAGTCACGATTGGTTTTGGTTTTACTTCTGATTGGTCGAGAAAGTGGCGCGAGATTTTTTAGCCAATCACAAAGCGTAGCAATGCAAAACCAAAACATTTGCGAAATTACTTTCGCTTGACACTCAACACTTGACACTCGCCGATACGACTAATACGCATGGATAGAAACGAGTATTGTAACGAGTAAACGTCTGAAGTACTTAAGAACTAGGTCACTGCTGGCGCCCCCATATAGCCAGATTATTAGGCCAACTTTTCAAACGACGTCTAGCTTAGACTCAGTTTAAAAGTTTTTAATGGAGCTTTAACCTTATTATAAGCGGGAAAAATTAAGTCAACTTGATAAACGTATTTTAGGTTGTCCCATATGCCATCTTGTACTGAACTGTTTAAAGCAAGTAAGCCACGTTTAAAGTTAAAGAATTAGCTTGGCAAAAATGAAATCGGCTTATACTGCAGTTTTATTAAAAGTACTGCCTAACATTCGTTGTTTAGAAAATCGGCTCTTTGCCATTAAAAAAAAAACAACAGAAAAAAGAACAATCCAATTACAGAGTAGCTGTAATACCAACCCTTTCTCGAGAGACTAGGATTCGGGGTAGGTTTAGGTCGCTGCAGCTCCCTGCGCCTGATGAATGCTATCTGCGGGTCATATTTGGTGGGCCTCGCTTTCACCGCCTGGCAGAGCTCCTCGTTAAAACAGTCCACAGCAATACATGTCCCTCCTATCATGAAGGCCAGGTCGCATGTCTTACGCTCGCAGCACAGTGCGATGCACATGTGCATGTTTTTCTCGTCTCCCAGGTCACTGAAGTTTCCCGCTCTTATTCCTCCTCTCAGCGTCACGTTCTTTAGTATTGGGCTCTGGGTGCAGTGAAGCTCTTCTTGAGTCGAAGGGTCCTCTACAGACACTAAAATGACGGGTTTTCAATTATGTATCGTACATAGCTGTTATGATTGACCAAACATGAGTTTCGGATGTAAAAATATTGGCCAAGATGAATTCCACGCAGATGTCCGAATTAGCAGAGACAGGGGTACAATAATTGTTCAATAACAATAATTATTATACATTGGTGTCACTAGCTCGATTTTGATTGGCTATAAGCACGCAGCTAATTATTTCTTGCTGTTTCTGTTACGTCATACCTACAGACAATAAATTTTATATATGTAGAAGTGACGTCATACCTACAGACAATAGTTTTATGCATGCAGAAGTGCGCGCTCTTGTCTTTACAAGTGTAGCTCAGGAATATGCATATTATACATCAAGACCGAACAAGTTTGGTCACATCAAGAAAGGTTTTTAAAAACACCATTTGAACTGGTTTTGAAAACGAAATGGTCCTGGAAAAAGGAAAAGTTGGGCCGCTCGGGTAACCAATAACATTTCTTGATTGACTTTCTCCTGCACCGCACGCAGAGCAGAAAAGCAATAATTAAAAGGCGCAATATAAGTGTAAACACCAAGTTTCAACATGGGATCTTAGCGTAAAAAGTCAGATCTACTTTACATCGCAATAACGCCCTTTTGAAGCAAAGATGCAATTGAACTGGTCATACTTAAAAACCGAATAAGAGATTCCCATGGGCCAAAAATGAAAAGACTGTTTCAAATCACTCCCGACCAATTTTTTTCTCGCTATATATGAAGCTAGATGAAGCTGCAGACAGTGCACTGTTGTCCTTATATATAGAGCGATTTTCGTATGAACTTTAAATGATTACGCGTAAACACAACCAAAACAGCAAAGGAACTGTAAGGAGACAATTTGATTGGTTTAGCGAACGGAGGCAAACGTGCGCGGCTTTTGATTGGCTTGCGAGCTAAAGAGTAGCTATTCTCTTTGACGTCACTCGCTTTTCAGCATTCTGATTGGTCAATCGAACACTGAAGCTCTTTTGATATTAGGGATATTTTTAGTGGGAAAACGAGCAAAGTTTCTTATCCTTTCAACTACTGGCGAGGTAAAACACAACGTGAACACCTAGGGATATCATTTTTCAAGGTCATACGAAAATCGCTCTATTTAGTTTATAAACTGAAAATAAAACCACGGCATGTGCAGCTGTTAGTACCGCTAATTAAGGCTTGGTTCCCACTAGCGACATAATGATCATATTCATAATCATAAGGGGCGTTATGTTGCTTATGTCGTAGTGGGAACGCCGAAAAACATAATCATAAAGACCCTTAATTAGGATCGACATAATCATAATCGATCATTTTCTTATGATTATGATTATGTCTGTGATTATGTTTATGTCGTCGTGGGAACGTAAAATCTAGCGCTCATAGTGGTGATCATAATGACGTATGTTCATTCATTGTATTTTGGCCAATGAACGTCCTAGTTCCAGTAATTTGCAGTTCATGTTATTCCAAGATGGCGTCCAACTTTGATGAGCGTCAAGTTTAAAGTCGACGGCTTGTTCGTATGTGTTCCCACTAGATCATAGCAACGTTATGATTATGACTATGTTTATGATTATGATCGTTATGATGCTAGTGGGAACCAAGCCTTAAATACCTGCAATCTGATCCTTCGCTGGATTAACGACAATAGGCCGCACTTTTGCGATCTGTACGGTTAAATTACTTGGTTTGACTGTTGTAATCTCGCAATGTTCCTGACTGAAGCAGTCCACTCCATAACAGTGTTTCCCAGGCATAAACGCCATCTCGCAGTCATCCCTATCACAGCACATCTGGATGCAGGTCTCCATGTCCTCTGCCATCCCAAGGCGCGAAAATTTTCCCGCGCGCAGTTCATGCGTCAACGTGACATTGGTTAGTATTGGACCGTGCGGGCATTTCAACGGCTGCACGTTTGTGATTTCAGTCTCTAGGTTTTCGTCTGAAAAAAGAAAGGAACTATATGGGCTGATTATTTAAGCAAGCTCGCCTAACAGAGGCTTAACTTTACAAAGGGGAGGCACAGTGGGTCTAGTACCGACTAAGATCTCTCTGTGTTGGGTCTCAATGTAGACGATTTTTTTATCAGAAGGAAGAAAACGTACATCCCTCACGTGTTCTATTTGTTCGCATGCATAGCGCGTGTAGATAAACCGTTAATTGTTGTGGATCTCTCCCCCCCCCCCCCCCCCACCTACGTGTTTTACATGACGAGCTGTAAAGCTCCTAAGCGTTACGTGATAAAAGGTATTACTTACTTACTAGCTTCTAACGCAAACTTGCACGTAAATGTATATATACTGAGTTTGTTTTCCTCAGTTGCCCTGACGAATGTTTTTTTAATAAAACCGAAATATCGGCAAAGTGCATTTTCAAGTTTTTGAATTAAGCTTATCTTATGTTGTTTTACTGGAAGCAGATGGCTTACTCAGCATGCCAGTCTATTTATAAAACGATTGTGTGGACACCGATCGTGTTAACTGACATTATTCGTTATTAGTAAACACTTGGAAAGGGTTTCATGGCAATAATTGCTTCATCAGCCGTGTTAAAAACAAGAGGTTGGGAAAATTCAATTGAATGTAAATTTTCTTAAAGCAGCAACTCGGAAGCAACCCTCAGTTGACTTGACATTTTGTGATAACTGCATTAATGAGATCTTAATACACCTTGTTAAACACGCAAATTGTTCAGCTAAAGTTAAGATAAATTCATTATAAATATGATAGTAAACGCTCGCTTAACCGTGGGATCAATGCACTTTAATTTCCTAGCTAAATATATTCTTAAAATTATGTTTTGACTTGTCATTCCACTTCAGTGATCCAATTATTCGATCCTTCCTTTTCTTTGCTAGTGTGCGCAAGGTTTATGCATTTTTTCTTCACTCAGTGGAGCCGGAGAAATATTTAGTTGTTTTCTAAAAGCGAAAACTGCACTGTAATCGAAAAAAATCTACGCGAAATGTAATATATGTACCATAGTGTTTATGGGTTAGCATAGTTTTTGTTTTCCAAGCGAGCGGAACCAATTTTTACAAGCACTTACCCGTTAAGCCACGAGAAAACTTGAAAAGCAAAACAACAATCCAAATAGATTTTCCAAAGCCCATAATCTTGACAGCTATCTCCTTTGGCCTCCCGTTAAGTGGAGAGCGGCTAAAATCCAACTTTCGTGCACCGAGACGGTTTTAGGGTGAGGTTTAGCGACGCATTCATCATTCCACGTGGTCTGATTCATTTCATATGCAACAAAAGCCCATATTTACCCCATATCATGTCCCTTAAACTTTGAAAATCAGCAGGCCGGTGACCTTATCACGTGCCACTCGGTGTTTGTTGCCATGGTGATTAAAGCCATTTCAAAGTAAAGGGCGTATTGTTATTATAAATGACCTGCCACAGCGTGAAAAAAATAACTGCAGGTCACACAGGTGGCTATTGGCTGTTTTCATTGAAAGGAAAAGTTGAAACTTTAATGGAAAGCTAGCCTGCGATTAATGGAAAGCTAGCCTACCATTTCGACAACCTGTGATGAGGCGCTCTTTTTACTTTCGCTCCGAAAAAAACTAGTGCGCCGTTTTGCAGGTTATTTTTTCGATGCCGCGAGATACGAGCGAAGCCAGCCGGCGAGGGTCACAGGCCAGACAGGCCTTGTCGCTTGCAATACATTCGCGAAAAACCCGAATAAGCAGGCCTGCCCGCAGGCTATAATGGAAAGCTGAAAAATGATTCCTCGAGAGTTGAATAACTTGTAACCAAAGTTTCAATCATTAGTTTACAAGAATATCAATTTCAAGCAAAATGAAGCACGAAGCGTGGTGGCTATTTTGGACAAACATGGCGGAAACTAAAAGATTTATAACAATAAACCTTTTTACCGATACGGCAACCATAGTGATCGTATTCCTGGGTATATACCATTATTAACATTGAAAGTTAAATTCCTTTGTTAACAATTAAGTAACAATCCGTGTAAGAAGTAGGCAATTCTCTATTGTTCCGATGCATTTCGCTTTCCCCACAAAAGAATGTTTAGATTTTCGTACTGAGAATACGTCAACCTATGGACAACATGGTTTTGAAATAAAATTTGCTGAAACTTTATTTTAAAGCGATGTTTCTTTTGTGTTACAATATTTCATCCAATCGTGAGACTCCAAAACAATGGCCAAGAAAGACTTCTAATTTTCCATGTTCCCCACATAGAATTTTTGCTGCATTAAAAATCACAATAGTTTTCACTAAAAGGGAATCAATTAGTAAACTAGAGATAAATAAATTCGCTGCCTGATGAAGTTATGGTCTATTTTCATGTTTTAGCCAATGAGGTGGACGGTTTCAACAATAGCACAATTCACACCTTTCTGCATTCCGTGTATTTGGGTTGCCTACTTCTTACACGGATTGTTACTTAATTTCTATGGTCATTATGGCATGCCCAGGAGGCAAAATCAATATGGCTGTTTTTTCGGTAAAACTGTATTTTGTAAAGTGTTCGTTTCGGATCATTCTTCCCACTGAATGTAAAGTTAACGTTGTCTTGGAAACAATTTGACGAAGCTAAAATTCTGCAACTGAAGGTAATTTGTTACTCTCTCGTGTGAGAGCTGCTTGCGTACAAATTTAAGCCGATTTTGTATACTTATTAAACTACTCTTTTTCTTCTCTTGTCCTTTTTTTCCTTTTTATTCCTTGACGGGTTTAAAACATTTCGGTCCCTTTTGCTCAGAGATGAGTATTGTAGGTGACTGAAATTTTAAGCCAGTGTCATGAACAAGAACGAATTTAATATGGTGGCGCATACGAACCACAGGTGACCCAGTACACGAGCCACAGGTGACCCACACCACCAGAGTTTAACCTGGTTTCTATAGCATGAAGCAACTAGGAGTATTTCTTATCGTTTTGGATGGGACGCTAGTCCATCACAGGGTTACCCCAAGCATTATGTTGAAGGTACCCATTTATACCCTTGGGTGGAGAGAGACAATGTTGAGTAAAGATTCTTGTCTAAGAATTGGAACATAACATGACGACCGAGCGCGAGACCAAGCCTTGAACCACCGGAGGGGGACTCGCATATAAAAATGACGAGGGTTCTCGTCGGAAAATTTTCGAAAAACACCCTAAAAGGTACCAGAATCTCGTTTGATGGGTGTGGCTCAAAAGAATTTTTACCCCAACACCGCGACTCCGCGTACTTGCGCGGAACGTGTTCAAAAATCACAAACAATTCCCACGATATTTCTTTATTTAAACATGTTCTTTTAAATACAAAACCATATATATCTGTTACAAACATACTGTACAAAAGTGTATCAAACATATTTAAAAATATCAATGCTTATTTTAAGATCGGTTTGGCCGTTACAGCCACTATCCATACAATGCTTATACAATGCTTAGGAGGCTGCCGGAACATGATTATAACTAAAAGGGGCATTCCGTTATACTTTAGGCTTCTTGCGTAATAATGCCAAATTACCTGAACGATCGACGATTGGGGGGGGGGGGGGGCTGTTATTTTAAAGAGGGAGTGTCACGTCATCATCATCTTAAAAGTAAACGTGGTTTTGGTTTGGTGTCATTTCAACAACCCAAAAATATTTTGCATCAACAGAATCCGTAACTGAAATAATGATCCATTTTTGTGTATGATGAATTCCCACCATAGGGGCGTTATGTAGCAGCTCTCGTAAGGTCTCACACCATTGGTTCGATACCCTTCGAGAGAACAATACAATAAACAACAGAAACAATGGCTCCTAGACCTAAAACTTCAACAGCCGCAACACCTAAAAACTATGGAGCTGCTATACTTCCGCACCATAGTGTGGATCTGAATGAATTGCAACTTGTAAAAGTGAGCTTAAAGTTTAAGTTCTCGCATTTTAATTTATTTTCCAAAGTGGGCTATAAGAAGCTATGATTTGTTACCTTCAAGAATTTTTTTCCCCTTTTCCTAGCGTTTTAGTATTATTTTATGAATAATTCAAGTTAGCGTAGCATGGTATTGACCAACAATCGTCAAAGTCCCCGTAAAACTTCTCCTTTTTGTCAAATATTAGTTATATTCTATATCTTAAAAAGTTGCTACATTGGGCACTTTTTGAATCTGGTCACGAAATTATTGCATTTGAATCAGATGCCTTTTAAGCCACTTGGAAAGGGTAAAGATACATATTCCTAGTCCATGACAAATTTGAGAATGAATGGTGATTTTGCCAAGCTCGGAAAAATGTGAAACCGGTGCCAAGCGCGGGAAAATGTGAAGCCGGTGCCAAGCGCGGGAAAATGTAAATCCGGTGCCAAGCGCGGGAAAATGTGAAACCGGTGCCAAGCGCGGGAAAATGTAAACTGGTGCCAAGCGCGGGAAAATGTAAATCCGGTGCTAAGCGCGGGAAAATGTCAATCCGGTACCAAGCGCGGGAAAATGTAAAACCGGTGCCAAGCGCGGGAAAATGTATATCCGGTGCCAAGCGCGGGAAAATGCGAAACCGGTGCCAAGGGCGGGAAAATGTACCTAGGACAAATCACGTTTGGTTTTATATCGCCCCTGTCTGGTCAAGCAGCTCCCCACCGGAGTCCCCGGGGGGTACTCCGATATATATAAACTATATGAGTATGTGCTGCCCCAAAGGGAATGGTTTTTGAGGTGTTCAGTCCTTAAATAGGGTATCCTTTCAGTGGTACATAGTGATCCTTGGTTGGGGTTACTTTAAATTGTATTAGCTAAATTACAGTACCTAAACACTCAGCTAAACGAAAAGAATATGGTTATGATGGCGTATCAATGAAACTTCCATCTACCAAAAATAAATAAAAACGATCAGTGTTCACACAATTCTCAGTTATCTTTTTTTTCCCTAAATTGGGTATCTACCTAAATTAACGCGAGTATTCCCCCCCCCCGCCCCCCCTCCTCCCCGGGCAAGCAGCCTAGTGACCTTTCAATGCTTGTTCAATTTAGAGGACGTTACGTGAGTGATTATCTTGCTACAGAAAACTACAGAGTTCTTTGTATATGGTGAAAATAACTATAAACCTAAATTATCTTTCTAATGTTTATATAATGATTACTGGCCAAGCTTCTATGTGCTCCTTCTGTTGACCTTTCTGTGCATTTGACGTTCAAGTCTGTTTCTAACGCCTGTTCGCTTAAAGTTCGTGGTTTTGTCTTCAATAAACTGCCCTTGATTTTGTCGCTTTTTTAAGCGTTCACTTCGACGGGTTTTAGCTGGAACAACAGTAAGTTCGCTCTTCGTTCTTGCGTAAATGTAAACAAGCCTTGGACTGTAGATGGACGATCGCGCCTTCACGGCCTCACAAAGTTTCTCGTTTAAGCACGTCACAGAAAAACAATTATTCTTGAGCAGAAACGCCACATCGCACGTTTTTGAGATGCAGCAAATCTCCACGCACGCCCTCATATTCGGGACTTTTCCCCGATCCCGAAAGCGTCCCGTTGCGATCCCGCCACGTAATGTGACGTTGGTCATAACCTCACTGTTCGTGCAATAGCCTTCTTCCTTCGTGTCCAGGTCATCTCGAGCATTATTGGTTTCGCTTTGTGTTTCAGCTTTGGTTTTAAGAAACTCTGAAAGAGAAGTAGGTTTTGTTATTTAAGTGACAGTTCAAGGACTATTTTCTGCCTTTGCAATTTGTAAAACTAATCAGTCCTCAGCTATGCGAATGAAATGCTGAATGAGTCATATTGACATAAAATGGAATGAACGGATTCTGCTTTTGTTTTTTACTGAGTTCTAAATCAGAAAGAAAAAATAATTTAATTAATATTTCAAATATCTTCTGACTAAAAATAATAGCAATAAGAGACTTGACTTTTCCAATCCTATTTATTTCTCCTATTTAAGTAAACTCCGTGTTTTGATATACATGTAGATATCTTGCGAACCTACCCAATTTTTGCTTTAATCAGTTCAGTACTTGTTTTTATTTTTTCGAGCCTTTACAAAAACATAGAAATTGACGAGTAAAAATGCGCAGCTGTATTACACAACTTTTTGTCGAATACATTGTTTATTACGCTTTCAGTTTTCGAAAGTGTTTTTCCTAGCGCGCGGTAAATAGAGTGCAATAACGAGAATGTCATCTTTGCGCTCGTTTTGGTTCCTATTCGCACTCTAAAATGCTGTGTCGAATAATAAATCACCATATATTTAATTTCACACCATTTGTTCCACTCGGAACCTGATGGGTTGACTATATTTTAATATTCCTGGGCTGAGCACTTCGTGTGAGACCTCGTGTTCCGATTGCCTCATTACATTCGAACTCTCACTTTCCGCTTACCGCAGCATCATTCCTAGGGTCGGGAAGAAACCGGAGAGACCTTGCCTGGAACAAGATTGTGCTCACTATTAACTTTGTTTAGAGCAGTTTTCAATTGAGTGTGAAAAGTAATTACAAAATTGTTTTGGTTTTTCATTGCTACGCTTTGTGATTGGCTAAAAAATCTCGCGCCACTTTCTCGACCAATCAGAAGTAAAACCAAAACCAATCGTGACTTGCACGCACGCGTTTTCCCGCGCTTGGCGCCGCCACATGTAATTGCTTCGAGCTCTGATTGGTTCATTGGATTGTTTACGACTGCTGCGATTGGTCAGAGTAATTACTTTGGTTTTGGTTTTACGATACTCAATTGAAAACTGCTCTATAGAGCGGTATTCAATTAAGTGTCGAAAGTAATTTCGCAGTAGCTTTGGTTTTGCAATGACATGCTTTGTAATTGGCTAAAAAATCTCGCGTCACCTCGCAACCAATCAGAAGTTAAACCAAAACCAATCATGACTTGGTCGCACGCGTTTTCCCGCGCTTAGCGCCGACTACATGTATTTGCTACGAGTTCTGATTGATTCATTGGATTGTCTGCGTCTGTTGTGATTGGCCAGAGTAATTATTTTGGTTTTGTTTTACGACACTCAGCTGAAAACTGCTCTGTCTTTTGAAAGTTACCTTTGTTAGTCTGGCTCTCAGTGTCCCTCCTGACATAAGACAGCCTCGGATAAAAATCAGACGATGGCGCCGGCACCTCCTCACAGAGCTCTTCGCTGGCGCACGTGATCGAGTAGCACGAATCACGCAGCATTAGAGCGATATCGCACGTGTTTCTCTTGCAGCACAAATTCACGCACGCTTCCATGCCATCCACGTGACCTATAGGCGTAAACTTGCCAGCGGATAGACCCCCACGGAGAGTGACGTCATAAGAAATTACGCTTGGTTTGCAGGACATTCCGCCTCCTATTGCAATCTTTTGAGGAAGAACTGTGAAAATAAAATATAGCGAGCTTTTTTATGTAGTATTCCGCTGTCGCATTCAAACGAGTTAAACATAAAATTTTGGTCACATTTCATAATTTCATAGACTTGGTGAAGTATGACTGCAATCGAAGCATATCTTCCCTGCGAAATTTTGATTTCAAAACATACACCCCACGGCAAAAATAACTGAGTCGAACCTTAAGGAAGCTCGACTTTAAAATGCTGTCAAAATCTCGTTGCTATGGAAACACCAAGTCACTTGAACAATGAAATATCATACCAATTTTTTTCTGAATAAATTTAAAGAAATGTCAGAAAGTTTAGTGGCGTTTGCTTTAATATTAAAAAAAGTTCGTTATGAATGTTGAAAGTCAGCGCGGGCACTTTGTCAACTCCCCCATCCGCTCCCTCAGGCTAAATAGAGAACTCGCTCTTATATCTGCTGTTTGTATCATAAAGAAACTGGAAATAGTGGCACTTCCTACTTGACGGGATGCTAGTCAGATAGATGATAGATAGATCTAGATGGTTTATGTCACAGAATATCGCATTATCGCATTGCTTTCCCTATCCCCCTGCTGATACCTATTTTTGCTACATACCTTCTTCATCTCTAGCTGTTATATACGATAGTCTAGGACTCAAATTTGTTAACAATCCTGACTTGCGTGCGAGGACAGACTGGCACAAGTCTTCATTATAACAATTCACTGCATAACAGTTCGCTTCCAACATGAGTGCGACATCGCAATCCTTTCTCCCGCAACACATGCGAATACAGGTCGACATTTCGGCGATTTTCCCCAAGTCCGTAAAATTTCCGGCTTTAATCCCTCCCTTTAGCGTCGAGTTGTATTTTATGTCGCTGTTCTTGCACATTAGTTTGGAGTTTGTTGTGGGGAGGTTGCTCAAAGTGATAGCTGTAAGAAGATAAAATAATTGACAAGTAATAAATAAAAAAAACGTCGAAACGAAGAGGAAACCTGGAGGGCGGTGTCTTTGATGGTGCACTTAACCCTTTCACCCTCAGAGCCAATTAGGGAGACATGAAGTGTAGTTCTAACTTTTGAGTCTGTGGACAAAATGCTATGGTGTGACCATTCAAATGAAACCTCTTCAGCAATACTTTTGCATAGTACCATTTGTTTTTCGAAAATTACAAAATGAAATTTGGGATATGTTTCTGGAATTTTTTATTTCTGGCACTCTTGGGAGTAAAAAGGTTAATAGAAAGATAAAGGTACATTCGCACACGATTCACAGGAGGCTCACAAAGTCGGAGCTTAACCTGGTTTGGGTAGCATGAAGCAACTGGGAGTATGGCTACCGACGAGCGACTTGGAGCAAGTCGACATCAAAGGGCTACATTTTACATTTCAGTCAGTTTGAAGAACAAGAAACTTCGTGATGCATACATACCGGTGTCTTCAGTCACATTAGTGACCCATCGTCGTACAAACGCTACAGTAGGTCGGTAATTCTTGGTTTCAGTTTTAATGGTCTTGCACAGCTCCTTGCTGAAACAGTCCACAAGGAAGCAATGATTTTTTATCAACATCGCTAAATCGCATTTCTCTGAGACACAACAAAGCCGAGTACAGGAATCGAGGCTCTCCACAGTCCCCACGTCCGTAAAATTTCCCGCACTAATTCCACCTTTCAATGTTACACCATCTTCTGCCTCGCTCTCTGTGCATTTAAGATTCTGTGGCACTGGATGAGAACGGCGGTTGTTTCCTGTTAGCAAATGGACAAATGGATAAGTTAAATAATGTAAAGCACAAACAGTTCCTTTTACCTTCTCTTAAAGGGAACCTCCGCTGTTGTAACAAATTGATGGAAATAAAGTTAAGTTTCGTATCTTTGAAAAACAAGTGGAAAGAAAATTTTAGTGTAAAAAAATTGGATATAAAAATCACTTATTTCTGCTTTGAAATTTCCCGCGCGTCGCCATTTTGAATTTTTATGTTTTGTTTTTCGCTTCAAGTTCAAAAGATATTAATTCCTCTGCATGTAACAGCCCATAACGTTTTAACGAAATCAAAAGATAAAAATCGGAGACACGGTGTTTAGACAAAGATGTGAAAACACGTACTTCGGCGGGAATGAAGTTGCCAACTTCGTTTCCAAGTTTCCAATTACATTCCGTACTTCGCAACGTAATTGGCTGGTTCGTAGCCTAGTACCCAATTTCCCAACGAACTTCGCAACACCGCGTGGTAAAGTTTTGTGAAAACAACTGTAATGAGGCACAGGCAGGGCAATAACAAGGCACGAAAGCAAAGTACGGTGGTTATTCAGTGGGTCACCCTGTGAACGCCGTTGGCTTCTAAGCCACTATATTTTGCTGGTGGCCTTGGTAGAAAAACAATTTGCAATGCAATAGCTTTTATATGAAAAGTGAACGTTTTTTAAAACTTTTTCACTGTTTATTTCAACGAAAAATTCAGAGCAATCCAGTAATTTTCCAGTAACACGATGTCAAGATGATCACATATATTGCCTGTGACTTGGTATCTATTTATAAAACGCCTCACTAATTTGTCAAGTGAAGAGGTGTTAAATCGCGTGTTTAATAACAGCATTTCCCCTATGGAAGCATTCTCGATAGTTGACCATAGTTTAGATTGAAATGCAATTGCATATGGTTTTAAGAGCACCGAGAAACTGCCTGAGAAAAAAATAAAATTTTAAGCTTAAAGTTTTGAGTTTAAACGGTGCTTAACAAAACCGCGGTTAAACCAGTCTCAATTTCGCCAAACCTAATAATTAATCGTTGTTTACTGTAAACATTGTGATGAAGATATATAGCACAGACCAGAAAGGCATTTATCTGCTCAAAATGACCAATTTATAAACAAATGTGGAGGTCCAGTAATTGTCTTAAATCGTGGTTTAAGTTAAGCTTCGTTTAAATAACTGGTCCTAATATCTTGATGAGCCATTTACATTTCCAAAAGTCAAAAAACCGGGCAGCGGTATCCCACTTATTATTGTTCTACAACTTAATACTATTTTGAGCCAGGTGATTTTCTGTTTTATTTTGATTACACTGTGTGAAATAAAAATTATGTACAAATCGTACCTTCTTCTCCCTTAATTGTGACATGCGAAATCATCAACGAAGACGGCGCTTTCTTCGCCGGTATAGCCGTGCATAATTCCTCGCTAAAGCATTGTACACCGTAACAATTCTTCCCAGACATGAGAGCCACATCGCAGTTCTTCTCTTCGCAACAAAGCCGTATACAAAGCTGCATGGCGACAAACTGTGCTAATTTCTTGAACGTACCAGCGTTTATTCCGCCTCGTAACGTTACGTTTTGCTGAATTGGGCTCTGGGCGCAAGACTCGATCGGTCCTGCACTTATCTCCTCAGTGGTATTTGATGAAGCTGCAAATTGATAAAATCAGAGAATTATTACAAATTTTAACTGCTGTCCTAAGAAAAATAGCCATTTACTCTTTCACTCTTTTAAAATAGCTTTTAAGATTATACTTAAGGAAACGCCACATCTCATTTTCTAAAAGTCAGTAACTGTTATTTGAATGTTCATATTCTTAAAAAGCTAGGGTTTCATTCGCTTAGCCTGTGGGTTAAATCCGACCTGTACAGTCTGGCTGTTAAAATCATAAAACCAAATAAAAGCTATAGTAAGCAGTTCGTTGCCGTAGAATTGTTTATTATGGTGTACAAGGTGACTGCAATTCCTTTGATTGAAACTGACAGTGTGGTCACCGAGATTGAAGCTATCGAGCAGTACCTTCTTTCGGTGGCTGATTTAGTATATTGTACAAGGTATAGTTCTAACTTTTGAGTCTGTGGAAGAAATCCTACCGCGTGACAATTCAAATGAAAGCAATTGAACAGTACTTTTATGCGGTACTGTTCATTTTAACGTTTTTCTCAACAAATGGAAATTATAGAACATTTGGCGCCGGCCTTGAATTTGGTACTCCTTATAGGAGGTTAAAGATTATTACAGTATAGACTAGGATCTGTACGGAGACGAATGACAACGATAATGTTTTACCTTTTGTCGTGGATATCAGGAATACCAGTAGTACTAGAACCAAAATGGCGGAGCTGACTGTATGCCACCTAAATCGTGTCGTCATGATACCATGATGGGAGATTTTGCAGGAACAAGCTGCCCTTACCGACACCACATCCTTAACAATCTTTCTTGGATCAATCCATCTCGAATTGTAGGGTAAAACGATGCATTTTCAAGGCAAAACTTCCGATAAAAACACTGCGCTTTCTTTCGATGTCTGACGCTTTACAAACCAGTGAATAATTAATAATTTGGATCCATCAGCTAATCTGACCTAACTTGGGGTTATATTGTTGTTCGCCGAAGCTTACAACGGGTTGTTTTGGTTTAGTCCTTCAGTCGAGCGATTCCACTTCTCTGCCACAGAAACTCTTCAATTCCTCTGTTAATGCTAAGAAACTAACCGCAGCCTGACAAAAACGGTCGTCTCTGCCGCGTGCTTTTAATAATTGAGGCCCGATCGGTGACAATTGGGGCAGGGCTGCAACTGGTGTCTCAATTTGTCATTTACTGAAAGCGGGCAGTTTATATGAAGAGGCTGATCACACAAAACCAGTTGAAATCATGTATGGCTTGCCCGCCAGCTCAGTGCTAACTCCCCAACACGTGCTTTGTTGAATGACGTCTATCAATCAATCAATTTATTTTTTCACTTACACCATAACAAATTAAAACAGTTTCCTACCATTGATAATATACAGCTATTTCAATTAACGTTGTTTGGAAAAAAAATTTAAAGGTCGTGACAAGAATGGATACTACAAAATCAGGTGCCCGCTGTTGAGACTGGAACCTGTTTATCCTTTATCCTCTCGTGGTTCGGACTCTGACGAAATATTGGAAAGAATATACTTAAAATCCCAATTGTACAGTCACTCACAGTCTTGCTTTATAAGGTCCTTCGTATTTGTATCAAATTTGCTGACTAGATCCACCAGGATCCGACGCTTTTGCATTGTCCGTTGGCCCTTGCAGATATTTCCAAAGTGTTCATCTTCTCGTATTACACTCGGTCAACTCCCGAAACTGATCATCCTCGTGGACTGTGATCGGATAGGTCAGGATAAGGTGGATACGCCAAAATATGGATGCTTTAAATGTTAAAGTTAGTGTCTTTTGAAGTTCTTAGTGTTAGAATTTTCAGGAATTTTGAATATAGTGTAGAATCAGGGTGCAAAAATCGAGCTATAAATTTCGATATCATAATGTTAAGAAGGCTATGTACTTGTACCCCTTTAACAACAACAACAACAACAACAACAATAACGCAGGGTAGCGAGGATAGGGGCGGGGCAGGATAGCTAGGGTAGGGGGGCAAGCCCAGTGCAAGCAAGCGAGCGAGCAAGCTGTGCTTGGTTAAAGGGGATTAGGGAGGGAATGAGAGGGGTTTTGCTTTTTGCTTGTAGGGGTTTTGAAATCACTGGTGATCCTTGCAATCTGATTGGCTCTCAGCAGTGCGATTTATTCCCAAATCGCACTATTTTTTCCTCGAAATCGCATCTTTATCATCTTTATCAATAAAATATTGGTACTGACTAAAATCCTGTATTTGTGCGATTAAATTGTGCGATTTCAAAATGGATATAATGAAGTGGTAATTGAACTTCGTGTCGTGCAATTTTGGTCTGAAATCATAGTTGTGATTTTAAATCACGCGTATGATTTCAGACAAATTGCACTCCACTCAGACCAATTACCATTATAAATTATTATTATTATTATTATTATTATTATTATTATTATGTTTTGTATTTTTTTCCTTTCAATATGCTTCTGTGTCTTCAAACCCAGACATTACGAATTGCTTGCCGACCATCTTTGAGCGTTATTGATCGATAAAGTTTGATTGTTTCGTCTTCAATAACAACTATAATAATTAGTTTTAATTGAAGCTGTAATAAAATACACAATTCAAAATATTTAATCTTTCAAAATCTTTAATTTGCGCTTTCGTTTAATTCAGAAAAAAACCGTCATGGTTATTTTACGCAGCCTGCCTATATTTTTATTTTATTAGTATAATGTACTTTCGACAGTCAACGGCGAACTCAGAATCCTTCAAAATCGCTCAAAATATCACTTTTACGGCAAAAGGACGACAACACACAACAAATAAGGTAATTTAACGTTTAACGTACATACATACATTTGGCGATACGTCGCTGTAATATGACACTTTTTAGGTGAACACATTCTAGACTATATATCAAAGGAAGTTTTGAGCCAAAATAAAACTGTGACGATCAATTTTTTTCAAGGAGGGCCTCAATATGAAATGAGGGGTTTGCGCAAATCCAGATTTGGCTCCTGTATTTACTTCGAAGAACATCGGTTCATATTTATTAATCCATGCTTCATTAAACTAGAAGATACAAAAAGAATTATTGTAATAGAGTAAAAAACAAAGAAGTTATAACCAAAAGTTTGCCGTTGCGAAATTGCATCCAGGTAACAGATGAGCGCATTTTGCATTTCGAGCGAGTCACCTTAACTTAACCCTGCTTTAAACAACTCGGCCAGGTCCCGTGTATTCCAATTTGAGTTGATAAGGTGAATTGGCCAAAATTAAAAAACGATCCAAATAGCTGACGTTTCGAGCGCTAGCCCTGGGTCATAGCGCAACAAGGAATTGTGGGTTGTTTCTGGACATCAAACGGTGGAGTTACGCCATTGGTGGAAACATGGTAAAGTGTATTCCAATTGGGATTCTTTGTAAGCATTGTTATGTTCAGTTTGTAATATTTGCGAAATGCTCTTGTTCTTATTCTGAATGTGCTTGTTACAAGCTCCACAAGCTTTTAGCTTCACGCAAAGTTTGTATAAATAAAGCCGCTCGTTTAACAATAAAGCGTTTAGCACACTCCTAATCTTGCTTAGTTTGCGTGCATTTTCCCACGTTTGGTGCTGACTGTATGTTTTTCTTCAAACCATTTTGGTTCAGACAATTCATTAATTGCGCTTTGTTTGGATTGATCAAATGCGTCAAGAAACATCATAATTTATTGGGTTCTTGAAACTGTTCTACTGTATGGGTCGGAGAGTTGGACACTAACAACGACACTGGAGAAACAATTAGATGGCTGTTATACAAGACTCCTACGGTTAGCATTGAATAAAAGCTGGAAAGATCATATAACCAACAAGGAGCTCTATGGAAATCTACCTCCCATCTCAAAAACTCTGCAGACTCGTAGACTACAGTTCAGTGGGCATTGCTGGAGAAGCAAGAACGAGACTGCTTCTCAGCTACTTCTCTGGGATCCAACACATGGCTGGCGATCGAGGGGGCGCCCAGCAATAACTTTTATATACCAATTAGAGGGGGACACTGGACTGGCAGGACAGGAACTCTCAGTTATCATGTCTGACAAAGGAGAGGGGAAAAAACTCATTAAATCGGTGCGGGTGTGTCCGAAGTAGATAGATAGATTTGTGTAAAAGGAGAGTGAGAACGATTGTATGACAGTACTGGGATGGACACCAGAGGATCCAAGGCAGTGCTGGAAATAACAGTCGATTATCGGACATTGTCCGACCAAAATCCGAAAATGTCCGACCAATTTTAAATTATGCTCGGACATGGTGACCGAGCACAAAAAATACTTAGCTTTGGCCTTGAAAGTCTTGTTAACTCATCGCATTTGATTCCAAAAGAATTTACGCTGTTTGTACGATTTATTTTGCTGTAAACGGCTCTCTTGATTCGAGAATATTCAGAAAAGGCCGTGTCATTTGAAATCGCGCAACAATGCATTGCAAAACTTCTTATAGCACGTCGTGTATGCTTACCGATTGTGTCTCGGGAAAAATCCAAAAGGCGGATGTGTCCGATCAAAAGGGAGGTTTGAAAGGACACTTGTCCTTCTAAGCAAGAAAAATTATTTCCAGCACTGCAAGAACAAGAGGAAGGCCGTGTAAAAAATTATGTTGTTGTAAACAGAGAAGGCAATTTGACGGTCTTTATTTTTTAAAATATGTTTATTAAAGTTGGCTATACTACAATCGCAATGTACCTATAAATAAATACATATACAATATTCAGACGGGTTTTTGTTGAGCTATCTTGGTGGATAAAGAATGATAAATCAAGTATCTTACTAATTCAAAAAATGACACTATATAAAATATTATAGATAGTGCAACAGCGAAAGAAATTGGCCAAACTGAGATTTGCCTTAAAATAAACAAAAAATTGTCTTGCAACTAGTTGTTTATTTTCGCTGGAACCAACCAATTAAGGTAAACAAAATTATAAACTTTGCATGACTGTAACACAATATAAACTTGAGTTATCTCACAATTATTCACCGATGTGGAGGTAAAAAGTTACTTTATTTCTGACAGAAGCGAAGGTGAATAACAAAATACTAGAGTGATTTTCTGTTACTAAGCTAGTAGACACTACTGGGCACTAGTAAGGCCCGTTTACACATGCGATTTTTGTCGCGCTCTCTAATGCAACTTTTGTCGCAAGTGTAAACTAGCGGCGATTTCGTGTGCGATTCGGGTGCGACATTTGTTCCGATTTGCTGTGATTTCCCAAAAATCGCCGCCAAGTTGCATCAGGCTTCGAACATGACATCGCGCGACAAATCGCGCCCAAATCGCACTAAAATTGTGACCCGTTTACACATGCGATTTGAAGATGCAACTTGCGCGCGACAAAAATTACATCGACAAGTGCGAAAAAAATTGCACAAAAAATCGCCTGTGTAAACGGGCCTTTAGACACTAATTCCGTTGTTTTCTTTTGTTTAGTTTTTACTGATTTTGACTAATTTTGATTAATTTTGATTAATTGCTTGATACTATTTCACGGTCTAAGTAAAATCACTCTATCCCGAATTTGAGTACCAATCAGAGCGCGCCAAAAACGTTATTCACTGGTTTGGTATTACCAGTACCAATCAGAGCGCGCAAAAAACGTTATTCACTGGTTTGGTATTACTTTTATGTCCTATATCTATTGATAGGAAATAAATAGGCGCTTACCATTGTCAGTGCGTGGACTACGAAATAGTGACTGTCATGCTGTTGTCGTATTTGCTATGGAGGTTCCGATTCTGAATACAAATAATATAGGACTGATTCCTGCCGAATCGGTCTTCTTGTGGTGTAGGACTTGCAGCTCATCTTGTTCCAACACAGGATGCGGAAGGTGGGGGCGGGGGAGAGGGGGATACGTCGTTTTCAATTACAGTGTGAGATCAGTCATTTATCCTATTCGTCTGTTACGCAAGTGAAAAAGGAATTTTTATTTGAAAATTGTACTTACTAGAACTTTATAAGACGTTTCCATTGCCTGTTGTTTTGTTCAGTCTGGCGTTTTCAAACGTTTTTATACCTTTTTCTTCAAAGTTTGTTTGTCTCGTTTTAGTTTTCCATTTTATATACATTAATTTGCCCCGGTTTGGAAGGCGTGTCTTTAATGCCTAGAGTGTGTCAAAACTGCGATCCTTCCGAAAGAAGCATATCATGTTTAATTATTACTAGACGTTTGCCGTAGTCTACTAAAAATCAATAAACCTGATCGGCTCTTTTATGTTTGTGTATTAGTCTACTAAATATCAACAAACCTGATTGGTTCTTATATGTTTGTCTATTTGCTGATAGTGTCAATAACAGCGTATTGTCGCAAGCAGTATATTACTAAATAGCATTAAAAAGTTTTGTTCCCTTAAAGATGATATTCATATATAATTAGAGGCGTTGTTGCTCGTTAAAGTTTCTAGAGCGTTAAAAATATACAAGTGAATGAATACAAAATAATTTTTCTATAAGCTAATCTACAATTCATCAATTCTCGAAACTCCCATGCTGTCCTTAAACTGTTAATTCTCCTTATCAATTTGAGCTGATATACTAATACGAAATTACACGTTTTAATTCCTTGCCAGGATAGTGACAGATAAAAGCTTATTTTCACAACTTTTTTATGATTGTAGGACGAATATTTTTGGTTTAACTTAGAGATGAAGGCTAGGAAATGTTTGTAAGCATTTTGTTTCTTTTTCACTAAATGCGAAAATAGAAGCTAGAAAATCTTAATTATAACTAATTTTCTAGACATTTAAGTAATTTTCAATCCGCCATTTGCTTTATTTTTAAATGTCTTGACATTAAAAAACCTGTTGAATATAAACCTCAAGTTTTAATGACAGCTGATGCAATACAGCTCAAAGAAAAAAAACATAAAAATAAAAATTGGTTGTGAAGAATTGTACCATTCCATGCCCTTGTGTGATGAGCAAAAACATAAGAAGAATCGTGTCAAAAAGGCGTAAGATAAGCACAAGCACAAACATAAGCGCAAGAACAAGAAATGAACTTTTTCCTCTTCTTGTGTTTGTGTTAATGTCGCTAATGTCAATCGGCGTGAAATAAGCCAAGAACTCAGCGACATTGGGCGTGCGTAAGCCGCTTATATTTTATAAGTGGGAACCGTGGTAAAATTTGACCAACAGTTGGTCACCAAACATAACGACACTGCTCATGCGTATGTCCGCTCGCTAATGCTTGTGCTTATCGCACAAGCGAGAAGCAGGCTTAATGATTACGATCTCTCTCCTTTGACCAGCAGTCCTTTAACAAAAAGCATGCTCATTAAAGGACGAATTTCTGGGTTCGAGGCAATCTCGTGCCTAGAGCCTGCTTTCTTCTTTACCAGCGGTCTGAAGATGACCGGTGGCAAGGAATGATGGCATCTCTGATCACGTGAGCCTCAAAAGAAAGCTGTATGCTTGCTTTCGTCTTTATATCTAAATTGCATAGAAGTCACTCCATTTGTTGCTATATATCTCTGCTTTGTAGCTCGTGGAAGCCCCATAGACTCTTTTTAATTTACACGTCGTTGAATGAAAAGTGAAGGTTGCCGCCACAAGTGCGCATGCCTGATAGTCTCGTATGTTTGGTGATCAGGCGTGCTTTCAGTTGTCATGGTTACTGCTTCCCTGCCGTCAGTATCTTGGCATTGGCGTTCTGTATCTTGTTTGCGTAGCTAAAAGATAACGTGAAAATAGTCAATATGTTTAATTAATGCAGTTCTGTTTCATCTGTTACATTTTTAATAGTAAACATACATTTGAACAGAGAAAAACAGACTTCTAAGAATCTTGTAGTAGGGAAACGATCTGCCATTTTCACTTCAAAGACTGAAATTTAAGACGTTAATTGCAAGTAGCATGGTGATGATTCAACAACTTACTTTTTGGAAGCATTTCGTCATCCTCTTCATCATCCAGCAATCGCCTTTGTTTACGGAGTTTTTGCCTGTAAACAATCAAAGGACACTAAATGAAATTTCTTGCTTCAGGGCAAAATTTGCAAACTTCAGAGCTTTATTTATTACAAGACAAATTTTTCTAGTCAAGTCGTTATTTGCTATAACCTAAAAACGATCCAACAAGAAATGCATGGCTTATGGTCTTTTCCTATTCTAAAGTTTATCACCCTAAAGAGAAAGATTATATTACACAAATTGTTCCTTTTATTTTCATTTAATCCCTCCCTTAAAATACTGATCATCTTCTAATTTCCCTTTTCAAAGCCAAAATATATCTCCATTGAGGTATACAACCAATAATATTCATTCAAATGTTTCGAAGTATTACTTGTAACTATACAGAAACTATGATATGTCTCACCTTCTCGTGCAAATGCACACGGCCCATATTACTCCACCGATTCCTGCCACGAAAGCGAGCGAGGCTACGATAATATATACAATCATCCAATCTAAAAGAAATACAGACAAAACTCATGTTTTTCGTTTACTCTTCTGATGTAATGTAGTGTAGATCCAGACATTGGCATGTCAACAGCACGAGTCACGATTTTTGAAGCGCATAGTTCACCATCGTGCGTACAGGGGTTGGGGAGCTCTCAATTTTTTTTGGAAATGTCTTTAGTGGCTTTTATTTCTGGAGGCCAAAAGTGTGGATCCAAGATGTCGGCTCTATAAAAAAATGACGTCATATATATGACGTCATCGTCGACACATGACCACCTTATCTTCTAGAGGACAAGATGGGTTATTTATTAATGACACGTGGAGGTTAAAATATCTGTAATCAGCTAAAATCCAAGGAGTTTCCAACGACCTGCCCCCCCCCCCCCCCCCCCCTCTTGTACCACGAGGGTATAAATTTGCTTGTACGTCCTAGGGTTAAGCTGTTAAATAGAGAGTAAAACTCCGATATTTTTTTCTCTGGGTCCTTCAGTTTTTCCTTCCTCCTCAAAAACTAACATTCTAAATTCCAATTCGACCAGAAATTCGAGGGCCACAGGTTTGTCAGTCACATGACTGTTAAGTGTCACCCTCGTTAAACAAAGTCGATTTATTTACTTATAACAAAATGAAAGAAAGGTAACACCTCAGACAAAGTGACAACAACAGGGTGAAACAACAATACCCTCTGCTTTGTTCTTTAACTGAACAAATGATCACTATACAAACCTTTTTCTTTTAGCGCATTTCCTCCTCTATTCATATAAGCCAGCTGGACATTCGCCCCGGCCACTGCAGGCTCAGCAGTTGTCTGACACAATACTCCATCAAAACAGTGCACAGCGAAACACTTATTATTCAGTAAATAAGCGATATCACACGTGGGACGAGTGCAGCACCGGCTGATACATCGGTGAATATCATCTGCTTTACCCAAATCTGTAAAGTTACTAGATGCACTTTCGGGTCGCAGTTTTATGTCAGTGGAAATTCTGCTTTCCTTGCAACTTGCGGTTTTGAGAGCAAGTTCCGTGGAGGTGGAGTCTTCTGGCGGAGTTGCAACGGCAGATAAGTCTGGAGAAAAGAAATAGGGTTTTTAGCTTATTCCGTTTGAAATTTGCAAGAGACATATGTATTTTACTTAACTTAAAGGACAGTGTCACGAGGAATTTGACCTTGTTTGTTCAAAACCATGCTTGCATATAGTCTGGATCTGTTGTAGCTCATTTTGGAAACGAAAATGTGGAAACTTAGAAAAACGTCAGGCTAACTTTTTTCAAGTTGCAATTCATTTAGACCCAGTCCGTCGATGACTAGAGAAACTCGTCGACCGTTTTGGCAGATTTAAGTAATTTATCATAAAACTGGAACATTGTTTCCCGATTTCTGTTAATAAAAAGCCATTTCTTGGTTTTGAAATGACATCAAATTCCCGTGATACCGCCCTTTTAAGTGAATCTAAAATTTACCCGTTTCTTCTTTTGGTTCCGCTTTCATCAACATCGCAGAAATAAGTGGAGTGTTCTTAGAAGCTTTCGCTGTCACAGGTTTGCAATAATCTGCACTGGAACAAGACACCGAGTAGCATTTCTTCTGGACCATGTATGCCAAGTCACATTCCTTACTGTCACAACATTCCTCCATGCACTTTGCCATAGTGTTCGCTTCCTTGACCAATGTGAAGTTATTTTTGTGGATTCCACCAGGCAGTTCTTTGTCGTTAGTGATGTTACTATGCTTGCACTTGAGATCTTTCGGTTCCGGAGGAATGGCTGGGGCTTTGCTTGTTTCTGTAATGCAAATAAAAATGGGAATTATACCTATATATTACTTTAAATATAGATTAAAAAAAATAAAATTGTAAATACAAAGTGGAATGCGAATAAATCGTATTGCATTGCATTGCATTGTATTGCATTGCATTGCATTGCATTGTATTGTATTTCATTGCATTGCATTGTGTTGTATTGCATTGCATTGCATTGTATTGTGTTGTACTAAAATGAGTAGTGGTACTGCAGGCGTGTTTGCATTGCGCTTCCTCAAGCCGTAATCTTGCAGTTGCTCGTTGTCTTTAACCTGATTAATTCGTTTCTTTTTACAACGTTAAGACGCAACTTGCAATGAAACATAGCGTGAATTTCCCGCGCACTTCTAAATTGTATCGTGATTCCATTCCTGAAAATATCCTTTTCTGAATGCAGTTAACGCAGGCATTATGATCACGGATTGCGTCCAACTTTTAAATGATCAGTTTAAATTTACCCGAAATAAACTCACCTTTTTTATTAGAAGCGTCCATTTTTCGCACGTAAGCAAGCTGAGGGTTATAATCTGAGGGTGGAGCCTTGGTATGTTCACAGAGATCCTTATTCTTGCACGTAACGGAGTAACAAGTCTTACCGAGCATGAAAGCAACATGACACTTCTTATCCTTGCAACAAATGTCTTGACAGTCGTCCATTCCGTTCACATCACCGTGGTTATTAAACTTTCCGGCTTTCTTGCCACCTTTAAGGGTAACATTATCGATTACTTTCGCTTTATCACAGTCCTTCTTACTAGAATCATCGCTCTTCGCCTTCGATTCGGACGCTTCGGAATCTTCCGAAGTCTTTCCGGATGTATCTTCGGAAGTATTCGATCCCCCAACAGGCGTCAACTTGATCTTTCCATCGACGATGTTCATTGTCATCGCTTGTCCGGCCGCCGCCGATTTTATCTGGCTCTTAAGGCTTTGTTCGCTGTTTGCTTGTGGAATCTCTGTTTTCTTGGTTTCTGATTGGCCAGCAAGAAGGTCACCGCCTGGTGATACCGGTGAAACAGGTGCTACCGGTTGTGCAGGTTGCGCAGGAGGGATTGGAAACTGCATAGCTGGGTAAGAAAAGGAGGGAATTAAATACAGAAAGAGGAAATGTAGAGCACACTCGAGTTCGCTAATGTATGAAGTGAAGAGGCCGTTATATTGGAGTTTTGACAATTACACGTTCATTCTAAAGCTTCAGAAATTATAGCGTTAAGCTCCTGTTTATCCTGGCGTGATTTCTCAAAGCTCGCGAAGACATTCGGGCCTGTAAGCTGCTTTTTTAACTTCTGTTTCTATCAAGGCGCGCTGTATTTTTTAGCCCGTAAACTAGCCCGACTTGTTCAACTAAGAATTCTATATCTACTAGCCCGACTTGTTCAACTAAGAATTCTATATCTTAGCTTTCAAGTTCAGCAAAAAACTGAGTCTAATGCGTAAACATTCTCGACTTTTAAGAAAAGTACGACTGGTCTCATCTAGAGACTTCTCACTATCATTTTACGTTATACGAACCAGCGCCGTTGTCAAGTGGGGTTCCGGTCAGCGGCATAAGAGGCTTCTGACCCATCTGCGGGTTAGACGCAAAAGGTGACGCAGGGGGCAGGGGTGGGGTAAGTGGGGACAGCTGTTGCGCTTGCCCCGGCAACGAAGGTGTTTGCCCTCGTAGCTGGGTTTGTGCAAACTGTGCTATCTGTGTCGCGTCTCCTGATGGAGCTGTCAGTCCAGGTATCTGAGCTGTCAATCCAGGAATTTGAGGTGTCTGTCCAGGCGTTTGGGGTGTCTGTCCCAGAACGGATGGTGTTTGTCCTGGCACCGATGGTTGGGGCAGAGGTGTCTGTGATAAACCCGGGATTGTTTCCTTTGTTTGCTGATCTGAAGGCTTTGGTGCACCTGTTAAGGTTTAAGATGCATATGAGAAAACGTGACTTAAAAAAAAACGAAAGACAGTAATTAAAAAGTAGATGAAGAAAGAAACTGCTCGGAGTGCATTAGATAAACACAGCCGCGTTATAGCTTTTACGGGAGCCACAGACCTTAGCTTACGAACAGATTGGCCTTTCTTAGAGGAAAATGAGGATATGGACAACAAGAGAAAATGAGAGGGAATAAATAGACTGGATGCTCATAGAGCCAAATTGTCCCTGGCATCACGACCAAATGTGTTTTTGGAACAAAGATTAAAAAATCGGGAAATTGCAAGATATTTGAACATGATTGTGGAAAAGGCAGAAAGGATAGCTTTCATTTGAAGGCTGCACATTTTGGAAAAGTAGGCAGTCATTTTTTAACTGAACTACACTGAACCATTCTTCATACTTGGCGCACTCTTTTGAGACAGTGATGTGTTTTTCCCCTTATCTTAACTAGTTGTTTTTAAGGGCTGGTTTCCACTAGCGACGTAATCGGAAGCGGAGTCGGAGTCGGAGTCGAGTAGGAGTCGGAGTGGAGTCGGGGTCGGAGTCGGAGTCGGAGTCGGAGTCGGAGTCGGAGTCGGAGTCGGAGTCGGAGTCGGAGTCGGAGTCGGAGTCGGAGTCGGAGTCGGAGTCGGAGTCGGAGTCGAGTCGGAGTCGGAGTCGGACGCGTGAGGAGCCTTGTTTTCTAGTGTAAATCAAAAAACGGAGTCCCAATCGAAATCGAAAACTCGACGGAATCGGAATCGGGAGGACTAACATACCGCTTCGGCTTCTGCTTCTGTTGAACACTATCCGCTTCCGACGTATTGAATTCCACTTGATCGTAACTTTCTTACGAACGGTTCCGCTTCAGTCGTGTCCGCTGCTAGTGGGAACCAGCCCTTTACAGCGATAACCATTAACACGCGACTCATCGCACTTTATTCCAGACGCTCAAACTTAAGTTTGGCGGACGTCAATCAAAGGAAGACCGTTAGAATTGTTTATTAAATTACGACTTGATTTCGAGAAATTATTCCAGAAAAGAAAGGCAACACTTTTAAAACAAACAAATAATTGGAAGTCAGTTACAGTTTTAAAGGGAAGATTTCATTCGATTCAATATGATAAAAACCTGGCGATGCTTGTAGCGGCTTTATGATCCGCTTAGTATTCATGCATCGCCGAGTTTGTCAATTTTTTTTTTCGTGCAGTGAAATTTAAAAGTGCTATTTTAAAAATACAGTTTCTGCAAACGGCAGCTTGTTTTCTTTTTTAAACTGGCTTGGAAATAAATTTTGATTAAGTTGTACCTTCTCTTAGCTGGTAGAATTGTCGATCGTTTAGCTCTGTTTGCTTGATATTTTGTCAGAATCCAACATAATTTTAATGGCTTTTCTTTGATTGACGTCCACTAAAACTCAACTTAATCCACCTCTTTTGAAGGCGGTAATTCGCATGTTATTGGTAACCGCTGTAAACCAGAAACAATTAATCATGCAGTATTCTCACCTATTAACTCATTGGATCCATAATCTCTGACATAAGATATCTTGGGGTTATATCGTGATGGGTTAGCCGGCTGGGTCTTACACGCGGCTGCGCTCTTACAAGCCACTGAAAAGCAGCTCGAGGACAACATGAAGGCCAAGTTACAATGCGGCATCTCACAGCAGATTCGTCGACATTTCTCCATGTCTTTGACCTTGCCGTGATCACGGAAGTACCCAGATTTAATTCCCCCGACAAGTGTGACGCTCTCCAGCACCTTGTTAGCAGGACAGACCACTTGAGGCTTGAGAATTTTACTTTTTGGTGAGTCTAGGAAGAAAATATGAAATACATCAATATTTGGAATTATGAAATGATCTTCCAGTGATGAACGCAATTAATTAAATTACGACAAAAGCCTGGAAAGGATTCGAGTCCGCGATTGTACATGCTCTACAAACATGCTCTACAAACTGAGCTACCAAAGCTTCGATTATTGAGAGCGTTCCCAACATATGATATGTTACATCAATCTCTGTCGAGAAAAATAACGTGCATTGGCGGCTTAAATGTAAAAGAGACCTTGGAGATGGGAATTAGAGTTTTTTGTATAAGTATTGATTGCAAACTGTAAGCGCGCCTTATGAAAAAGCATGTCTGAATCTTAGAAGTCCTCTGTTTAATTGTAAATAAAAAAATTAAATATAAATTGTAATTGAGACACCAATATGGGCTTCTCGCCATTGTAATCATTTAACTATTATAGCGCGAAAGCGCGCGTGATATCGCCTAATTCTAGCTAAAATTAGGCGATATCACGCAAGCTTGAGCGCAATAATAGTTTTATAATTCAACACATTGATAACAAAGCACAGTTTGAAGAAAAAATATCGAGGCCGGTCCGTCGTTTTTGCATTCTCTTGCAAAAATGCGAAATTTACATCCATCGTTGGATATACGTCATGTAGACATAGCGTATATCGATAATTTTTGACCATATTTGGGCAGTGTATCAATGTGTTGAATTATAATGTAATTTAACCACTGTCAGAGTTATTCTGATACCTTTAAAGGGGCTCTGTTACCATTTTTAGCATTACTTTAAAAAGCCAAAATACATCTTTATATCAGTGAAATTCCATAAATAAGAATCCAGTTTTGTTTAAAATTATTCTTCTGCTCTAAAAGTAAAAATAAGTGTCTTTAAAGGGGCTCTGTTACCATTTTTAGCATTACTTTAAAAAGCCAAAATACATCTTTATATCAGTGAAATTCCATAAATAAGAATCCAGTTTTGTTTAAAATTATTCTTCTGCTCTAAAAGTAAAAATAAGTGTCTTTAAAGGGGCTCTGTTACCATTTTTAGCATTACTTTAAAAAGCCAAAATACATCTTTATATCAGTGAAATTCCATAAATAAGAATCCAGTTTCGTTTAAAATTATTCTTCTGCTCTAAAAGTAAAAATAAGTGTCTTTAAAGGGGCTCTGTTACCATTTTTAGCATTACTTTAAAAAGCCAAAATATATCTTTATATCAGTGAAATTCCATAAATAAGAATCCAGTTTTGTTTAAAATTATTCTTCTGTTCCAAAAGTAAAAATAAGTGTCTTGGGCTGCAGATGGCCAAGATGGAAATGGATTGTATCCTGAAAAAAATGAGCTGATTTTTTTCAAGTTTATCGCTTGTGTCTTAGAAAATTCGCTTAAATTCTGATTATGGTTTATTTTCTCTACTAAAATTCACTTGGTATCTTCCTGTTAGTGTTCTTTAAGCATTTCGTGTAAGACAAAGGTACTTAGTTTTAATTTGGGACGGGTTTGGCCCGAAAACCTCAAAATCACCATGACATAGCTCCTTTAAGGGTATTAAGCCAGAAATAATCGCAGCTAAAAAGCTCTGTCAACTTACCACCTTTTATTTCGTTTCTGCTCCAAACGTACGCAATTTGTGGATTAAAAATCGATGGTTGTGCCGGAATGGTACTGCACAAGTCTTTATTATAACATTTGACTGAGAAACAGTTCTGACCCAGCATGAAAGCCAGATTACATGAGGATTGCTGGCAGCATGTTGCGTAACATTCCTTTATGCTGCCCACTTTCCCTGTGTCCGTAAAATCCCCGGCCTTTAGTCCTCCCTTGAGGGTAACCTTTGTCAACGGTTTCACTACGGGGCAGCTGTATTTTGTTTCTGGTGAATCGCTTAGAAATACTGCAGAAAGAAGATTAAATTAGAATACTCATGGAGAATACTAAATGAAAGGGCTCTAAAGAACCATGAACGGAATTTAAAAAGTTTCCACATGATGGAACTAGTGAAAATTTGCATACCTGTCATCATATATTATATCTCGCTCAATGCTTCACGTATTCACGAGATAACAAGGATGTAGTCACTTGACAGCATACACTGATGTATGTTGCATATGTCTTTAGGGGGTAAGATCAAGAGATTTTGTGCTTTTTAACATGGCCCGAAAAAGGGATATAATGCAGTTACGTAAAACGGGTAAAAGTTAGGGTTAGGGTTAGCACATTTTTAAAAGTATTTTAAAGTCCTTTTTTATGTAGATTCATCGCTTTATTCGTCCATCCATCCATCCATCCATCCATCCATCCATCCGTCCATCCATCCATCCATCCATCCATCCATTATTCATTCATTCATTCATTCATTCATTCACTCGTTTACCCATCCATTGATCCAATCATCCATGTATTCATGTATTCATCTATCTATTCATTCGACATTTAATTGAAAGCCGCTCTATGTACAAAAGCAAACAAATTTTTCTTCATTTTGATTTGGTTCGCCTTTGGCATTGAAAGGTTTATCCATAAACACAACATACCTGTATGCTTAACACCTTCTTTATTCCAACGCTCAATATAAGTTACAGAAGGATGATACGGTGAAGGCTTTGCTTTCTGTATTTGACAGTCTTTGCCTTCTGAGCACCCAACAAGATAACATCTACTCGAGAGCATGAAAGCTAAATCGCACGCCGCAAACTCGCAACATTTGCTAGAGCATTCCTCCATGTTTTGCACCGCACCAACATCTTTATATGTTCCGGCGTTAATTCCTCCTTTTAATGTTACTTCTTGGAATACTTTCCCAGGCCTACATTGCCCAGCCATGGTAGGATTCACATTGTCTTGTGATTTTTGTCCCTGGGCTATGAGACCCTTTGGTGTATTAGTTGAAGAGAGCCCCGCTTGATTTGGTCCCAAGAATCCATTAGGATGTGGTTTGACACTTGAGGTGAAATTCGGAGTTATAAATGCAAGAGACGTGTTATCTGCAAAGATTAAAATACAGGATTTTTAGCTTTTAGTTTAATTATAGCTTAGCATTACAGCGGATACCAATAACACGTGCCCTTTTTCATTTCATTCAAGGAGACCACAGTTGAGTTTTGAAGAGCATCAATCAGTAATTAATCAATGAAACATTTTCTTGAATTCTAATGGCATTTCCGAGCGACATAGCGAAATGATAAACAATTTAACTGGCTAATAAAAGGAAAAGGAAAATTTCAAGCTCATTAAATAAAGAGTATATAGCTTAGAAAATAAGAAAAATCAAATTGCGTTGTATTTAACGTTTCCTTTTGACCCACTAGTGGTTTTACTAAGCAATTCATCGGGCTTGCAAGTAAGTATTCACGTGCAGTTGAATTTATATATATTTTTTATTTTACTGAAACTGTTTTATTTAAATGCTATCTTTCCATTAACCTCTAGAGTACCCGGATGTCGATTTTGATATAGTTTTAATTTCTCTAAAAGTTTAAAATTTTCTGATCATTTGGATCTGTTGCTGTAGAATCTGTCGGAATTGAAGTTCATAGACGTCCATCAAAATACAACTTTGGCCTCCTTGAAAAAGTGTGCTGTTAGCCGAGGGAATAATTGAGCGAGACATTCTTCTACAAATAGCTTCTAAATGGACTACGACGACGCTTAACTGTGGTTTCTTTAGCACTGTAAAGCAACTGTGGCCATTACTACTCCCCCTGGATGGTATGCTAGTCCAACACAGGGTGACCATATACTATGAAGTGACTGAGAGTATTACTACTCCCTCTGGATGGGATGCTAGTCCAACACAGGGTGACCATATACTATGAAGTGACTGACAGTATTACTACTCCCTCTGGATGGTATGCTAGTCCAACACAGGGTGGCCATATACTATGAAGTGACTGAGAGTATTACTACTCCCTCTGGATGGGATGCTAGTCCAACACAGGGTGACCATATACTATGAAGTGACTGACAGTATTACTACTCCCTCTGGATGGGATGCTAGTCCAACACAGGGTGACCATATACTATGAAGTGACTGAGAGTATTACTACTCCCTCTGGATGGGATGCTAGTCCAACACAGGGTGACCATATACTATGAAGTGACTGAGAGTATTACTACTCCCTCTGGATGGGATGCTAGTCCAACACAGGGTGACCTGGTGTATATACAGTGGAACCTCTACTTTGGGACACTTCTATTAAGGGGACACTTCTCCTGGTCTCGGCCGGCAAAACGGTCCCATAATCTTTGTAATTATCTCCTCTATTAAGGGGACACTTGGTGTCCCCTAAATGTAGGTTCCACTGTACTATGAAGTGACTTGGATTATTACTACAGTTACTACTCTCCATGGATGGGATGCTACTCTATCGCAGGGTTACCCTTCCCTCCCACTAAGTGAACGACAAAATCGCTTAACATTTACTTTAAAATAGCGATTTCTTCGTTTCTAAATCCTGTTGTGTGTGCTTGAAGCGTGGAATGGTAAATTGAACATGTATGTTAAAATAATAAAAAGCTGGCGTTAAGTCGCTGCCATTTTTTTTCATAAAGAGTCGGTATTCTCATTCAATCAGAGAAAGGTTCCTTTAAAACAACACAATGTATTTCTATAACCTTCCGAAATCGTTACAAAATACCTTTCCAGTCATTGCAAAATAAAACAGTTAAGAAAACAAGATGGCGGATATAGCGAGGAAAATAGCTCGGATCATTTCGTCGGAAAATCACTAACGACCTGGGAAAAACTATGGCTTTTATTCTTGTGTTTATGACAGTGGTTTCTATTCGTTCAATGTTAGAAACAATTCTTTATTGCTTTGCCGTATTCTGAGGAGTATTCTTTTGTACTGTATTGAATTGTTTTTTCTGAGTAGACCAAAAATACTATATAAACGGCCACTGCGGGAACAGAACAGCAGCATTAGAAACCAATTCATCTTCCAAAGTGCAAACTTTACTCATTCAAATTCTTAAATAAAAACGTAAAAGAACTTATTTTCAAACCAATATGGAAATAAAAATGTAATTTTTCAAGGCGGCGCTTTTTGTAGGGAATATTTACACGCTTTTTCGCTTTATAATTGTCCAACAACCTGCTCTCACAATTCTTCCGAACCGGGTGGCTGGTCTTCCTTTCAGGCTTTCAAATCCGAAAGCGATCAAAGTTTAATGAGCTTAATCGCCATAGAAATCATCGTTCGCTCCACTGAAATTTAGCCCAAGCACTTAATCAGCCTTCAACTGCACTAGAAACCCATGCAAGCCTACCATTGTAAATACCATTTTGAAATAAACGGAGGCGTATAAATGATTTTATAAGGTTTATTTGCGTAAAAATCCATTCACGTGCCACGTCAAGGATTAACAATCCATTTCCTTTGAATTACGCCGCGATGTTCAATTTTTCTGCAATCCGAAATAAGGAATTAAAAAAAATTCAACAGTCCAAGCTGACAGCGACTTAAACCAACAAAGTTAAAGAAACCAACACAGCACGTTATTTATCGCCTGTTCGATCACTAACCTTTTTTATGGCCCGTTCTCACATGTGCTATAAGGACCCTAATATCTGATGTATCGGTCGCTGTAGACTTGCACTCCTCATCGCTCACGCACTCAACTCCGTAACATTTAGCCGCAGAGAGGAACGCCACATCGCAAGTCGACGTTTTGCAACAAAGTTCAATACAAGAGTCCATGCTTGTCACTTTACCCAAAATCCTGAATGTCCCCGCTCCTATACCTCCTTTTAGTGTCACGTTCTCCTCGATAAGCGTTTTCTTACATGCTTCTAAGTAGTCGCACATGACGACTATTGTAGATATACACACGAAAAATTAGTCAAACGGCAATTCATGCACACACAACTGGATGACTAAACGATATTATTTGCAACAAATTTGCTTACCTTTACAAAGCGCACAGAAGCATAGAAGACAAACGCGAATGTACAAACGTCTTTGATCCTTCATCGCGCTTTCTGTCAGCCACAATGTATCATTATTCTAAGTTCTAAAAATGAAAGATCTAAACGAAACACTTTTTAAGAAAAGTATGTAAAAATAAATGCGATATTTTTGTTAACTTTTTACCATCATAAAATTATATTCCTTTGTTATGAAGGTTAGGGAACGGACTCCATTTCGCAGAACAATAGAATGAAATTACATCATTGATACTCTGGTTGGCCAATCATGCGCCGAGTTTTGTTCACGTGACTTAAAAGTGCGAAATTAGCCGGAGTATTCTTTACGTTATTGTAGGCGCAAGCATACCGTCATAGAAGAAGAATTTCAATGGACAACTGCCGGGAAATGATGACTGGTACCTCTATATACCTGTGTTTTTATTTGACACAGACAAAGACAAACGCTTTATATGATAAGATCAAGTATATTTTTTGTATTTCATTATAAAAGAGGAAGATCGAATGAAAGATAAATGGTGTTTCACCGAAGTGAAAGCGATTAAAACTTGTTTACTGAACGAATAGACAAACCCTTATTAATGTAAGCTGCTATATGTTGAAGGTTGATATATAAAGCAGGCGCTAAAATCCAGGAACGTATAACTCCACTTTCTTAAACGCACCTAAAAATTTAAAATTCAGAGTTTCCATTTCCATCAAAATGCTATAATTTAAAACTACTGTAGCTGGGTTCAAATTGAGCTTATATGGCTTGTTTCATACAATACTGCGCAGAAGTTGTTTCTTCAGAATCACGTGACAAGAACGAATTGAGTTGAAAGGCTTGTTTTACAGGGAATCCCTCAGTTACCTTCAGTTGTCCTTGCAATTATTTTCCTAAAAGCTGGATGTAAACGCAAGAAAGGACTTATTTCACTTGCGAGAAGGAACAATGACTATTCTCTATATTTAATGACATGCGAAAAACATTAGCCTGAAATCAGATTCAGTTTAGATTCGAAAGTTTGATTTATTTTTACTGATTGTTATTTCTATACTTTTTTGGTCCGATTTTCCAGCAAGTGTGAGGAACTTAAAAAAAACACCGTTTACCACCCGCACGCCATGTTAACATGGTTAAAAAAGGCTTAAGCTTTAGATTCGTGTTATGCGAACCTTACTGCAACGCTCATAACCGCGCAAGTGGGGCGGAGAGAGCTTAATTAAAAAATCTACCTCTTAGCAAATTGTTCTAGCCGAACAAGTCAATAATAACAACCGTGAGCTACGATTAACACTTGATGGGGTACTTAAGAACTTTTATTTCATGAAAGACTGGTTGTTAACTGAAAACGTCTCCTTATCTGGAGATAATTCGTATAACAGACCTGTCGAGTCTTATTGACAATAACTGTAACTGCTGCAGGCTCTTTCGAAGTTTAATTGCTGTAGGTGAAGACAATTTGTGGAGCATGAAGTAATTACAAAAAAGGTGTAGGTCAGTGATGCGGATAACGTAAACAACTCGCTTCGCTGGTCAGCTTAATAGTGCGGAAAAGGCTTCGTACGGATGACCAGCTTTTGTGAATTATGTCATTGCAAGATTGGAATTGTGTTAAATTGCACTGCAAAATCTACGGTTCAAATACCACTTTACATTTTCAATTTTTATTTATTGTTTACCAATTTCAAATGCGGGTAAGATCCGTCTTAAAATTGTCATCTCGTTATGCCACATTCGAATACGATACTACAGAGCTTGACAACCGTGCCTTGGCCTGCTGTGCGCAATGCGCCATCTCACGATTTTGCACCCAATGTTTGCAAACATTTAAACAGTAAACATCGAGTTGGAAACAAATTTACAATATCTACAAAACAATTGATTTTATTCACAATTTCAGTACTATTTAAAAAACGACATCTTGATACCCATATACTGCTTTAGCATTCTATTTCCTCGCGAAAACAACTTAATTATCATAGTGACTAGTAAAGACGACCAGTTTAGCTCATAGTTTCCACCCACGGTCTGTTGAGCAATTTTAATCGTCAAAAAATAGATGAGCGTGCAGAACTAAGCTGGTATAGATATATTTTGCGCGGCATCTGGTAAACTAAGTCTTTTTTTATGAAGAAAAATAAATTCAGTTTTACCGAATGCCTCGTCATATAATTTTAGCAAAGTATACGTTGTCGTAGCCAATGGAATAATAAGAATATCTATAAAATAGCCGAATTACTTTCCTACTATTCCACTCACTTTTCTTTTGATTATTTCAAAAATGATTACCCAGTACTGCCTAACTAGACCTGAACTTCGAAAAGAAAGAGGTTATTTCTTCTTTCTTCCAAAAGCGCGCGAAATTTGCACAGTAAAGTGGACAGCCGGTGCCGGCAACATTTGAAAAAAAAATTGTCATTAATTCAACGTTACATATAATTAGGATATCGATCCATTTTTACACGATTTCTGCTTCATCTTGACCTTTTTCCTATAAGAAAGTAGAATGCAGCCGGCGGCTACATTCTCCTTGACTGTTCCCTCTCGCCTGAGCCATTCGCTTATACAAAACAGATTGATATGGTGACCTAACGGACATCACTTAATCATGGACGCCTTGTATGATGTTACGCTTCTTTTTGTTCATCTTCACGATCCTCTATTTTGCCTTCTTCGGCTTCACCACTTTCTCCGCTCCCACTTTCTCCGCTATCTTCTTCATCGTCGCCTTCACTGCTGCTTTCTTCTCCGCTTTCCCCACTTGACTCGTCCCCAGACTGCTCACCTTCAATGCTATCACTTCCACTCTCCCCAGACCCACTCTCGGCAGCTTCATTTGAGTTATCGCTGCTTCCACTTTCATCGTTTACGTCATCACTACTACCTACAAAATCATTCATATCAAAATTCAAAATCGTTGATCAGAGATGAGCTCAATTGATAAGATGTAGGAAATATACCAATTTCTATAAAGCCCGATGCAAATACGAGAGAGAGTTCGGGAATTCACACGAACCAGACGAGCCAAAGTGTAGGGCTTAGAAGATGTTCGTGTCAACCTTCTTAAGAAAAAAAATTAAATCAAGGGGTCTCAACGATATCATATGGGTTACATTCCTTTAGATACTTTGTTCCTAGAACTTGGAATGACTTACCATAAAACATAAGATCATCTTCCGTTTTTGGAGATTTAAAAGTTTTACTTAGTATTTTGTCTTTTATTAACACCTGTTGTAATTTTTTCTAACCTTGTTTTCTTTGTTTTTAACTAGTCAATTAAGGATCTTATAGTTAGTTATTTATAAGTGTATTTTAATGAGTTAGCTTTCGGAGATATTAGCACATCTATGCTACTCTGTAAATCCGAATTTAAAGTCTTTGTGTGTATATGTATGCCTGACATAGTGTTTTGCATAAACGTGAACTTACCTTCCGCTTCTTCGTTTGCATATTCCCTTGTATCGTTCTTTATATTTTTGTTTTCATTATTCGCTTCTCCGCTACCACTTTCAGCAGCGTCTTTATCTTCAGTCTCTACATACTCCTCTTCCACGTCCTGCTCAAGGTTGGGATGGAATCTTTCAATAAATGGCATTATGCCCTGTGGCTTGGGTTGTGGAGCTGTGAAATAGAAGAGTCAGCTAGTCAAGGTAATTTTTTTAAAATGCGTTTTGCAATAAAGAGGACCGAACTATATATTTCAGTAAAATCTTATAGAATGGTTTTAGGAAGCTCAAAGCCTGGTTTCCACGAGCGACATAAGCAAAATCATAAACGTAAGTGGAAGTATATAAATTTGCGTCAAGCGAAAACGAACATGGACATAAGCACAAGACTGATCCTTACGCGTATTCATGGGCTTATACTTTTGTCGAGTCCGTTTTCAATGGAAATAAGCTTTGTTATGCTTCCGCTTATGCTATGCTAACGTCGCTAGTGAAAACCAGGCTTAGCAATTAAGCCTGGTTTCCATATAATCGCAACGATCGCAACGATTGCAGCGATCGTTACGATCGACGATCGCTGCGATTCTTGCGACCCTTGCGATCATATGGAAACCAAACGTTGCGATCGTTGCGATCCGTTGCGATTGCGATCGCAGAGATAGAAACATTTCTATCTCTGCGATCGCAATCGCAACGATCGCAACGTTTTGGTTTCCATATAATCGCAAGGGTCGCAAGAATCGCAGCGATCGTCGATCGCAACGATCGCTGCGATCGTTGCGATCGTTGCGATTATATAGAAACCAGGCTTTAGTAACCACGAAGGCATCGGCAGCATGAACGACACAAAACAATAGGGTTAATGAGCGAAGACAGTGCCTCTGCACGTGCGTTTTTTTCCCCTTTATTTTGGTACATTTCTTTACTGTTCCTTTGAAAACAACAATTTAAAATGATCAAATTAAAGGTTTTGTGGAGAACGTGAACACACGAGGGTTAATTTCCCTTGATCTATTTGAATTTGAAAGCCGTCCCTACGAATTCTTTTCCTATCATGGTAGATAAATTAAACAAATTGAAAAAATTGCAAAGTAGTTTAAAAGAGTGCGAATTATTTTTCTCAGTTAGTTATCAAATGACACAATTAGTTTGAGTATGTTTTTTTGGCTTTTCAAAGTAATTCCAAAAACACGTGACATTGTCCTTTTAAATGAGTGGCGTCCCTGTTGATATATCGTGTTTTTATAATTATAGCCAGGAGCTTGCTTTAAGCTTGTTATTATCTTGAAATAGGAAGAAACAATCCTTAAAAGTGACGAAAGGAAATAAATATTAACTAGAAGGTCAACGTAAGGTTTAAAACACTACAAATTCCACAAGAATGGCAATTTTGATTCCTTAACAGCCTGTCACGAAATCAAATTTGATCAACTGTAATCCACTTGCATCCTTGCAATCCTTCACTTTATCTCCAAACTACTGCTTCTGTTTGATCTCTATATTATTTTTATCCAATTAAGTTGTATAATTAGTGGCATTTGGAGATACGACAAAGAAATAATAGAAGCAGAATTTTGTTATTTCGACAGTGTCCCTTAAAATCCAAAGGAAAAATATACAATACCAAAGCTAATGTCTCCTCTTTTAACATACGCTACTGTGGGATGCGTATGATGCGTCTCAACAGGCGCTGGCTTAGATTCACAGTACTGCGCATCTGTGCAAAACACCGAGTAGCATTTTCCCCCCATCATCATGGCCACGTGACATTTCTTGTGAGCGCAGCAGCGTTCGATGCATGACGTTATGTCATTGACGCCCTTGTGGTGAGTCAGCTGACCAGACAGCATGCCGGCCTTGAGGACTGTTTTGTTTCTTATTTCCCCGTCTAATCGGCAGATTTCCTCTTTGTTGTTGTCTGTTCGTATTACAGGAGTGCCATCTTAAAATCAAATCAGAAGAATGGAAGTTTTGTAAATGAACGTACCTGTAGTTTATTTACTGTCAAGAACATAAGAGATGAGTGTCCAGAATTGAATAAAATGATCATTTTATGGGCTTGTTTTGGCGATGGATTACTTTCGGGGGAGCTTACTATTGGAGGGGAAGCTTATTATTCAAAAAGGGTTCGGTCTTTTAACTCTCTAAGCATAGCAACATATCAGTTTTACTGCAACTCCCAAGAGTGCTAAGCATCAAAATTCGATGCGAATCCCGAATTTATTTGTGTAAAATATTGAAAAATAAATGGTACCATGCAAATGTACTGCCGAAGAGGTTTCATTTGAATGGTCACACCATAAGACTTCGTCCACAGACTCAAAAGATAGAACTACGCTATATGTCTCCATAATTGACTCTGGGAGTGAAAGGGTTAACAGTAACTATACTGCAACAACAGTTTGCTGAATTAGTAACCATTTGCGTTTAAATATAAGCCCATGGGCTAGGGCTTATTTTCGCGAGGGCTTATTATTCGGAAGGATATTTTTTGTCTGTTTTCCTTGAAGGGCTTATTTTTGGAAGGGCTTATATTCGGAATTTTACGGAATGGATTCCACCTTCAATTTTTCGAACTCCCGATTTTTCGAACCAATTTTCTTTTCTTTCGGAGGTTCGAAAAATCAGGACTCTACTGTATATTCTATAGAGCGTTTGCGCGTGACGTCATGGCGGCCATATTGGTGTCCCAAACGAATCCTATGGGACTTTAGCTCTTTTCTTATTCAAACATTTCCTATTGTTATATAGCTGGAGTTTTTCTCAATACAACGCGCGCGTTGATTGGTTGATTCATGGTCATATGACATCTAACAAACAAACTGTTTCCCGCCAATTGTGCTAAGCGGGCAACATTTGTGAAAGCGGGCAACAATTTTGACGTCAGAGGGTAACATTGCACTGTTGCCCGCTAGCGCACGTGATCAGACCGTGACAAAAGGTGGCATGATTATGATGGATCGAGCGCTCGGCGCGTTTTTCCAACTGTCTTGTGTTGTGTTTTTCTTTTTGTGTTGCTATATAACAAACCACTTAATGACTGATCCCTCGGAAAACAGTGAATTTTGTTTCCCTCGAATCTCGATGTTTCCCTCGACTTCGTCTCGGGAAACATCGAGATTCTCGGGAAACAAAATTCACTGTTTCCCTCGGGACCAGTCATTAAGTGTTTATTGTTTAACCCTTTAACTCCCACTAGTGCCAAAGAACAAAATTCAAGAAAAATTCCAAATTTCATTTTGTAAAATATTGAAAAACAAATGATACTATTCAAAAGTACTGCCAAAGAGGTTTCATATGAATGGTCACACCATAGGATTTCGTCCACAGACTCAAAAGTTGGAATGCACTACATGTCTCCATAATTGACTCTGGGAGTGAAAGGGTTAAGCCGGCCGCCGGTCACGCGAGTGAAAACACTCTCTCTGTATGTATATTACAAGGAATATACATGGAAAGTATAAGAAAGTAACTCGTCATTAGTAAATGTTACCCTTACCATCTCTTAGCCTTATACCGTACTTTCGTTTGATGATGTACTGGATCGATCTATCAAAAGAACTGTTCGTACGCACTGCTTCCTCATCCGGGATAGTCCGACAACTCCTCTCACTGTTACACCTCAAAAGGAAACACGAGCGGCTGAACATATAGGCCAAGTCACAGCTGGGATCCTCACAGCAAAGGCGGGAGCATATATGGGCGTTCTCTACTCGTCCAACATTTGTAAAGTGCCCTGCGTTTGCACCATCCAGGAGCTTGGACTTGGTATAGATCTTGCTCTGAATACACTGCAAGTGATGAGGGGACTGGCCCGAGGGAATTTTCACTGTATTTAAAAGAAGAAACGTAGATAATGTAGCTGTTAATCAATGGGAACAACTATGAGTTAACTGGTTAAACTGGAAGTTCCAGTGTAAAAGAGGCGTGGCCTGGCCATTCTCACCTTCCGTTCAACCACTGACGCATGACAAATTAACAAGCAGCATGCATGAATAAACAGGCTAGACTACAATCATTTAATATGTTAATGTGACTTCTCATTATGCTCCGAAACCGAATCGACCATTATCATGCATATGCGAAAGTAATTGGCGTTCAACCTACCGACTTTCTTGCCCTTTTCGTAAAGCCACGGAGACACAAAAGCCATTTTCTGTTTAAAAGCATGGTCTTCGTTCCGAGCGGGGAGCGCCTGACACCTCTCCTCTTCGTAGCATTTCACCAAGTAACAGCGATCAGATATCATGAAGGCCAGGTCACATGGCTGCACTTTGGATTCACAACAGTATCTTAAGATTGAAGTAAAGAAAAACACGAGTTTACATTCAGGCTATTTTAATTTTAATTTGGAGGAAAGGACCTTTTTAGCGATACGGCAGCCATACTGAATTTTCCCCCTTGGCATCCTATAATGACCTTTGAAATTAATTGTTAATATATTAATTTCAATGACCATTATGGGATGTCCAGGTGGCAAAATCAATATGACGGCCGTATTGGTAAAAATGTCTATAACTTGGTTTTAAGGATATTTTAGAATGATTTGACTCACAAGTGAATTTTACAGTCAATATTGTGGCTGTATTCACTTTTTGTGGGCGGCACGGTGGTCTAGTGGTTAGCGCGTCGGACTTTCAACCTGAAGGTCAGTGGTTCGAGCCTGGTCTCTGCCGTCGTGTTGTTTCCTTAGACAAGAAACTTTACTCCACACTGTCTCTCTCCACCCAGGTGTATAAATGGGTACCGGCGACAAAATGCTGGGGGTAACCCTACGATGGACTAGCATCCCATTCAGGGGGGAGTAGCAATATTCCTAGTTGCTTCACGCTACGGAAACCGGGTTGGGCCATGGGCCGTGGGCCATCGTGGCCCGAGTGCGACTTTACCTTTTACTATTCACTTTTTGTGATCGTTAGCTTTACAAAGAGTCATCTCGAGCCTACATGCTGCAAAATCAATTAATTATTCCAGCAACAATGAGTTGGTAAAGTCGAACAACTTTTTATAGGCTTTTGGAACTGAAAGAAACTTTAAAAGAAATGAAGATATATTTTTTAAATGTTTTGGCTCAGTAGTGTATGTTACAGTTAACAATTATTCACTGAAGTGGAGGTGAATAAAAGGTGGTGAATATTTGCCGAAACGCGAAGTGGCAAGGTAAATGTCCACTACTTTTCACCGGCACTAAGATGAATAATTGTTTTATAATAGTAATTGAACTGAGTGGAGAGCAATTTGGTCTGAAATCATACGCGTGATTTCAAGATCGAAGGAGCGCGCAGCGCGAGTTCGATTTGAAATCACAAGATTTCAGACCAAAATTGCACGACACGAAGTTCAATTACCACTTTATTACATCCATTATGAAATTGCACAATTCAATCGCCCAAATACAGGATTTTAGTCAGTACCAATATTTTATTGATCCAGTAGCCGGTAAAAAATGCGGAACCGGAAACGTTTTTACATCTTATTTTGCATGGAAAACAGAAAGACTTAGACGTCATGTGTCAAGATGCGATTTGGAGCAAAGACGCGATTTAGAGTAAAAAATAGTGCGATTTAAAGCAAAACATAGTGCGATTCGGGAATAAATCGCACTGTTGAGAGCCAATCAGATTGCAAGGATCACCAGTGATTTCAAAATGGATGTAATAAAGTATATAACAGACCAGCCCTGATAGTAAGCCAAAAATAGTATTTGCTTTTTCAAACTTTATTTCACTTGACCCTCTTTTCTACTGTAAATACGTTCGTTGTTTTCCTTAATTAACCGCCTCCTGGTTAGCTCAGTTAGTTGGGCACCAGTCTGCAGAGCGGGAGGTCGTGGGTTCGAATCCCGGCCGGACCACTAACCAGGGTCTTTAAATAACTGGTAAGATCATGCTGTCTGTGCTCGAAGATCTCTCAGTTCAGATGATCGCGTCATTGGGCGGTGACGTTAAGCCGTTGGCCTTGTCTCCTACACCTTCTCACATTAAAATAGTAGGGGACGTAAAAGAACCCACATCACTGTTCGAAAAAAAATAGGGGACGTAGTTCCCGGTGAAGTGATCTGCTCTCCATGGGGGATTGATGTCACTGTGACAAAGTGAGTAAATCTAAATCTAAATCTATACCTCTACTAAATACATCATTTACCTACCTGATGCAGGTTTTTATACTCTTGACTTTGCCAATATCAGTGAACTTTCCCGCTTTCAATCCGCCCATCAGCTTTACATTGTACATGATCTCGTTGTGGGGGCATTTTGCTTCAGGATCGTAGCTATCTAGATTGTCGTGTACCGGAGCTTTGGCTGCAAGGAATTAGTTATAGAAGTTACCATGCGTACCTCTAGGAACTCTCAGCTTTTTAACATTCTGTTGGTCGCGTAAGACGGGCATGCGAGAGGGGAAGGGGGGGGGGGGGGAGCGAATTTCATTGCAAAAAGGGTAGACCGTAGATGTCCCTTTTCGGTCAGTCCGAGATAATCACGAAAACAAGCTCGGCGGGACTGGAGCGAGCGAACGAGCCGAGAGGAAACTGGGGAAGAGGCGCCTCTTCCCAGCGCCCCCTCGGCTCACATCACTTTCGCTCGCTCGGTAGATCGCCGATCGCGTACATGTATTTGATCGCCCGCTCGACTATCCAGAGAGGGACTGCTAGCAGTTTACAAAAAGTGACTGTTTAGCTATTATGGTTACATGAATAAGGACGAGAGTTAACACAAACGTTATAAAACTTTCACGCACAAGATGGTGAACAAAATAGTATGTTGGGGAAAATGCTACTAGGTGAGTATAACGATGAAACAACAATAAAGATATTAAATGTAAGGAGAAATTAAGACTCGGTTTCCGAGTCTTAATTTCTCCTTACATTTAATATCTTTATTGTTGTTTCATCGTTATACTCACTTTGGAGGTTGGTTGGCTGCATCTTGATATGCTTAAATGTGACAGCGCGATGCTGTTAGTGAGTTTCACATGTGCTAGTCATTGCTTGGCTGTGTAGCCGCGCGATGCGGTTCCAGTCAAGACCCACAAATTGACCCACAAATTACTAGAGTCTCCAGTAGCTCAGTCGTTAGAGCATCCGACTAGATCACGGAGGGTCGTGGGTTCAAATCCCATCTGGGACTCGGATTTTTTTCCGAGTCTTAATTTCTCCTTACATTTAATATCTTTAAAATGCTACTAAATGATGTAAAAACAATAAGTGAATGTACCCAATCTCAAGTCGAATCTCTTGTTACAGACACCTCCATTATACATAATCATCTTTATTACGAACAGTTCTCTTGGCTCAGAAGTGTCATTGAGTCTCATTATGTTTCAGCTATGATGCGTATGACGAACCCCAATAAGGGCGAAACAGCTGTCCGCGTCTACTTTTTAGTTTTGAACGCTGATCATGGTCTAGGTAACCGTGGTGCTGTGTTGAAGAGCTACCGTGCCTAAGGGCCATCGTTTGTTTCGTACAAATTCTACAGATACCTCTATAATACGACTGAAACTCATCTCCGTCCCTATGGAGTCCGTATTAAGTAGGTTCGACTATATCTTTTTGGTACTTTACAGAGCAAAACAACCCTGGACATTCATTTTTATATAACTTATCTGGTAGACACTGTTAAAAAGATTTTAATTGCAGACACTTACTTAACTGTCCCGTTCCTTTAGTCGTCATATGTGCAATCTGCATATCAATGTCTTCATCATCAGCTGGAATAGTCTCGCAGGTAGAATCATTTAAACATTGCACGCCGAAACACTTCGGCCCGTGCATCATGGCAACATCGCATTTCTTGGAATTGCAGCACATATGCATGCACTCCTGCATATTCTTCACAGGACCCTGATCTCTGAATATCCCAGCATATTGCCCGCCTCTTAAAGTTACGTTGTATTCAATGTCTTCTTGCCCGCAGTTGTACTCTTCGAGAATAGTATGCCCTAAGACTACTGAAAATTTCAAAGAAAGAGCAATGTTAGAATCTACCGATGAATTCGGTGAATTCGAGAGGTTGCTGAATTGGAAAATAAATAAATATTTTAAGCCACTAGGTAAAACACAAACGTTATTCCTTAAAAAAAGTTGAATTTTCTGGGTAATTCATCTGGATATGCATGCTAGTTATATAGTAATGTAATGTATTCAATGTCTTCTTGCTCGCAGTTGTACTCTTCGAGAATGGTATGCCCTAAGACTACTGAAAATTTCAAATAAAGAACAATGTTAGAATCTACCGATGAATTCGGTCGATTCGAGAGTTTGCTTGAATTGGAAATAAATAAATATTTTAAGCCACTAGGTAAAACACAAACGTTATTCCTTAAAAAAAGTTGACATTTCTGGGTAATTCATCTGGGTATGCATGCTAGTTATATAGAGCAGTTTGCAATGGACCATTTTACAGTTGTCTTCTTAGTGACCTGGCCTTTGAGTGGAAGCGAGGTTGAAGTTGATCTTGTTATGATACAGACCTTGGAGCTTTTCAGATGAAAATTTACCTAGTTAGCATGAGAACAGCAACATATGAAAGGCAGAAAGGTTTGTATCAAAGCCAGGTCATCCCCAGCCTCACTTCCACCCAAAGGCAAGGTCACCAAGCACACAATTGTAAAATGGACTATTGAATGTCATAGGACCAAAACAAAAGTAATGACTCTGGCCAATCACAACAGACGCAGACAATCCAATGAACCAATCAGAACTCGTGGCAAATACAGGTAGCTGGCGCCAAAAAAGCGCGGGAAAACGCGAACATGCAATTGAAGTCGCGATTGATTTTGGTTTTACTTCTAAAGTGTACACTGTAGCAATACGAAACCAAAGCAATCAAAAAATTACTTCCGACACTTAATTGAAAACCAATCTGTTAGAGTAATGTAGGGATAATTGCTTTTGGTTCCCGTTAGGAAGAGAGAATTCAGTTGTTGAAAATCTACTGTACTGTTAAATTCAGTTTTTCTGTCACACCATAACACAACATTTTCAAAGTTTAAGGTGGCTGTTCTACGTTAATTCTTAAAGATGAAACTGGGGTGTGTGCATTGTAGGTTTAAAAGATCTGTTCTGTTCTTAAGGGGCTGAACCGAGTAGTAATTCGATTATTATGGGTTATAAACTAGTCCCCCAAATATCCGTTTTCCTTTTTATCGTTCGCACGCCAGCTTCGCTGTACGGACACTTCGCTTCAAGATCGCTAAACCGCGATTCGAGCTTAATTGCAAGGATTGGATGAATGCTTTCTACGTAGTTTTCTCCTTGACGCAAATTAGACATGTTCTAGCAACCGCAAACGATCGTTAAATTAGTAGCGGCTGTGTAAACATGAGTTGGATGACCCTGAAACTCACCGACTGTCGGCGGATTCAACAGTGTGTCATTTACGGCTGAATGCTCAAAGCCAGTAGGTCTTTATCACGCGACGGCCATGTTGACTCGCCGGAGAATAAAATGCTTTGTTTTTGCCCGCCTAACCTCGTTTTCAACTTTTTCACTGCGAGGCTTAGCGGCGTAAATCTTTTGTTTTTATACAAAATGGCGGGGCGTTATGAAGGCCTATAAAATTAATGAATGCAATATAACAGCGCCATGTTTTTGGAACCTCTCTTGGATATGGTTGTATTAAATTGAGTCTTTTCTAACATTTTGACATAAAATTATTGGATGAGGACATCTTGTAAATAACAAAAAGTTGCCGAGGGCTGAGACGTCTTTCAAATAAGAAATTAGAGTTAAATTTAAAGATTGATAATTTTAAATTGTTAAAAAATTTTAGGCGCTTTTATTAATAGCACGAATCCAAATTAAACAGTTCAAAAGTGGAGAGCGGCCATTACTTTACGTTTTCTAAGTGGAGAAAATTGCATATGTCGTCCCTTTCAATTGTTTGATAATTTTTCAAATATATGCAACTTGTATTTCAAGGAATCGTTTATGACAGGGCTGGCTTCTTTACACTATTTTATGTTCAGGCTTGAGCAAGCAAATGACACCTTATCAAACGGGTGGTTGAAATCATTGTATTACGATACATTTGAGATTTAAGTGCAATTACCCCAGAATTTTAACTTAAGCAATACAATTCGAGTTTAAAGAAAGAGATATAAAGCGCGTATAGCATAATTTTCAAATAAAATGATACAAGGGATGGTGAAGAAATATCAGGATGGACGTTTCACTTACCTGTTAAGTAAGAAACAAAGATGGCCGAAACCAAGAACCATTTATCGATTCGTGATCTTCTCTGAGAACGGCAATAAATCTCAAACATGTCTATTAAATCCCATAGAACGCCACTATATAAAGCTTGGAATATTATATCCAACGTGCCAATTTTAAACTAAATATTAGAAGAATTGTTTTGGCGAAGACAGCCAGTGACAGTAAGAGATAAAAGTATGTTGTTTGATGACCTAACACGGTAAAAACGCAACCTGTCACTTAGCAAGGCGGGGAGCCAATCAACAAACGAGTTTTGTCGGTCACGATCATAACCTCCCTTTTACAACACAACTCAGAGTCGGAAAGGAGTCATGCCAGCGAAAAGAATTTTTACTAGCGTCAGTAATTTTATAATTGTAAAGATTGTTCAACTGAAAACGTTTGATGTAAGTTGCTTTGCTGCATCAGTAAATAAGTGAAAACATCATTATTTATCAATACCAGAGTTGCTGAACTAAAGTGACCACCGCTTAAAGTACCTTTAATTTCTGCAACAACTTTAGAATCACTTAAGAAACGTACAGTAAAATACATAGATAATGAACTCTGATCAATTAAAATTACCAATTTAAAAGTCCACATGATTGTGACACATAGGGTCCACATAATATTTAATAGAATACAATATTTTTAATAATAATTTTTTAAAATATACCCGACAGTTTTGCTTCAACTTCAATCAGTTTGACATCCAGTAGCTGCCGAAGCTTTTAAATGTCTCTTTTGTTCAGGTTACCTTATTCTTTCAAAAGAGAAACATCTTTCTGCATAGTCAATTCAACGTCGCTCGCTTGTGTACGTAGCTTACAAATCTCTTCTTTGATTAGAACACTTTGTTCCTTCATCTACTCTGCCTCCGTATTCAGTTGAGCAACCTCTGTCATTCATAACATCAGTTAAGTCGTCTTGGCATTTTGTCAGATTGGCCGTTTTTATGCTACAGCCGTTAATATCGTCTGAGACGTTAAAGTCGTCTCGAGACGACTTTAACGTCTAGTATGTAAAAGGAAAATAAGCCAGACGGATTTAACGTCTGACGACTTTAACGTCTTCTTTTAAGTGCGTCGTTTTAAAAACGGGACGGCCTTAACGAGGACTAATTTAACCCTATTTGTATTTTCTTGCTCTTAAAATTTATTTGGGGACGACTTTAGTCGTGTCCCGTTACTTCCGAGAATAGTTTTTTTTTTCAGAAAATCTCGTGTTTTCCTCTGTGGCCACCTACTTTAATGCGTCCCGTTTTTATAGAGCGTTTTCACTCACGTGACCTTCAGTCCCGTGGGACTCAAATGACAAAGGCCATGGCAGCCATGTTGGTGTTCCTAACAAAAGAAGTTAATTAAAATTCTTTTGTACAGGAACACCAATATGGCGGCTATGACGTCAAGTGAAAACGCTCTATACCAGATGCATTTAACGTCTGAGACGTTAATTACACGTCTAGACGACTTTAACGTCTCTAGCATAAAAACGGCCATTGGCTACAAGTGACTGACGTACGCAGTAAGTGAAGAGCCTCGATCCCAGAATCCCTGACGTTTACCAGATCCTGACGGGACAAATCTTGCAAGTTGTTTGACGCTTTTTGGTCTGCTTTGTCAGTGTTCTATAACCAACTCTGCAATAGATCCAAGAATGAAATCAAAACCTTTCAGTAGAAATGCAAATATGTTATCAGGCCTCAGCAAACGAAATTGAAATGGATCTAGATAAGAATCGAATCTAGTTATAGCCTGTTTATCTATCCATCAGTGATAGAAACCTCCCAATAAAAAAGTCCAGAATAATGTCGTGTTTTAATATATCGCATGATCCTTGAGTTTACACTTCAATTAACATGTTTAACTTGTTTGTTGAGCGCGGGTCATTCCCATCCAATATGAAGGGCTTCTTTGATCTTAAGTTGGAAAAAAGTGGGAGCGGAGTCCAAAATGGAAAAACAGCTCACAGAACATAAGTTCTTACATGATTGTGAACCCTGCAAGTTAAACATGTTAATTTAACACTCTTACTTTAATTTTTCATCCTTGTTATCATCACTATGTTTTGTTTATATGTAATATTTTTACAGATCTATATCTGTATCACGTTTTTTGTATTCCGCAAATTCCGTTGTATCCCATATTATGTAATATTTACACAAATTTGTTATTAGCTATTATTTCTACTATTTTTAATCAACATTTCTCTGTTTTTAACTTTATATACACCTAATTGCAAAAATGAAATGTAAATTAATCCCAAATTGAACGAGAAAACCGTATGATCACTTATTAATAATTATACATGAAAAAAAATTTGCATCCATTTTTTTGGAAATTTTTTCTTTTGCAAATTTTTTTTTTTGAATTTTGTTTTCTTTTTTTAAATTTTTTTTTTGCAAAAAAAAAAAAAACATTTTTACATCAATTTTTTTATTTGTAATTTGCACTGGTGTAAGTTACACCTTTTGCACCGGTGTTACACTTTTTGCACTGGTGTTACACTTGAACTGCACTGCTTTTAGCCAATCAGAATTGAGTATTTTTTCATGTATATTATTAATGTATTAATTAGGGGGTCCGAACGTTTTGTATTCACGAATTGGCTCAAAGAAGACTTTGATTTAGCTGCTCAGCCAAGTCTCTACTTCCGCATTTATGAGTTGGCTCATAGGGCCCTTTGATCTTGATGTATAAATATGTGCACGCAACTTGATATGACAAAAATAACCACTTCATGTATGAAACAATGATTTATTTGATGGATAGGAAGAGCACTTGATGGTATATAGCAGAGATCGCTCTGACACTAGGCTCGATTTCCAGCTGTTTGGTGCGTCTGCGTTCCTTCGCGCACTTTACTGAAAACTGGACTCCCTCAAACGGCTGAAAATCGAGCCTACTCTGACACAGAATAAATTATTTTGTAATACGGACTTGAAATGAAAAGAATACAAACAACTTATAAAGATATATAACTTGACATAAAAAAGTGGCGAACTTGATACTTTGTTACATTCAGAGTATAACTTTGTAATGAAGAAATGATCCACACGCGCAGTGATGTATGTAATTAAATAAATTGCGACGAAGCGTGACATCTTGGCGCCAGTGATTGTCCTCGTAATAAAATTTCAAAAGTTCAAGTGTTATAAAATAAAAAATACCTCAAGTCAATAACACAGGGTTCAACATTTGTTTTTTACAGTCACTGTCAAATTGATCTCCTGCTAATAGCATGCAGTTTTCAAAATAGTTTATCTTGGGCAATCGCAACAGACGCATGCAGACAATAATCCAGTCAAACCCCAGCGCCAAGCGCGGTAACACGCATGCGAGCGAGTCACTGTTGGTTCTGGCTTTGCTTCTCATTGGTTGAGAAAATGGCGCGAGATTTTTAGCCAATCACAAGGCGTAGCCAAAAAAAAAAGTAGAAAAATGCAAAGCCAGAGCAAAAGCTAAGTTACTTAAGACACTCAAATGAAAACAGCTCTAATTACTGGTTATAAGAGTAAAGACACTTTGAAAATTTATTTGATGGGCCGATACCTCTTTTTTAAATCGATACAAGTACGATATTTAACGATATTTGGCGTTTTGCGATGGCGCGGTATCTCAATCATGACGTTGTGGCTTGAGAAACATTTTGTGGTCGTTAAAGGTAGTCTAGGCGAGCCAAGAAATTAACGCGATCCATAATGGTCTCATCCACAACAAATAAACAAGTGATAAAGCTCAGTAAACTTTTACAAAAACAAAATTATTGACTCCTGGATCCACAACAACTTTACAGAGAAAAAGAAATTGATGATCAAAACTTATGATCAATAGGAAAACAGGCGCATGGAAAAGTGACGTAAATTTGTTAATTGCTAGCGTATAGCGTATCACGACAACTTCTCAAAGGGGCCATATCACGTGCTTTGTTAGTTAGCCAAACGCATAGACCATTATATTCTCATAATGGTGGCCGATTTATTTATTCATTCATATACATGTTAATTAGCCTTATTGGCCTCATTTATGAATAAAATATTCTTGAACTTTGCACACGCTAACGAGGCCGTAAAGGCTGATTAACATACATATAAAAGAATAAATAAATCGGCCGTCATTTATGAAAAATGGCATATATTTATATCAATATATAATAACTCCCCAAAAATGAAACAGATTTCTTTAAAGTTACAAGTGAGTCGGAACTATAAAGATGTGTTTGTGACTAAGTATGGCCTGGATGGAAAGAGATTGCAACTAATATATAAGGTGAGATTATTGTTTTAATATATCGCAGGGTACAATATATCCCATTTTATTTTAAGAAACAAAATCAACCAAATTGTTATATAAAAATATTTATTAAAAAATATATTACATTTGTTAAAAAAAGTAGATTACAAAATTTATGTTTTATAAAAATATAATATTGTTTTCTTCTTTTTGCTACGAGACAATAGCAGAACTATAAAGAGTTAAGGCAAAGCCAGGAATGCATGAGTCAGTTTTACTCCGTCCAAGAAAACAGTGATTTTTTTCCCTCCTGAAAAAGAAATAAAAAGAATCCAATTAGATTATGTTGCAAACGGAATCTGTAAGGGTAAGCTGCAAACAACAATTTCCAACAACATACCAAACATTAGTGTTGATAATTACCGATTCAATTTGTAAAATAAATATACTGTTTTTCGCAAACCTCATTGGGGTAAACCGTCCACCAACAATGGCTTACGACCAACAAATTGACCCTTAAAGGGGTCATGTCATGGCGGGTTTTACGTTTTTGTCTCAGACTGTGCTAGAATTACAACTAAGCCTCTTATTTCAAACATGAAATGCTCTTAGAATACCAAGAACAAGATATCAAGTACGTTCTTGTAAAAAAGCATAAATCATAATCAGTTTTTAGCAAATTTTCTAAAGGACATTGAACAAACTTGAAAAACAAAGTGAAGAAAGCAAGGCCGAGAAATTAATAATATCATTTTAGAAACCAAGTTTTGGTTACAAGATAATAGCGTTCCTCCCAGATTCTAAAAATAGAATTGGCGCGCAGCATCATGGGATTGAAATGCGTACAAACATTCAAGAACTATGCAGGTAGCTACGAAAAAAGCAGGTGCTACGAAGCACTGTTCTTGGGTACAACTCGACAATTATCCACAACATGTACAGGAATCGCAAAAACTGGTGTTTCCGAGGCAGCCATTTTGAAATATTTGTCCGCATTTCGATCCCACAATGCAATGCTGCCAAATATGACGTCACCTGGGCGGAACGCTATTGATTCGGCTCTATTCAGAGTCATAGTCATTTAAGTCATGTAAGTTGCAATCCACTTCCATCCTGGCCATCTGTATGCAGAGACACTTGTTTATAGTTTCATTATCCTCGTTAAGCAATTTTAAACAACACTGGTCCATTATTTTTGCGTTTCCACTGATATAAATACAGTCGATCCCATTAACGTTGTTCAAGAAAAAAAGAAGTTTACAAGTTAACAAAAGTCACGTGCCTCATTAACATTCAAATTACGCGCTTATTCCATTGGAACGTGCAGCTGAACACATGTGTAGAAAATGGCCACGGCGGGAAGTTCAAAACAGTTTCTAAACTGTTTAGAAGTACGCGTTTTGGATGAAAAGAAAAAAAGTAGTTACCTAACAAGAATAATAACTAATTTCCTAGTTCTGGAAAGCGTCGAAGAATTCCGTTCGAAACTAGCTCACATTCTGCCAGATTTGGCGGATAAGCTTATGAAAAAATGTCAAATTGGCTATATTATATACAAGTGCGTTTAACTGTCATTGGACTTACAAAGAGATTAGTAGCTATCTCCTGGTACGTTTTTGCATAAAACAAGTGATGACATATTATTCTCCACCTCAAATCGTCGGAAAAAGGACGAGGCATCTTTGAATATCAACGACTTTTCGCCGTGTTATTATTACGTGTTATTATGCAAATTCAGGGTCCCGCGCGAGGAAGTTGAATATTTAATTGTTTTGTTAACTTGTAAACTTCTTTTTTCTTGAACAACGTTAATGGGATCGACTGTATGTCTTTTAGCTTTTTTAAAATAACACTAAAAATGGTTACATAGCCCCTTGAAGCTCCCAAGAGTGCCAAAAATCAAAATTAAAGCATCCGACCAGTTTGCGGAAGGTCATAGCTTCGATTCCTGTCGAGGACTCACATGTTTTTGCTTCGTCCCAAGTTCTTGGCAAGATGAGCAGTATATCTTTCTCATTTCATTACCGAACTTAACAATTACCAATCTTTCTTTATTTATTAAGGTAAGGTACGTTTCACTGTTCAAGAACTACACTAGAAACAAAAAGATCTGTGATTTACCTCGGCTATATTATCGCCTGTTAGCCGTGCTTTTCTTCTGTAGCGTATAACACACAGCACAGTCCCGATAACGATGAACACGCTCACGGTCGCCACGGCCACGAACGCTCCCATGCCGGCTGAGAGCGTGGCCGGTTTGGAACTGTCTAGCATGGTGTGGTGGTCTATAAAAACAACAACAAAAAGATTTAATCTCCAGTTACACAAATTACAGTGGAATCTCCATAGAGGGAACATCATCGAGACCAGGAGAAGTATCCCCTTAATGAAGGTGTCCCAAATAAGAGGTTCCACTGTCTTAAGTCCGAATTTGTTTTGTTTTCCATCTGTTAAGTAAAGAGGTAAGCTCTCTTCCGGCCCGTAGTGAGTCTTGTAGGAGTGGAATGGGGAGAAAAAGAAGATTCCAATCGTGACTTGGCTAAGGCTTATCTGTGGCAGGAAGAGAGACTAACACTAACAGGGGTAGGCTGAGAGTGTGCCAGTATATGGAGGGAAAAGGGGCTGGATAAACATTATGAAGTTTAGTAAGAAATCACTGAACGTACCAACACAAGTCTTGTTGTCTTTTGTCAGCCAGTAACCTTTTATACAGAAGCAGTTATATCCACCTTTGGTGTTGTTGCATAGCTGTGAACAGCCGTGACCAGGCTCCGTACACTCGTCTATATCTAAACAAATAAATAAATAAATAAATAAATAAATAAATAAATAAATAAATAAATAAATAAATAAATGTATTAGTAAATAATCAATGGATCAGTAAATGTATTAGAGCGGTGTTCAATTAAGTGTTGTAAAACCCAAACCAAAGCAATCACTTTGACCAATCACAACAGACAAAGAAAATCCAATGAACCAATCAGGAGTAGAAACAAATAATGTAGCTGGGAACGCGTGCGAGCAAGTCACGAGTGATTCCTGATTGGTTGAGAAAGTGGCGCGAGATTTTTTAGCCAATCACAAAGCGTAGCAATGAAAAATCAAGGTAATTGCGAAATGACTTCAGACACTCAATTGAAAACCATTCTAATAAATAATTTGATAAATAAGAATACATTTTAAGAACTCTTTTCAGCTTATTGAATATTCAAGGAACAGAAACAAGACAAAATTGTAACTAAACAGAGATATTATTTTTTATCAAATATAAACATTGCGCGAATTAACATTGAAATGAACGCGATTCTGTTATTATCAAAACCAAAGGAATGCTTCTCCATAAAATTTCAGATGACCTTATATGGGCATAACTAAAATGGTCTTATACCGTCAAATACGTCACTGCTCTCAGCCAATCAAATCTTTTATATTTAGTATGTATAAAAGAGGTTTTCAGTACCTATGCATGTTTTGAGGTCCGCTATTAGCCTGTATCCTAATTTACAGCTACAAGTAAAGCTCCCCGCAGTATTGTGACAAATGTGATCACAAAAATGGCTTCCTAAACTGCATTCATCTACATCTGGAATTGACAGAGACAAGACAGAATTAACACAAGTGATAAACAAGTAAAGAAGAACACGGCATAAAGGTAGTGTGAACCGCAAAGTGAAATAAAGAGTTAGAACAAATACACGTTTTAAAAAATAATAAAAAGGTCATAATGAACACCCATCAAAGGCTCCTATGAGCGAACTCGTGAGTACCGAACGTTCGGACACTCCGCTCTCCTAGGCGCGCGCTTTGCTGCACCGACCCCCCACCCCCTGTGTCCAACTCCCCACCCTCCCCTCCCTTCAAGACCATGCCCATGGCTCAATGTTAACAGCCGATCGACCGAATGAAAATTTGCATACTTCTGACCCTGCGTTATAACTCGTTCAACGCTTCGTGTCAGTCACGAGTTAAAAAGCGTTACGACGATTCAAGTGACTGACTATATATGGACATGAGGTTAAAATACCTTGGCAAAACTTCCTGTCTTTTTCCAACATGAAACCAGAATGACACTCGCATCGGAAGCTACCATGCGTGTTAACACACACCTGCTGGCAATCATCAATGCGGGCGCGGCACTCGTCAAAATCTAAAATTGAACAAAGGAACATGATTACCATTTATACCCTCTACTTAAAGGTAATTAATATGTACCGTGAACGTATCAACCAATGGAGAAGTTTTAGATGACTGCGAGCCGTATTTTGGTCACATGATCAAATTGGACCAATAGCAAGGAGGCTGGCAACAGCTTTGTGTTTATTGAGCTCCTTAATCCATTTAAAAACTCGTTTAAACCAGTTACACGACATTCGTTTAAAAATAATTCTTTTCAACCTGATTCACTGAACCAGATTTTCTGAACCGGTTTTGCTAAGGCAATGTTACATAACCGAAATTAATGGTATTTTACCTTTCACTGTGAGAGTTGCTGCCAAATTGGCGCTGCCCGCGGGATTTGACGCGACACAGCGGTACATTCCTTGATCTGTAAAATTCACGTGACCAATAACCAGTGACCCGGTCGGTAAGATCCTGAACTTATCTTCAGAGGGAATGGGTTGGTCTCCGTTTGTTCCTGATGCCCATGCAATGTGAGGGGGTGGGTGACCTCGAGCCTTGCAGTGGAATATCGCGGACTCGCCTTGAGTCAGTGTAAGGTCTTTAGGAGATTGTGTTATTGTCGTTGGGACTGAAAAAGAGAAACAAGGTAAGTTGAAATGAGGTTTGTAGAAGTTCTTCTAAAGACAATTTCAACCGCTAGCTAGCTGACGCCGTTGAAGAGTGCTAAATAGAGAAACGTAGTGACGCCTTCTTGCCGTCAGCTTTGTTTACGTGTTGTGTGGACCTCTGCAATCAAAGGTGTATTCAAATTCTAGCGCTTATCGTCCCTACGGACACAGCATTACAGTTCTTTAGAAACTAATTAGTCCCCCGATACACTACTCAACATAATTAGCGAATACATTATAAACCATGCATATTTTTAAAAGACACAGTTGATGGTGCTTACTTTCCAGTCCTGCCACTAATGGGTGATCTTGGTCCTTTTTGGATCCCACCTCCGTGATATCTAAAAAATAACAAAAACATTATGAAAATGTTTTAGCATTATATGAACCTAGTTAATGGCCTGGCTCGCCACGATTCTCTCGTAGCTCAGTGGTTAGAGCATCCGACCGGTCTGCGCAAGTGCGCAAGGTCATAGGTTCGAACCCTGTCTGGGACTCAGAGGCCGGATTCACGAAGCCCTCCTAAGTTAAGACATATCCTAAGTATTGTTTCTTAACAATAGCCTATTGTTGGAATAACAATAGACTATTGCTAAGAAACAATACTTAGGATATATCTTAACTTAGGAGGGTTTCGTGAATCCGGCCCCAGATTGTTTCCATTGTCCCACGCATCTTTCTTAAGATACTACTACTTATAGAAAGATTAAAATATCAAAACAACGTCCGTGGATCAAATCCTACAGTGTAACCATTGAAATGAAAGATATTGAGCAGTACTTTCCTGTGGTACTGTTTATTATGCTGCACAAGGTGGTTCTAACTTTTTAGTCTGTGGAGGAAATCGCAAAGTGTGACCATTCAAATGAAAGCTATTGAGCAGTACTTTCCTGTGGTACTGTTTATTATGCTGTATAAGGTGGTTCTAACTTTTGAGTCTGTAGAAGAAATCCTAAAGTGTGACCATTCAAATGAACGCTACTAAGCAGTACTTTCCTGTGGTACTGTTTATAATGCTGTACAAGATGGTTCTAACGTTTGAGTCTGTGGATCAAATCCTACAGTGTGACCATTCATTTGACAGCTCTTCAGTATAAATTACCAAAAGCATCGTTAGTTTTCTAGTATTTTCGGCAAATGAAATTTGGGATTTCTCTCGAATTTTGGTTTTGCCCACTTTTGACGGTCAACTCAAAATAATCGTTATATATATATAGGAAGCGTACCAAGACAGTGATGTTTATCAGCTGATAGTTGATAACCTTCATCGCATGAACATTCGTAACTGCCAAGAGTGTTATGACACGTGTCAGAACAGCTGTGCACACCCAACAAGCACTCATTAAGGTCTGGAATGAACAAAATCACATCTTGTCAGCAGGTTTAAATAAATAAATAAATAAATAAATGAATCATTTAATAAATAGGAAACAAAGATAATATATGAGCCTGGTAGGTCAAGGTATAAATTAAACCAAAAACGATTTGAGCGCATCTAAAATAAATCAAGTTTTGAAGTGTTTTAATCCAGTTATATTAATCTGGTTCTTTGGCTTATAAATATCTATTTTGTTTTTTTAATGATGCCATTAACATCTTTAATCTTTCATTTAATTTTAGGAGATGATTTTAGACGAAAAATATTAAAAACGGAACGTGGTCCCCCCCTCTTTTGTTATTTCCTTCGATTAATCGAGACATTGCTTGGCTTTTTCTGTGAACATAGCTTTGTTGTTTGGTTGGTTTGTAGTCAAATCAAAGTGGTCACGGTTATTTGATCCATGCACAAACTCATGGGTTTGAGTAGAGCGGCACAAGTATGAAGGTCGTTGGTTTGTTGCCTATATTTACTGTAACATAGCACACGGTTTTCTGATGCACGCAAAGATAAGAATAGTAACTAAGAAAGTCGTTAGTAGTATTTACCGTCACAGTGTTTATGATCTTTGTTGAGCATAAATCCATTGCGGCACTCGCACTGGAAACTGCCGTCAATATTTACACACTGATGCTCACAGCCGTGCGTGTTATCAGTACATTCATTAACGTCTGCATAGGAAATCGAATTTAATATGCAAATTAATTTAGTATATAAATAAATTATCATAATTAATCATTAATGTACATAAAAAATTGCCAGCATAATTTAATGGCTTTATATTTTAAAAGTTAAAGCTTTAAAGAGCATCTAAAATTGTCCCTTGATTTATCGAAAATACAATTTCCACGAACAGCCACACTTTTCCGCTCTCATTTTTATCTCACCAAGAAAATAATGGCCAGCTTAAAAAAGTAGGGTGGATAATACGGCCCTCTATTAAAGTGCCTATCACCCCTAGAAAGATATTTTCAGAATCCACTCTATGGGCATTGAATAGTTGAATGGTAAAATATTTCTGGTTTTGAACGTCGCGTTTGTGAGTTATAGAGATTTGAAATTACAAAATGCTAGTTAGATGACGTCAACCCGGGAATTTGCCATTATTTCTACGCCAATTTACAATACGCAGTTTAAAGCTTGAGGATAGTTAATTTGATAAATACTGAAAATAAACTGTGGATAGTCAACTGATTCGTAAAAAAAATATTACTTGGAGGTGAAAACAAGTAGTTGTATAATAACTGATTCCCGGGTTGACGTCACCTAATTAGCATTTTGAAAATTCAAATCTCTATAACTCACTAACACGACGTTCAAAACAAGAAATATTTTACGATTCAACTATTCGATGTACATAGAGTTGATTCTGAAAATAACGTTCAGGGGTGATAGGCACTTTAAGCGGTCACTTGACAAATCCCCGGAATTAAATCGCTCCCCAAACTTAATGTAACTTGACCTCTTTTAAGTAGTCACGTCTATTAAGCGGTTAGTTGGCTATTCCCCGAGGGTAACCGCTTAATAGAGGTTTGGCTGTACCATATCGGACATGAGTCTTTTGAGATAGCAGAACAACTCAAAGGTTTATAAGCGGTTTAAACATTGGTTCATACCTTTACAATGCCTTCCGTTTGACGCCAGAACGTAGCCATGGTGACACATACAGCGATGTCCTCCATCCGGGAGATTAACGCAGTAGTGTTGGCAGCCATATTTCCTGGCGGGGCACTTTCCTTCACCTTCAACTAATTTTGAAACGTAAACCATTTAAAATGTTATACTTGAAATAGAGAATGTTATCATTTTCTTTATAAATAAACCATGAAAAATCTACCGTGTTTCAACAAGTATATAACGGGGAATTCCCAAAAAATCACGGTATGAGTTCCAAACCTTCAGTTCCAACTTTTTGAACTTAACCATTAACTAACCAGTAAACATACAACATAAGCACGGATTTCTTAATTATTGATGGTAGAAAAGAGCGTCAAGTAAAACATTAGTACCTTTATGATGGCGGTGATGATGTTTATGCAACTTTTGCTTATGATGATAAGGACGCATTTTATCTTCTTTATGGAGGCTACTGTGTGCGTTGTCATCGTTGGAAACGCCTGTGGAAAAAACAAATGTAACGATAGGAAAATTGTTTTGACTTCTTCATGATAAAAGCAAGGTTTCTGAGGTTTATACCTGTTACCTTTGACTATCGTTTCAACAAAAGTGAACTTTCCATCTGTTCAATGAACAAATGAACAAAAAAAAATTCCTTTTGCTTAATAGCATGAAGGAATGAGCGATTTTTTTTACAGAGAATAATAACCAAATTAGCTCACCGCGTGTTGTTGGTCTTGTCGTTGGTGATGCCACCGCTTTAGTAGTTTCCAGTCTCTTTGTGGTCGGTTCGGTTGGCCGCGGGGAGACTGTAGATTACGAAATACATGAAATATGAGATTATGAGATATAGGTATTTTTGTTATGACCAATTTATGAATGCGAAGACGTTCTCTTAGTTCTCACAGTAGACTGAATTATTGATATATTCATTAAAATATGAGCATGATGAGATATAGGTATTTTCTTCATGGACAATTTATGAAAGTGAAAAAGTCGCTCTATTAATTCTCACAGCAAACTGAGTAATTGGTATATCCATTGGTTCTCAAAGTCTTCGTAAAGTGAAAACCTCAAATGGCGAAAACGTAATTAACCAATTATTTGCCACGCTTTAAAGGGGCGCTAAATCATCTTATATAAACAAAGGTGGGGTAGATGGGAATAAGAGTGATTATTTTAATTCTTGGAACCACCAGCTATCAGCCATGATTGGTGAATACCCCCACCCAATAAAAACCTTCCCGTCAGCTTCTTACCTTGTAAAATATCCTTGTTCGCCAGTCTAACCACGTACGTCATAGCAGTCCTAACTGAGAGGTGACTCGCCTCTATTAGCTGACACGTGTCATGGTTGTAACATCTTACTGTGTAACACCGCTGACCTTCAGTGTAGGCCAGGTCACATGACTGATCCTCACAGCATAACCCAGCGCACTGGCTGATGTCTGGTACCAGTCCCCTTTCTGTGAACGCGCCCGCGCTCTCTCCCCCCTTCAACTGCACATTGTAAAATGTCTTGTCCTTCTGACATATAAAGTTGTTTATGTTGGCGCTTGCAGCGGTTGAAACTAAAGGCTTTACCGTTGGCTCAACACTCGTGCTTCCAAGATTTTCGATGCTCGCTTCCTCTGCGCTGCCGAACATAGCCACGCCGCTTCTCTTGATGTAAGAAATCACTGAATTTACCGCCGCATTCTCAATCGGTCGCGTTCGACAGAGATCTCGACTGAAACAGCTCACAGTATAACAATCATCCTGTATGACGTAAGCAACGTGGCACGTGGGTAACAAACAGCACTTTTCAATACACAACTGTATATCGCTCACGTGCGGTAACTTAGCAACCTCGCCAGCTCCCATGCCGCCATTCAAGATAACCTTCGTTACTGTCAGTCCTTGAGAGCACTCGGTTAGAGGCCTGGGCGTAGTCACGTGATTGTTCTCCATGCGGGGGATCCCAAGCATGTTGTTCAGGGGTGGTACGGTTGTTGGAGACTGCGTTGGTTTAACTTCACCTAGAAGCTCCTCCAAGGATGGCTCTGTTGTTTTTGGCTTTTGCGTTGTCTTTTCTCGACCTTAAGTGAGAATGAAAACAAAATTGTAGATTTTTATAAGCATTTTTGTTTCCATTAAACTCGAATTTTCTTCACCTTCCTAGTTGCAATAAAAGAAATTTATTCTACCAAAAAAAATATATTTCTCCTAGAACCACTTCACACATAGCATAATAAACAAACTTTCCAAATCGTACGCAGTTTCTTTTTAGCATTATCCTTAACGCGAACATACCTTTTGACTTTCCCCTGTACATATATATCATCTTGAGAGAAAAGTTCCTCAAGCGAGCGGGCTTGGCGCTACATAGCTCAGGACTAGAGCATTGCAGTCCAAAGCATGAGCCTCTCATAAGGATAGCAACGTCACATGACCTCTCTGCACAGCACCTCTGCGCACACTCATCCATATTCGTAAACTCTGCCATTCGCGTAAAGTTTCCCGCGCGAAGACCGCCTACCAGAGTGACGTGGCGATAAAGTTTGCTGTGGGTGCAACTGGGCATTGAAGGCTCTGGCGTCGTGGGTAGAGTGGGTTTTGTAGTTGAAAGTAAGTTCATCAAGCTAAGTGCAGAACCTTTGTCTTGCTCAGTGTACGACGCCTTAAGATTATCACCTGGTTCTGTAGGGAGGTCGTTTGCTGAGAGAGTGGGTGATGTCGTTGTTTCTTCCACCACAGAGGGACGCAAGGTCGATTCTAAAGGTAGAACATGATTGATAAGAACCTCTTATTCTCGCAACTGACAAAAGGCTTTGGCAAAAAGAAAAGCGACCTTAAATCAGAAGTCGTTGATTCTCATCGCGGTGAGTAGCAGGCTCAATTGCCATACAGAGTTTTCAGAAATTTCATCGACGGGAAAAGTCTGAAAATGGTATGGAAAATTGTATGTTCTTAAGATGTCAACTCTTGCAAACAATTTCCTATATCAATTCCTTGTGCAAAAATTAACTTACCGCCTGTGTTGTATCGATCAACGAATCCAATAACAGGGCTGTTCTCCAAAGGATTCTTGATGAACGTCTTGCATTGTTGCTTTTCTTTGCAACTTATTGCAAAGCAGTTGTGCTCAACCATATAAGCCACAGAGCAATCCTTCATTCCACAACAGATCTTCATACACTCTTCAATAGAGGATACTGTTCCTTTGTCAGTAAAGTTTCCTGCGCCTAACCCACCAACCAGATCTCTGTTTCTGTATACGTTGCCTAGTTTACAGATTGAGTGCAAGTTTGCATTTGTTGTCAGCCTAGCTGTTGGTAACGTGGGTTTCGATGTCGACTGTGTGGTCGTAGGGGGCAAGACCGTCGTTTTAGTCGATTGATTGTCGGGCTTCTCCGTCGTTTTATTCGATTGGTTGTCGGGCTTCTTCGTCGTCGTGGCTGTTGTTTCTTGAGCTTTGAGTGTTGTCGCAGGTGTAGTTTGCGATTCCTTTGTGGTGAGTGACGGTGGTCTTACAGCACTAACAACAACCGACGCTGTGCCAAGTCTAGCACTCGTGGGCTCTCCCACGTGATCCATATACACTAATGTGCTGTTGGCTGTCTTTGGAAGAGGCATGTTTGTTAGATGACTCGTGGGCTGCGAAAACCATACTGAGTCGGTATTTATATCTGATAAACTGTCCGAGGAAGGCCGCTCTGTGTAACTCTCAGTGTAAACAAGATTTGAATCTGGTTGAAGTTGTGAATTGCCATTCGTGTTCTCCAGGTATTGGTCTATTTCCCTCTCAAGCAGAGCTCGTCTGTAGATGTAAATCTCATCCAGGTTACCAAGTAAAATCCTGCGCCCGGAATGAGAGCCAAACCCTGCCTTAGCCTCCCAGTCTAGGGATAGCAAACCACTGCCGTGACCCTCCCCTACTAGGTCACCATTGACAAACACCCTAGCCATATGGGTACGTGAATCGTACGTGCCAACCACGTGATACCACAAGTTAGGCTGCAGAATTGGCGGAGTTCTGATATGGAAGATCTCCTTGGCATATTCATTTCGATGGAACCATCTCACACGCCCGTTGTAGACTTCAAAGTGGTACTGCCCTTTGTTGTGGATTGAGTGACCGCCTATGGTGTCAAATATGGAGTGTATTCCACCTGTCCTCCAGAGCTTCACCCATAATGCAATTGTGACCGCCTCTTGTGGTTTCTCTCGGAAGTGTTGACCATCAAGAAGAACATCGCCACCATTCAGCTTAATAGCGGCACCACGCTTCCCTGGTCTTGTTACTTCAGTACCTTAAACGAAACAACAGTGCTGTGAATTTTAGCTCACTAATAGCGAGAGTTTGTTCCATTTAATCCAGAGAGGGTGCGACAAACTTTATGGCTCGTCAGTCCATTTCTGGAGCCGAAAGTTGTATGACAGGTTTGCCCCAACAAATTGCCAGTGCCCATTTATGTGTAGAAAGTAAGGTGCATTACTTAAAACGACACCATGGGAACTATGATCGGGTTTCAAACTTCGACTTCTGCACTGAAATAAGCTGTCAAAAAGGTAAAGATAATGCAATACAGGGGCAGACTGTATCTTAAAGGAGCTATGTTATGTTGGGGATGTTGCCCTTTGTGGGTCAAAACTGCTCCATGTTAATAATAAGTAGCTTTGCAATGTATAGTTAGCTCTGTTCTTACTTCTTTTTTTTTCCTTATTGTTGTTGTATTGTAATTAAATAAGTGTGAATAATAAACTTGAACTTGAACTTTGTCATACACGAAACACTCATAGAACACTAAGAAGAGGATAACGAGTGGAAGAAGATAGAATAAACTATCATTAAAGTTTTATCGAGTTTCCCAAGACACAAGGCGATAATGTTGCAAACATAATTTGGTCCAATGTTTTCAAGTTGTAATCCATTTCCATCCTGGCCATCTGCAGCCCAAGTCACTTATTTTTACTCTTAGAGCATTAGTAGAATAATTTTAAATATAATTGGTCCATTAGGTTTGGGTTTCATCGATGTAAATCTGTCTTTTGGTTTTTTAAAGTAACAATAAAAATAGTCACATAGCCCCTTTAATTACCTGTCGTCAGTCTCGCATCGTTATTAAGCCCACATCCATCCACTGCTACAGAGCCAATCACGTGATCAAATCCAAGGTACAATGAAAGATAACGGATGTGATCACCCGGCAGATCGCCCATTTTTCCACCCAGAGGACTAAGGGGTAGAGGGGTGGGGGTTGGAGCAGATATATCTTCATCCTCGAACATATCTGCAATAAGAAACAGTAATTATATGCTATCAGATAAAAGCAAACAAACAAAATTAAAAAAAAAAGCTTGAAAGGTTAATGACTATACAGCTTCATCCAAGAAAAAAGGGATTGGATGTCTAAAACAGGCCTTGAAACTCCATTTTCTTTTATGGGTGCGAATTTTCAATTTCATGTGATTGATTCTATATAATTACTCCCACAAACAGGTATCACGTTTAGCTATAACCGAATGCAAATAGACCTCATCACGATTTTGGAAGCCATTTTGTCTGGTAAGTAGACTTCACCAACGCATGGAAATTGTAAACGCAACTGGAGACTTTCTAGCACAACGACATCCCAAAATGTTGCCAATTTTTAAAGCACTCTCCTAGTACCCTAAGTGTGCAATTATCCTTTTTTTAGAATTAATCAATCGGATTTCCATAGAAACAATGTATTTTCTGAATGAGTCCTCGACAAAATGAGATACAAAACTAGTAGTCACTACTCTGTGATTTCTTACCTTGTCGACTGACAAAGGAGATCTGATACTCTCCTCCTTCCTCAACCGTACAAGTGTCCCCGCCTCTGCATCTCACAGTATAACACCCCCTCTCCTTCAACATGACAAAATCACATGCGGGTTCATCACAACACAACTGGATGCACGCTGTCATGCCACCCACGCGTGCCACTTGAAGCAGCATACCTGCATTCCAACCGTCACGAAGCTTCACGTTGTAGAAGAACATTCCCTGGGCGCAGAAGCGCTTTGTGGTTGATGAACCGTACGTGGGCCGAGTGGAGATTTGCTGGTAGGGAAGGAACATGTCGCTTGCTGTTATTCTGCTCGTTGGAGGTGGTGTGGTAGGTTGATGGCTGGCAGGGCGCTCTGTTGGCTGATTCTTTAACTCCCGCATTTCTGTTAGAATCATACACAAAAATAGATTACTGGTGTGACGCAACCCGAAAGAATAAATAAGACGGAAAATAAGTTGTCCCATTCAAGAAGATGTCCTTTTCACAAACAGGTGTCCCCGAATAGAGGATGGTGTTCTTTTATAGCTCTTTAATTGTAAAATAATTATGTCCCCCTCACAGAAGGCCCCCCCCCCCCCCCTTGAAAAGATGTCTCATCGTTGAAGGTTCGCGATAACTAAGGAGTATTATTATAGAAGCCGTCTAGCTAAAATGCTACCTCTAACAGGAGATGTCCAAGCGCGTTCTTGTTGGAGATGACATTTTATTGTGAGATTCATTCACAGATGGTGACTACCTTACATGAAGTACTTACAAAAGCTATGCTATAACACGGGAAGTACTGGATTTTAAATCCGAATTTTGTGATATTACATAATTTCACACCTCAATCTATTTTAACGTCATTGTTGGATAACTACTTACTTTCGTCTAGAACAGACTTGCCACCCCTTGTGACGTAGTAAACACTGGGCATGTCACTCCTGTAGTGAACCGCTGCTACTGGCTCACACTGTTCGTTATTAAAACAGTCCACAGCAAAGCAGATATCACGTGTCATGAAAACAAGGTCACATGACTCTATTTCGCAACAGAGCTTCAAGCAATTTGTAGAGCCTTTGACCTGCCCCAGATTTATAAAGAGCCCCGCGTTCATTCCACCTCTTAACTCGCTGTTGAAGTAAACCATCCCCTGCTGGCAGTTGGGTTCTTCATGTAAGGTGATCGTGGGTGAAACATTATTTACCCAAAGCTTTGTAGTAAGGAAGGTGTCAGATGGTACATTTTGTGTTGGCTTTCGTGACATAGACAAAGGGGTCGTGCTCGACGTAGTAGGTAAAGTAGTTCGCTCTGTTGTTGTTGTTGTTGTTGTTGTTGTTGTAAATGGCCTTTTGGTTGGAGCACTTTGTGTTGTGGAGGTTGTCGAAGGCGTGGTGGAAGCTGTAGTTGGCCTCTTTCGTTTCGTAGAAGATGTAGCGTTTGGGTGAAGCAACAACATCGCATCTTGAATCATCGTTTCGGGAATGAGGCCATCATAGCCTCCTTCCTGCGCAGGAATGCCTCCACCTGTAGAACAAGTCAAATAGACTGTAAGTTTCACTTCTTGGCTGTTATATACAAAAGTGGTTGTATATCACGGGTGCATCATCCCAAGTCATGAATTCAATTGGAAACTTAGCCTTGTGGATTAGCGTAATATCTCAAAGCGAATAGTCCAGTTCTGTTCGAAGATGGATATTTGAACCCTAACTAAATACAAGTTTTGTCTAGAGGGTAGAGTCGATACTTGGACACTACGCAGAGAATAGCTGACAGCTCACATAATTGTTAAAAAATACCACTAATATTGTCTTCTGTGAATTACTACATTACTACAATAGCATATAATCATCTTTAATTGCCTAACAAGCATTATACCTGCTCCGGGATTACATTCTTCTGACAAATCAGCGAGGTCTGACGCAGCAATGGCGCGGTTGTACATGTAGAACTCGTCAATGAGTCCTTGAATGCCTTCAGGAATTCCAATCCCCACTTCGCCATCCCAGTTCTGCGACAGCAAGCCGTGCCCATCTCTCTCGTCAAGAACAGCTCCATTCAGAATAATCTTGCTTTTATTGATATGCGCGTCATAAGTAGCACTAAGGTGCACCCAATCAAGTGAATCCACCATCTGCCTCGTTTCCATGCTAAAAATCACGTGACCTAGGTCATCAACGTGAGACCAATGAATGATGCCATCGGCGACTTGCAAATGGTACTTGGCTCCAGACCCCGTCGTTTTGAACAGAGTGGCAGTTCCGGAGACTGAGTCGAGCTTTAGCCATAACGCGATTGTTATGGCCTCGCGAGGTCGGCTGTTGAAACGGGCGAAAAGGAGGCGTCCGCCGCGCATGCTCAACGCAACACCGCATTTGGATTCTGTAACAGAGAGTCCCACTTCGGGACTGAGAATGGCGTTGTTGTTATGGCCAGAGTTGTCAAGGGCGGTACGATTTTCTATGTTTTCAAATCCAATGTGAAGCACCAAATATGCAATGTTACCTTTGCGATAAAATAGAAACACACTCGCTTAATTAGCAAATGTTATTGGGCGCTGGTCGCGTACCTATGTTTCGTTCTGAATTCTAAAATGTAATTCCAATACCAATACTAAAAAAACGCAAAAGGGAAGTAGGGAATGAAAGGATAATACACATTGATAAATAGCATTTCAACTGTTAATTTCCAAAAGTAACGAAAGCCTGATTTCTCTAGTTCTTTAAGACCAAAATTATTCTATACTACTACCCTTGTAAGATCCAGAGATTCGGTTATCTTTAGGTTTTTAACTGACGTTTCTTCCCAAAGATATTTTACGAGGGAACACATACAAAATTGGTATTTAAGTTAAAAAGAAGATGAAGAGTAGCTACCTCAAGGTGCAAGGTTACTGACTGATTTCCAGTGTCCATTAAGCTTTTCCGGGGAGCATAACAGTGCAAGAGGCCTTAAAGATCTCTTACAATGTTATGCTAACCGGTCAAACTCACAAGGCCAAAATCATCCGGGCATTCAAGAAGTACGTCTCCAAGAAACGTTCCCGGATGAAAAACTGTGCCGCGTTGCTGACTAATTACCTCTATGGTAACCAGTTTATTATACTATTACATTAGCCACAACAAACAACTTGATAAACATTAACGCATGAATAGACCAAACAAAGGAACAAATATTGTATTTACTGTTACTCGACGAAAGTTCGCTTTCTGTATTCGGCTCTAGCGAAATGTTTTAGAGAGGTGTTTCTAACATAAGACGCTGTGGTTTATAATTTAGCATCTCAGCATGTGGAATTGAGTCATTCTCCGCAATTCTAACCGAGATTTTCCCTTTTTTGCTCCAAATGTAACAAGTCAAATAAGGAATTCGCTTTCTTTTGTTGGACTACAAGTGATTAAACAAAACAAAGAAAAATATGATTGTTCAAACCACTTGAAATGAAAGAGTTATTTCATAATAACATAATGTTTTTTTGGTCTTCATGCATCAATGTCACAACTTTAATCACTACATTAAAATATTTCAACAACAAATGACTGCTTAATTTATCCAAAAAACTAGCGTTATGCTACATGGATTTATTCTTATGTACGAAAACAAAAATACATTTGATAGCCTACAGAGACAATAATTTTGTATTCTCCTCGAACAATCGTCCAGCGTGATTTTTCTCTCCGTATTTTTGCATTTTTAAAGGCCCACCTTCACCAAAAAGACGTTTCGGTCGTTTGTTTTTGTTTTGAAATGCTCCATTGTTCATACGCGTGATCTGATTGGTTGCACGCATTCAAGCGTGAATTTCGTGTTACACGAAATTCAGCACAGGAAGTGATCACGGCGCGCACAGCATTTTGGGTGAAGGTGAGCCTTTAACTCGTGAATGCGCGATGCTTTGAACGAGTTATTGCATTTTGGGTAGAAATTTTTATCGCTCGCTTGCTCGCTCAATCGACTGTAAACATTGAGCCCGCGATATGTAATGGTCACCTGTCTTACCCATGGGGATGGCGTTGGACGGTGGGGAGGGTGGGAAGTTTCGTATTCACGATGCACTGTTTAAAACTTCATAATCAGAGAGAGAGTGTGGAGGCTATCGCAGATGTCATGACCCTATATAAAGGTGCGCTTTTCGAGGATGAAAGTTTAATGAAGGAAATACCGTACTCTTGTTAATACTTTCATATTGATTTTATTTACAATTGTTCTTACCTTCAGTAGTAGCTGGAATAGTAAGCTTTTTCTTCCCTCTCTGTGTAATTGGCCTCTTCTTCTTTAATCGGATTATAGACTTCAACTGGTTTTTTGACTTCCATAGCTCTCGAATAGCTTCTAGTCCCGGCCGCTCGGGATCTTGATGATTTCCGCGAGAAGGAGACTGTGGGTAGACCAGCGATTCTTGTAAAGGAGTCATTACAGATGACGGTTTAATATGAGGATTCTCAGGGGCAAAGATGGGCGACGTATGGCCAATTATTTCATCGCTACTGATCATTTCCGGAGGTGGCTCCTGTTTACTTTCACGATCTAATGTCTTTGTGGCGCTTTTCACGATACCAGGTGTGTTTATATCAAGTTCTTTACTTTGGTGATCGTTAAGAAGCGGCATTCGTGTCTTTGGTTTGTCCTTGTGATGAGGGGCTTTAGGTACAGTGACACGCCTGCTAGGCTTATGTCCTTCTCCCGTAAACTCCTCTGTAACTTCTTTGACCACGCTGTCCGCCACATTATCAATAAGCTGTTGCAAAGCATTGGATTTATGACTCTTCACCTTCGCAGAATCAACGGAACCTGTCGCAGGCTCTTTGTTTTTCAGCAGTGGGCCAATAATAGGGTGCTTAGCTTCGATTTCAGAAACAATCTTGTCAATGAACGACTGGTTTACGGTTAGATGACGAGAAACTAAGTCATTCGCGGAAATAACGCCTTCTTTGGTCGAGTCGTTGAACACTTTATGAGATGCCGTCTCTTTGTGTTGGGTCCCTTTCTCGTGAACTTTGTTCTGAAGTTTATGAACATCATCATCTAAAACAAACAAACAAAAAAAGAAAATAAGCAAAATACTAATGTCGATGGGCGTTAACGGCAAAGTTATCTGTCGTTGGTGATTTTTTTTATATGATTTCTTTGTTATAACGAACGCTATATAATATTCATTTGATACAATGCCACCAGGACAAGAGGGTTACGGTTGAAACAAAAAAATCCGGCTATAACAAAGAACGCTTTTGTCTTCTAAACGAAACGAAGATTGAAACAGTATAAAATAGAAAAAGTCGACAAACAAACAATATCATATAAAAGTACTGCTCAGTAGCTTTCATTTGAATGGTCTCATTTTGGAATTTTACGAAGAGACTCAAAAAATAGAACCACCTTGTACAGCATAATAAACTGAGCGTCACAGGAAAGCGTGCCGCTCAGTAGCCTATAGAACCATATCGGTGGAGGTTCACTTCGAAAAGAAAACGACTGAAATTTGTGTCGTAATCTTGCAACAAACGTCGGATATCACACGATATACTTAAAATTATTAAAGGTTTAAAAATTAAAGCACTGTCCTATTACCGTAATGGGTTTTTCAGCTGCTCCGTAAACTGATTTCATCTCAAGCTTTGAATTTCTCGTTCAAGAGATCTTTTCACTTTTCTTTCCAATTAAACTTTTAGATCTATAAGCGATAAATTTGTTAATCTGTTTTCAATATCCCACCGTTTCAGTTTTTCCGTTGACTGTTTTACTGTAAAACCAGACAATACTTGGCGGGTACATACCAGTTATGTGAACATGTGGTTTATCATGCGCTTCCGTGATACCTCTGTTCAGCGGTCTTGCTCGTTCAATAGTTGGACCCATGCCACTCAGGTTCGCTCTGGATTTACTAACGCTTTTCTGAAGTCCTGAGCTTGTAGGAATGAATGATCGCTGGTTCGGTCTTCCGGCTTTTCGGTCCTTCATTTCTGAATTTCTCTGAATATTCTTTTGCTGATAGTACATTTTTTTCATGTTCTTATAAATCTTTTTCATCTCCTTTAACACCAATGTTTCTTCACCGGTTTTTTGCCGGTGCTTTTTCGCTATCCTAGAGCGACTTCTCTTCCTATTCGTTTTTCTTCCTTTTCTTCCACTCCCCGAGGAGAAAGCGAGGTGACCTTTGTTTCTTCTGTGAGTATTATTTTCTTTAAACGTTGATGGCGTTATCTTTCTGTTATATAGCTCTTGCACTCGGCTGTAAATGGTTTTTATATAATCCAAGAGCGCGTCGTTGGGGTGACGCGAGGACGTCCCAGAACCTTCATTGCTGTCTGTAACATACTGTTTCACAACTCTTATTTTCTTGCTCGGAGTCAACGAAGCTTTTATCTCGCTAGACATTCGAAGAGTAGGCTTACCAGAAGACCTTGAATGAGTAGGCTTCTCAGAAGACCTTGCAGGCGTCGGAATAAGTTCTTCACGTCTCCTCGAATTCACACTGATTACATTCTTTCCAGCGGTTGCATTTTGTCGTCTTTCAGGATTCCGTTCAACTAAAGCCTGCAAGTGATTGTAGATTATACTGATTTTGTTAAAGATTGCGTCCAAGTCGGGTTTTCTGTGACGAAGTGTTTGTTGCTCCTCTCTGTCATGTTGAGAAAACGAGTCCGTACCGTTGCCTTTAGTCGTTTCCTTGATGTTATTTCCAAAGTCGCTCTTCACAAAAACTGGTTTCTCGATACTATGTTCGTACCTCGTTTTGTCCTCGTCATTGTCTTGTTGAGCAAAATCCGATAACACAGGTTCAGTTTTTGACATAGTGAAGCGTGGCTTTGGCTCTTTTTGGACGGAGATTTTCTCGACCTCTTTGCCATTCATTACTTCCTGTTTACCACCCGCTACTTCATGTAAGAACTTTTCATGCTGATGTTTGGTATGCAATTCATCTTCACCCACATCCTCGTTCTTTCTCTGGTTATCAAATTCGAAATGCACGCTATGTATAGGCGCTATCTGCTCGTGAAAACTTTCCAAATGATCTTTGTTTTTATTTCTTGACGTATTCCATACTTTTCCTTCTTGTTTCTTTCCGTGATCTTGGTTTTTAAATTGGACTTCTTCCTCTTGATGATATTCCTTCCTCCTCTGAGCATTCAATTTGAACTCCGACCCATGCTCAGGATCTATCTGTTCGTGAAAGCTTTTTAAGTGATCTTTGTTGTTATTACTCGAGGTAATCCGTACTTTTTCTGTTGGCTCCACTTTTTCAATGTAAAATTCACGTTCATGTGTATTTTCTTTCTCTTCCTTTTTATCCAGTTGGAAATGTGTTCGATGCTTAGGTGTTGTTTGTTGGTGAAAGTTCTCCATTTTTTCTTGCTTTCTTTCTCTCGAAGCAGTCCATCCATGTTCCACTGGTTCCTTTCGTTCATTTTGCTTTTCAATGCGGAATCCATCTTCAATTGTTTTCTCTTTCTTACCGTTGTTATCCAACTTAAAATCTGATTGATCTGTAGGTACTGCTTGCTTCTGGAAGCTTTCAATGCGATCCTCGCTTCTATTTGGCGAACTAAACCTTAACTGTTCCTTTGGCTTCCTTGCTTGTTTTTGTTTTTCAATTTGGAATTCATCAGGTTTTTTATGTTCCTTCTCCTCGATTTGGTCATGAAAGTTTTCCATACGATCACTGTTTTCATTTAGCGAATTAAGCCATACCTCTTCTTTTGATGTATTTGAATCGTTCTTCTTCTCAATTTGGAATTCATCCTTGCTTTTGTTTTGATGAAAACTTCTCATGTTATCTCTGTTCTTGCTTCCCGAGCTATCCCATACTGTTTTTTCTGGCGTAATGTCCGGTTTTAGGTTTACAATTTCGTGCAACTGAAGATCATCCTTGTCAGGTTCCGGCTTACCATATTTATTCTCCATTCCTTCTTTGACTCCAACATCCGGGTGCTTGCGCGACACCTTCGGAAGCCCAGATGCACTACCGGAAGTATAAATAACTCGCTCTTCGATAGCATGTTCGTTGGTCGTATTCCACTGTTGCGATGTGTTCTTTGGATGGCTATGTTGTTTCTTTAGGCTTTTCTTTTTTGGTAACAGTTTTTCTGTTGAATTTAAAAGATGTGTCTTTCGATGCTCTTTTTTATGGAATGTTTGAATCTTGTGCTCCTCGATTTTATGTTCATCCGTAGGCGCAAACACAGGGGGCCTGTCGGTGTCCACAAGAACCACTCTCTTCGTTGCGTTAGAATCTATTCCTGACGCGACATCACTATGACCTAATCTACTTTTCCTTTCCTTTCTTTTATGAGTGATCTTTTTTCTCTTTTTCTTCGTCAAAGACGGCTTTGCCTGACCATCCGCCGATCCTGAGAATATCACATTCTTTCTCTGTCCTCGTTTGTTTTGCTTCGCCATAAGAACGCGAATTTCTCCTTCAAGATGCCTATTCTCTTCTGTGACATTGGTTAGTTTGTTTATCATTATATCCATCTTTTGCTCTGTTTTGCTTTCTTTGTGGTGTTCTTCTCCACTGGCTTCAAGTTTTATTTTGTGATGTTTAGTTTTGCTGCGCAGAACAGATTTACTGGGTAACTGGTCACTAGCGTTGTGATTTGAAGCTTGTAAATTACCAGTTTCAGTTGCTTTTATAACATTACGAGTTGTAATTTTCTTGTCGGGAAGCACCACGAATTCCTCGTCCACTGTCTGAATTTTGTTGTTCATTTGACTGAAATCTTTCTTGAAAGAATTTCGATTCTTCTTCTTCGGTCGCACGTCCTTGAAGTGAACGACATTCACGGACTGTTTTCCCGCCAAATCAGAACCAGAAAGAGATGAGTTGAAGTCAGACGGTTTTACCACAGTGCTGGAATTATTAGTGATGAAATAAACAATCTTAGGTTTAAACCTAGATTGTCTCGCTGGCACAATCTCACACGCATAGCCACTTGAACACGAAACTGTGAAACAGTTATCAAGAAACATGAAAATTAAGTCACAATCTCGTTGCTGACAACAAAATTCCACGCACTGGCTTGTAGAGTTGACTTTTCCATGCGTTGTGAAATTTCCAGCTTTATAACCCATTCTGAGAGTGACTTCGTTATACACTTCAGAATGCTTGCATGTTTTATTGATGCCGGCATTGGATTTTAACTTGGTTTGCGTTTCATTTTCGATCGCCTGTAGGACATCATTTATCGCCGGTAAAGTTGTTGGCGGTTTAGGCGTCGGTTTAGAATGATGGCGGTAAACATGAACAACTGATGGGTTGAAATTTGGCAGCAAAGATGGTGTTGTACCGCAGAGGAACTCGTCGAAACACATAACTAGGAAACAGCGATTGAAAGCATAAAACGCAACATCGCAGCTGCTTGCCTTGCAACACAGCTTAGTGCAGGCAGACGTCCCGTTAACCTTTCCCGCGTCCGTGAATTTTCCAGCATGGAGACCACCCCTTAGAGTTACATTTCGCTCAGTCAAGGAAGCGATGCAGCCAAGCGCGGTGTGTTGCGTTACAATGGGTGCTTTAGTCACGTGCTCTAAACCATCGTTTCCAACTGCTGTGGTCCGTTGTGTCGTGAAAATTGATACAGGAGGTGCATGAATTGGATTCATAGATGGTATATTGCTGGTTGTGTTACTAACAGCTACTGGTGTTAAGGCTTTCGGTCGAAGTGGTGGTAAAGTTGGCGGAGACTTAATGGGTTTGACAGTTGGAGTAGGTTTGCTGTTCGGCATTGGAGTTTCTGCCGACGTCTCGTCGCTCCCACTTCGTGAAACACGAGAAATCATTGGCTTAAAGTTCGTAGCCAAGGCGGGTGTACTTTCGCACATGCGTGGATTAGAACTTGAGCACGTGACCAAGAAACAATGTTGCAATACCATAAAGGCCAGATCACAGATAGGACTTGCGCAGCAGTGACCTGCGCACGTTTTTATATCATTTACTTTCCCAACCTCGTGAAATAGACCCGATGACATTCCGCCACGCAGCGTCTGGTTATACTCCACTCGGCGTGTTGTACAACTTGAAACTTCGACGTCAATCGCTTGTGTCGGCCTGGAAGGAACCATAGATTTCGTGGTCAGAAATGTATGTTTCCGGTGCATTTTATGTTTCTGCGGTTTTTGTTTGGGTTTGTTTGTAACACTGTGTCTTGAGGCAGTTGTAGTTGGCCTTAAAACATAATCAAGAAATTCCTTGCTAGTTGTATAAGTCAATTTTTGCGTGGATGTTGGCCTTTTCTTTCTCTTGAGATTGGCGGTTGGTGTAGTTGCAACCCCATCTGTTGGACTTAACTCTACAGCATCCCCCTTCGTATCAAGAAGATGTTTTACTTGAGTGGCAAAATCATTTTCACCGTTTGTGCCATGATATGACTTCTGAGGTTTTGAACGTTTCTTTGTTGTCGGCAAAGTAGGCTTAGTCCGCTGTTTCACTGCATTCGACATGGAAGGTGTGGATGAAATCTTGAGCAACTCAGAAGTCAAAGATTCTGTTTTAGTCGAAGCAGACGTCTTATGGGAACGGGTGGAAACTGATGCTATCGTAGGGCTATTCACTTTCTTCTTGGGTTTCATGAGCCGAAACAACTGCTTTAAGTCATTGTGTGACAATTTCTGATCCCTTTTCTTTTCCAGTTCATTCTTAAAGTGTTGAACTTTATGAGCTTTAGATGACTCAATTCTTGTGTTCTTCAGGACATTTCCATGCCTGTTACCATGTTTATTATAAGTAGTCTTTCTTTCTTTCTTTTTCTTCAGCTGTGGTGCTACCGTCACGTGTCTCACCTTGTGGTGAATTGCTAGGCTACCAAAGCCATCTTCAACTCTTTTCGCTTTTATTTTACGGTTTTTACTTTTATTGTTGTGTGATCGTGGCGTATTTTTCTTCTTATCTGATAATTTCTTTGTTTTTAAACTGTGTTTACTACTGTCATTAAGATAAATTACTGGCGCGGGGAGGGTCGAAGACGATGTAATATAATCAGCTTTAGCACTGCTGTGAGACTGTTCCACTGTTTCCTGCTCGTCCATAAATGACGCCAGTTGGGAAACATTGCTCCGCTGCACGTGTGCAACACGTGGCGTGAACGCGCTATGTCTGACCGGAACTGTCTGACATCCTTTTTTGGTGTAGCACGTGACGAGGTAGCACCGCTGCTTGAGCATGAAAGCCACATCGCAGTCGTTAGAGTCGCAGCACTTGTTGGTACACTCATCCATGTTCTCAACCCTCCCCTGGTCTCGGTAATAGCCCGATCGGATACCGTTGCGTAGCGTAACATTGTAAGAGATCGGGCTTCTGAGACAAGAGGTGGGATGAGAAAATGAGTGTTGTGAAGAACCCTCTAAAGTCTTTGCTAGCCCAGGTGTACGTTCAGACTTAACTCCCTCCTTTCTAATTGATTTGTCTTGCTCGTGATGAGCCGTAGAGATTGCGTTCACACTGGTTGGTAGTGACGTTAGCAAGCTCGTTTTAAAGCCTGATGATACAAAGGTCGATGTCAGGCTTGGTGTGACTTGATGCTGGTAAAGCGATACCGAGGCGTTCAGAGTTTTGTTCCCACCTTGTTGAAGGCTAAAAGCTCTGCTTCGATTTGTAGAAAGTGCCTTGAAACTTTCCTTTTCTAAATTTGTGATGCTACTTCGCAGCGCAAGTTTTTCATTGGGAGTCGAAGGAGACGGACTCAACAATCGCGCGAGCTGTTCTGAATTAAATCCACTAATTGCATTAGAGAAAGCAGATGTTTTCTCCCTTTCAAATGTTTCACTTTCATTATTTCCTTCCATAGCGGGAAGGGCGGCATCGAGTAGAGAGATCGTCTTTGTTGATTTATGCGTAAACAAACTCGTGGAATTTATGTCTGGAGACTTTCTAACATACACAATTCTTGATCTGTATTTTACCGTCTTGGCAGGTACACTCTCACAGAGTTGTTTGCTGTGACATCTGACCGTAAAACAATTTTCCAACAACATCAGCGCAACATCGCAGTGATCTTCTCCACAGCAAAAGTCGACACACTGTTCCATATTCACGACTTTTCCTTTGTCCTTAAAATGACCTGCGTTTAACCCACCACGAAGTGTTGCATCGTGGTTTGGTTCGCTTTTGGTGCAATTATGACGCGATTCTGACTGAGGTGTAAATATTTTGGAAAACAGCAACTGCGATGGTGAAGGTTTAATCTCCAAAGAGCGCAGCAGATTTAATGTTGTAGAAGTCCTTATGGACTGAGATGAAGTGTACGAAGCTTGGTCAACTTTGGCAGTTTTCAAACTTAAGTCTGTCCCTGTTAACGAAGCACTCGAGCGCGTCGCCGCGGTACTTGACAGGTTAAGCGAAGGCGTCGCGATGTTTTTCAGAACATTACTGAAATCACCTTGATCTCGTCGCACTCGAGAAATGAAAGCAATCCTGGGTGTGAAAGTCACATTTCTTGCTGGAACAGGATGGCACAAGTGGTCATTATAACATGCGATGGTATAACATCGAGTCAACAGCATAAACGCTACACTACAAAACTGCCAACGGCAACACTGTTCAATGCATTTCCGCATATTTTGCACGGGTCCTTGGTCTTTAAAAACCCCGGCATTAATCCCGCCACGCATGGTTGCATTGTAATAAACAACTGTGCTTTGACATATTTCATCTTCCGGAAATGCTCCCCCAGTTTCTAAGTTAAGCCCTGGTGAACTTACATCTCCCTCGCTTTCAGCCCATCTAGAGCTCAATTGTGGTGAATTCACTCGCATCGACGATGGCGTAATTGTTTTATAAAGTGCATGACTTGTGGTTTTTCGACGTGTTGACATACCTATTGTTTGAATCAGTCCAACGTTTTCGTGTTTGTTGACGTTAACTGGTTCAATGGCTGATTCGATTAACGCCCCTTGAACAGGTACGGCGGGTGGCACAGTTTGTGACACTGACCCCATGTGGTGACCAATAAAATCACTCGTAAGCGTCGAGAGCCTGCTACTTGTCATATTCCCTGGGAATCCGCCCGTCTTGCCAATTACAGCTGAAAAGGTACTTGACTCTCGGGGATATTTTGAAGCTGTCAATAAACTTTCAAGATCATTTCTAATCCTGATGCTGAGCGAAGATGGTTGGACCAATCTCGCGAGGAGATCTCGTACAACACCCGTTTCATCTCTTGACACACGCACCATTTCACTAAAGTAGCCGACGTTTCGCGCAGGAATACTCTCACAAAGCCGGGGACTAAAGCATGTGACTAGAAAGCATCTCTTCATGATCATAAAGGCCACGTCACATTTTGTTGCGTGGCAACAATGATTGACGCATTCCTTAGTGTTAGTTACAACACCAATGTCCAGGAATGACCCTGCGTTAAGTCCTCCACGTAAAGTTACCTCTGTTTCTGTGTTACCATAGCGACAGGTGTCGTGGAAATAACCCACACTGCTTTTGCTTTCTGTTCTTACGAGTTCAGATGAGGAAGATAATATGTTAGTACTAACTTGTGTTTTTGTGATTTTCTTCAAAAGACTTGCAGATGTAATTTTCGAATTTAAATTTCTTTTTATATAGGCCAATTGCGGTTGAAAGATTAAACTACGTGCAGGAATACTCGTACATAACGTCTCATTGTAACAGAAGACTGTAAAGCAACGGCTTAACAGCATAAAAGCAACGCTGCAGTTGCCTCTACTGCAACATAGTTCAATACATCTGTCCATACTTTCAACGTTTCCTTCATCTTTGAACAGTCCACTTTTTATTCCACCACGGAGAGTTACATTTTGTAACGTACTTGAAACCTCGCAGAAGGGCGTTTGTGTACCGTTTTCCAGCTTGGGTGTTGGTATACTGGCACTGACTTTAACTGACTCACTGACAAAGAGGCCGATGGTAGATATCTTGGATTTATGACTTGACATCGAGATGTCCTGTTGGATGTTAGAATTCAATGTTTCGGACACATTCTGGCCACTTTCTCCTTTGGGTAACATCATTCTGTTTTGCATGTATATCACTCTGGGTCTGAAAGTGAGAGTCTTGGCAGGAACGCTCTCACAGAGTCTCTTGCTCTTACAAGTGACCAGAAAACATCGCTTTAAAAGCAAAAATGCCGCATCGCATGTTTTCGAAAAACAGCATTGGCTAATGCATTCGGCGTCGTTGTTCACTTGTCCAATTTCTTTCAGCAAACCAGCGTGTATTCCGCCTCGCATTGTTGAGTTGTTGTGGACTGGCGAATGCTTACACAAAGCTGCTTTGTGAATTCCAGTGATATTAAAAGCCACTTCCGACAAGGGTTGCATCGCCAGTGATATGTCTAAACCTTTTGATGGCCTACGTTGCAATGAGCTTGAAGACTTGGTTGCTGTTTCAACTGGAGACACTGACGTGATGACGGATTGTTTAAAAATTTCTCCCGAAACGGTTGCTGTTTGTCTTCTAAGACCAGAATTCCATATTGATAAAACATGCGAGGCTGTTGGAATGTTCCTAGACGTATATCGAGAGCTATTTCTAACAACAACAGAGCTACTTGACAACAAATCATGATGATTGGTGTTCTTTTTAGTTAGAATATCTTTGATGCTTTTAAGTAGCTGTGCAAAATACCCGAACATGCCAGCCTTTGCATCATGTCTTGTTTCGTCAGCTGATTTTGTGTGCAGTACTTTTGTTTTGTGGTGAGGAGTTGCTTTAACATCTTGACTTTCCTTTGGCACTGACCGTGACCCAAGATGTTTTCCTGGCGCACTTGGAACAGGGGTGTTTCTCAATGAAGGTGTCGGCATTTTGCTGTGTATTATTTCTGATGATGGAACCACGGACGATGGAATCGGTTTGCTGGCATTTATGGAATCTGTGCGGCGTAGAAGAAATGGATGTCCAGCGTGGTTGCCATTTGGAGAAGGAGCTCGAGAACGTAAGTTGGGAGATGTTCTAGAAAACGAGGATAGCCGAACGTCGTTAACGATAGACACACTTTGAACACTTTTCGCCTTGCTACGTGTAGTTCTTGATGCAGTGCTGGCATATTTTACAGTTCGCTGTGGTGTAGATTCGCTGTAAGTGTTAACTAAACTCGTCCGTGAAGTTGTGACTGAAAATTTCCCGATAAACTCTGCTTTATCTAATTTCTCTTTCTCATTTACAACTGGCCTTCTTCCACTTGTTGATACTTTGGCAGCTAAGTTGCTAGGCAACCGATTTGACATGGCAACCGAAGGTGCCCGTGGTGATTCGGCATGAAGAGGTTTGATTTGTTCTAGTAACACTCCTGATATCGGTGTCGAGTCTGATGTCACGTCACTGGATAAATGCTGCTGTGTGGAACTTGATGGATGAAGTACTTTGATTTGCTGCAATAAACCACCTGCAAATGGTGGTATTTCCATGCGCTTTTGCTTCACTTCAGAAGATGGCAGATGATTCAATCCTTTCTGGTTACGAAAGGAAAGGCCCGACCGGGAAGCAGCGTTTCCATTATCAGTCATTGATGAAAAATAAGCAGTCGAAGAAACAATGCGGTGTGGAGTGGCGTCGGATAACATAAGGCTCTTTGTTCCATAACTGTTATCTTTTCCTGGCGTGTCTCCTTCATCAAACGCCGAGGAGTGACGCGTTCTATCAATAGAGGTAATAGACGAAGGTAATCGTTGCCCAGGATAAAGAGACGTATTCGTTTCAAACACTGATACGCGAACGTTTTGGGTTGAAAGTAGAGAACTTTCTCGAGGAGCCGTTTTAGACGTTTGAAGCAAAGGTGTCAAGATTGTCAACGATTCAAGTATAGAATGCGTTTGTAGAGGTAACGTACGCTTGTTTAAATGCTGAGGAGATGACAAGTTTGAATGAATGGATGAAGTAACGACCCTTCGCTTTGATAAACCAGATATACTCACTAAGGAGTTCGGTTGAAGGGACACAGAGATGTCTATCTTCTTTTCTGTGATATCAGTGTATGTCAGCTGTGATGTCAGTAGTGAAGATCTCTCCAGCAACGGATGACTACTTGGCGCTGTCACCCTTACGTTTAGAAGGGAAGAACCGTTCTTGATTTTGCTAACTGTTGGCGCTTCTAGCATATAGAACACGGCTTTCGTTCTCGTTCGTAGACTAGAAACCCGTGTTGGAGTAACAGTTAGTGCATTTATACCATTGAAAGGAGGTGGCGATGTAAACGATGAATGAACAATATTAGTTATCACTGAATAGCTAGATGATGTTGACGTGGGAGTAGCTTTCATTCCTTGGGCTGTGGATGGTGCTATTAAGCCTGTCATGATTCCCTTTATGTTTACTGCATCGCGTGTTCTTGCCGCTTGTACCCCTTTTGGTTCGATCCCGGTTGCTGTTTTACTACCAGGAGGGTCTTTAATCTTTGTCAGTTGAAAACGTTTTCTTGTCGAAAAATGAGTATCTTCATGGTATGAAGCACCTATAGAAGGGTTACTGGAGTGTGGTACATAAGACGATTCAGGAAAAACTGATGCGATATTTCCTCGTTTATACTGGTTCACATTATCACTTTCTCTGGGTTGTATGCTGGACATCTTCTCTGAAGTAGATGTAAAATTACCAGAATGATACCTGTGCGCCATGACAAAGCCACTTGAAATGGGATGAATGTTTTTAGCAGGTGACAGTTGTCCAGTTTGTGGAAAAGGTGTTCTTAACGTACTCCACGACATAAGAAGGGGTAAGGTGAATAAAGATAGCCCAGCATTTGATCTTGTTTGTCCTGGTGATGATGTTCCATGAATTCTCGATGACTGTAATTGGGAAGCGTTTCCTGTAACGCTCTTTCTAGCACCGTCATTTATGCTTGAAACAACACTCATACTAAGATGCGAATCAACTAACGAAGGTTCATTGCTGCTCATTAGGATTGTACGCTTATATTCCTTCTTAACAACCCCACTTGATTCCATCATTTTAGGTCCTGTTTGGATACCAACAGTTGAATGGCTGCTTGATGTCATCGCCTTAAATCCAATGATTGATGGAGTCAAGGTGCGTCCGGATTGTACCACTGAGGAATTAACTTGGAATATAGTTGTTTGTTTCGAAATTCCACCCAGCTGACTAACAATGTTTCTTGACCTTTTCACGTCAGCCAGAGTCACTGCTGATATTGACTGAGTTGTAAATCCTATAGAAGTGGTAGGTGTACTTCTGCTGCTTCTTGTTGCGTCTTTTTTTATACTAATCGGAGATGCATTTAGAGTAACATGATTTAGAGTAACATGGGGTGTGTGGAGATGCGCCTTTAAATGTGACTTTGCGAGTGAGGAAAAGATATTTGATGAACCAAGCGTTGGAGAGACGGTTGTTAATAAGTCTGAACTGCTGAACGACTTCAAAACAGAAGAGAGATTTGATAATGATTCCATTGTTCCATTTGAAGTTTCTTCAACCCTTACACTTCCAAGAACTGGTGTAGGTTCTACCAGAGCGGAAAAAACATTTGAGGACCGCAATGCAGGATTTGAAGCTGTTATTTTTTGAAGCGTTGGGAAGAGACCTGACGATTCTTTAGGTGATAGTGTGAGGTCCAGCAAAGCAGGGACACCATATGAAGATTCCACTATTGGGATTGATTTCCCCTTAACATTATTTTCGGCTTGAAAAGTAGATTCCTTCGATACTTTTAGTGCAGGATTTGAGCTTGAAGATACGCTGCCACTAGTAGATGAGTTCGAATTTCCTTGAAGCAGGGAGAAGGCATTAGAGCTTTGCAATACCATTTTGATGCTGGCGGTGAAATTCGCGATAGGTGCTTTAGACAATGAGCTCCCGATGCTTCTACTGTCATTTGTGCGTTCCAGTTGAGATCTGCGAACAGCTAGTTCTTCTTCATCAGATGTAGTGTTCACATAGCCTATCCCACCACTATGATACTTTTCGAGTAACTCCTTTGGAATCATCTTTAAGAAATAAGCTACTTCAGCCTTGTTCCTCGCTAAATAAACAACGGTCGGTCTATAGAACTCTGACTTGGCTACAACAGTTTGGCAATCAACTTCATTAGAGCACGACACCAGATGACATCTGGATCCTAACATGAAGACCGCGTTGCAAACGCTCGCCTTGCAACATAACGCAACGCATTCGTCAACATTGGCTACCTTACCCACTGACTTGAAGTCTCCAGCGCGCTTTCCTAGCTTAAGCCGTACGCCACGCAATACAGGGCTACGAATGCAGGACCCTTCGCTGACGACTAAAGCTTTCGTTGGCAAATCTTTGTTTTCTAACGTTTTGTTGTGATGGGTTTTATTTACACTAAAATCGTTCATCTTGGATGTCTCAGTGTGACTAATGAGCTGCTTTATAAGTTTTGCTTCGTCACTACTGCGCGCCACATACGCAACCTTCAAGTTGCTCTTCGTTTCTTTATCTTTAACAGGAACAGCCTCGCAACTTCTTTTGTTGGTACACGCCACTATATAACACGTCTCGTTTATAAGAAGGGCCACGTTACATTCCAGTGTCTTGCAGCACATGTCAACGCACTGTTCCATCCCTTCAACCAGACCTTCATTTTTGACATCTCCAGCCTTCAAACCACCACGTAATGTAGAGTTATTAAAAACGAAAGTGTGAGTGCAAGCGTAGGATCTTTTCCTGTTGTTGGTATTTTCATCCTTTAGTAGGCTGTAATCGCTCTTAAAAAAATACGCCTCATTTTGCCCCGTGAATACGTCATTTTCGTTCTTGTTGCTCGAGGAGCTTGCTGTTAAAAGCAGAGATGCGTTGACCTGAGTTCTGGATGTGAATAATGGCGGACCATAACTGAGTGAGCTTCTTAAGCGTGATACCAATGGCTTGCTTATAATGGCACTATCAGGCAATGACGTTAATATTGGCGTCGTAGGGCTTGTGCTGTCTAAGAACTTTTCATCATCTGTCTTGTTTACTTCTATTTTAGCGGTGGTAGAAAACGTTCGTCCAGCTCCAATATTAACGCTTTGATACATACTTGCAATGGACGACGTCTTGAAAAATGACGCTCTTGGAATAAGGACCTCTTGCTGTGATAATATAAGTGAGGGAATTTCATGCCTCTTGACATTCAAATTGGAAACATGTGCGTCGAGGACCTCACTGTTTGTTTCAATCCGAACCCGTGTGGGTTGAATGGAGTGAGGTCCAACATATTCATTTGACACGGTATGCGTGTTATCTCTTCTCGCGGTGTTTTCCAGTGGTTTTGAATTCAATGTCAATGTTTCGTTTCGAACTTTGTTAGCTTTTTGAACATCTTGCATGAACATAGAGCGATTGACATGCTCTTTGGAAGCAGTCAACAAAGTTATTTGGGTTTTCTTAAAAGGCGACAAGACATGTCCCAAGTTCTTTCGCACTGCAACAAATCTGTTTATTATAAACGCTTTCTTGGTTCCTATAAAATGACAACCTCTCTTCTTAAAACAAATCAGATTATAGCAGAACTGATCGATAAACATCGCAGCACCACAACCGTGATATTCACAACACGCTTCGGTGCATTTTTTCATGTCTTTGATGTCGGGAAGTCGAAGAAATTTCCCAGCTTTCAATCCTCCAGTTATATTTACGTTCTGTTGCTCATCAGTAATATCACAATGCCCTTCTAAGATGCTCTTGGTAAAATGATTTATTTGACCCACCTCCGCGTCACTGGTGGCATGGCTTTTGCTTTCACCTTGTGTTCTATTCACAAACGCTATAGACGTTGTAAAGTGCCCTTTCTTGGCCGTCACTGTCTCACAATCTCGCATGGTGGCGCATGAAACGGAGTAGCAGTTGTTATCAATCATAAAAGCAGCATCACAAGAAGGACTGCTGCAACATGCCTGCAGACAACTGTTCATGTTCCTTACTTTGCCATGTGCTGTGAAATTTCCTGCTTTTATACCTCTTTTCAGTGTAAGCCCATACTGGGTCTGTTCCGTTTGGACACAGCCTCCATCGGTTGTGACAGGAAGAGTAAAATTTTGAAAATAACTTGTCTTCTTTAAAGCCATATACGTTTTGAATTTCTTTGATCTTGCAATCACTGGAAGGCATCGTTTCTTGTTTTCTGCGCACTTGACAGAATAGCAATTGTGTTCGACCATAAACGCAACGTCACAATTCGGCGAACGACAGCATTTTTGTATGCAAGAAGAAAAGTCATCAACGAATCCGTGATCTGTGAAGTTTCCTGCGTTTATTCCCCCATTGAAGGTAACGTCTCTGAGGATGCCTCTAAGAAGAGGACAAGGTTGGTGCTCTTTGATCTTAGACGCTCTCTTCGGGTCTGACTGGAACCGCTTCTTGGAGAGAGTTTTACGGAAGTAAACAATCGATGTGTTAACCTTGTGTGACTTTGATGGGATGGCGTGACAGGCCTTGTCACTGATACAATCGATTGTAAAACAGTTATTGAGAATCATAAAAGCCGCGTCACAAACCTTTTTCGAACAGCAAATATTCGAGCAAGCTTGGATGCTATCAACAGTGCCGTAATCGGTGTAGTTCCCGGCGCTCATACCAGCAAGGAACGTCATGTTTTTCAGAATTGTAATGTTCTTAGCGCAGTTTTTAATCGTGAAATTGCTATCCGTAAGCAGTGACGAAGCTGTTGGGTGACTATTGGTAGTGTACGGTAACCGAAGCATTCTGTCCTTAAGGTACACCACACGAGTATTGATCACAGTTGTCGCAACAGGCAGCACTTCACAGGTCTTCTGACTGTAACACTGTATGGAGTAACAGGTATGTCCTACCATGAATGCCACGTGACATGTTGGATGATAATAACAAAGCTCTACGCAGGTCTCCATGGTTTCAACTTTCCCGCGGTCGGTGAAAACGCCAGCTTCCAGTCCACCACGGAATGTGACGTAGGTAAATTCCTTACTGCGGTCGACATGGCGTGTTCCTTTTTGCCCTTGAGTGTGATTGACAGGATGTGTCATGCCAACAACACTCGAAACGGTTTTGAGTTCACTGATAGAGAAAGTGTCAGCTTGGCTTATTTTATTTGTAGTACGTTTGTCTGCAGAAGCCAAGGTCGCAGCTAGACCGGCCGAGAGAGGCGTAGTTTCGCTAGTGCTTTTAGCTGTAACTGATACTCCATTGTGGCTGGGTGTTATAATTAGCTTTCTTGACAGAGTACGTCTTGGAATTGAGGTAAGGTGAGAAGTATGCAAAGTTGTTGAGTTGATTCTGTGTGCTTGTAGGAAATCCGAACTTGAAGCAGAATGCACCATTCCACTAGAGCCTTCTGTAATGCTTTTGACGACAAGACGTGAACTTTTGTTTGTGGTTCTAATGCCTGAAGAATTTATTTTAGTTGTCGAATTGCTACCATTTACCAATTCTCGCTTGGTCTGAATCATAGCTTCTAGTTTATTTAATCTCCTTAACAGAAGTTCTGAAAGCCTGTTGTGCTTTTTGTCCGCTCTTGTTAAGGACCCTGGACGTTCTATATGAGACCTTTCAACCGCATTGATGTTTCCCGAGCGTTCTACATTGGACCTTTCAGTCGCTTTGATGTTCTGGTCTTTTCTCTTTATCTGCAATGCACTCAGCACTGAAGATATTCTTTTTAGCTTGGATGAAATGCCTTCAAGTTTGGAATTGACCTGGTTGGATATATCGCCAGAGCCGTTACCTCTTGTTGCAGTTTCAGTAAAAGGCAACGACAAGTTAGTTGAAGTTCTGAGATGATTGTTAGTCTCACGCAAAACAAGTTTCTGTAGATGACCCAACATGTTTTCAAGTCGAGAAACGGAATGCACTAACCCTGTTTCATTCTTTAAAAGCTCTCCAATGTGTCGAACAGCAAGGTGAAAGGTAGGGCTTGAGACTATTCCACTCGCAAGCGCACGAACCACTTTCTCTCTTCCTTTCACTTTACCCAGAGTATCTTCAAGAGTCCTTGAGAGAGGCGTCGATGTTACGTTCACTGATTTCCTTATAAATGCACCAATGGACGATGGCTGGAATGCAACAAGAGTGGTACTGATGGAAGCGCTAATGTCCTCAATTTTGACAGTGTCTGATGAAACAGAAGGAGATCCAAACTCGTCTGACGGAGTGTTCATGTTTCCATGCCCACTGGATGAAATTGCTGTGATATCTATTTTTCGATATTGAGAAGAATTTGTTAAATTATTTTCATCTTGCTGTGACAATGCCAAAGATTTTGTGACATTTGTTAGTGACTCCAAATCTACCCTGCGCTGAAGTGAGACTGAAGTAGCATTTTCTGTCGGTTTAACTGATTTTATACCTTCCAAACTATTTAATGTTCTCGTCTCCAAAATGACTCTGTTTGATGATACTTGTACCTGTGTTGGTACGTTAAGTAGTGCTGGAGTTCTGACTACATGTTCATGTGAAACACGCGAAAATGTTGCCTCGCCATGTGGACTTGACTTTGATATCACAATGCCCTGATTAGGAAGCGAGTTGAGCGTGGACTTTATTGGCCATCTATTTAACAGTGACAACTCAGCCACCATTTCCTGCTGTAAATCACTTGTTGAAGAAAGTTCTACTCTCGAAGGAGATGGCACTAACGGGGCATTCTTCTGTGTGAAGGTCGGTTCCAAAGGTGACACATTTTCGCTAAAACGTGTTGATACGATTGATGTTGGTTGTTCTGCCTTCGAAGTTGAGTTAACGTGCAATGTCGAAGAAGGCATCATAGAAGTTAAAACAGGCAATAAATATAATGGTGGCATCGATGATGCACCATTTTGAGATGTTGCACGTGATGTTTTCTGTTTAAACGATGGAACTCGATAAGTAGAAGGCGAGGGTTCACTAGAATTATCTGATCCTTCTATATCACCCATGCCCATAGCAATATTTCCCTCTGTTATTGTGAACGCCAAATTAGGACTCTGAACCGGTATGTTACTTTGTTTTGCTGTTGGAGAGAAGAACGAAATGGCAGCAAATAATTCGACATCGTTCCCATACCTTCTTACATCAGGGCTGTTGGTCTGCACAAATGAATTCGAGGAACGCGTTTCACTGGTATAGATTTCTGATAAGCTGCCAAGCTCTTCTAGCTTTGGTGTTGCAACCGGAATTTCATCTCTTTTCTCATCCAACTGGGAAGACCCATAAGAAGATACAATGCTTGCACGGACTAAACCCGAGGTTTTGGCATCGGAAGAGGAAACTGAAAAATGCGACTTGCTGGAAGAGTCGTCTGCCATACTACCAAGCTCTCCTGGTGTTGGTGTTGTGACGGAGATTTCATCCGGATTTGTCCTAACATGACTAGCCGACTGGGCATTCTGTTCAGAGTCAGACAACGTCATTGAATGCATTACACGTAACGTTCCTACATCGGTAGCTTGTTGCATTTCTTTGTGTGACACGTCTTTCAAGCTAGCAAGTCTGTCTAGGCTTGACATGGTCACAGACACTTCATCTGGTGTCTTGGGCTGTGCATTCTGTTCAAGAGACGTTATGATAGTTGAATATACCACGGCACCTAATGGGCTGCTGATATCGGTAAAGAAAGTTTGCGTCTCTCTAGGAACGTCGTTTGACACACTAAAAAAGCCTTCTAATAAGCTGCTGATATCGGTAAAGAAAGCTGGCGTTTCGCTAGGAACGTCGTTTGACACGCTAGAAAAGCCGTCTAATGGGCTGCTGATATCGGTAAAGAAAGCTGGCGTTTCGCTAGGAACGTCGTTTGACACGCTAGAAAAACAGTCTAATGGGCTGCTGATATCGGTAAAGAAAGCTGGCGTTTCGCTAGGAACGTCGTTTGACACGCTAGAAAAGCCGTCTAATGGGTTGCTGATATCGGTAAAGAAAGTTGGCGGCGCTCTAGAAACGTCGTTTGCCAAGCTAAAAAAGCCGTCTAATGACAGTGCCGTTACGACAGGGATTTCATCCTTTTTCTGTTCTATTCTGGAAGATCTACTCAGCTGTACATATTGTTTAGGAGAACTAATGATGGTTGAATGCATCAATCTAAGGCTGTTACTACCAGGAGTTAAAGAATTCATCTCTTTAGGATAGGCGTTTGACAAGCTTGGAAGCTCTCGTAATCTTGGTGTAACAGAAGGGATCTGATCGCTTTCCATCTGTATTCTGGACGACCTGCTGGGCAGTACACTCTGTTCAGAAGAAGAAACTATCACAGTTGGATACATCGCACCAGAGCTGTTGGTTTCGACAAAGGAACTTAGTGAATGTGTCTCGTTGGACGAAAGCTCCGAAAATCTTGCAAACTCGTCCAATCTTGATGTTAAAACAGAAACTCCATCCAGCCTATCCTGTAACATAGAATGACTTTTGATCTGTGTATTCTGTTCAGAGGTTATGACGACTGAATTCATTATGTTAAAGCTGTTAGTATCGGCAAAGGATTTTGAAGACTTCTTCTCTAAGGAAAGGATGCTTGACAAGCTAGGAAGCCCTTGTAAGTTCGGCGTGACGCCAGGTATCTGATATTGTTTCATTTCCGAAATTTCTACCACGGAAGAGTTCCTCAAATCTTCATTCTGATTCGTATGCAACATCCTGAAGCTGTTTGTATTAAGAAAGGAAGTTGAAGGATTTATTTCAAAGGAAAGAACATCTGATAAGCTAGGAAGCTCTGGCAGTTTTGGCTTGAAGGCAGAAATCTGATTTTGTTCCATTTCCGCCATAGATGAATTATGCAACTGTGCGTTCAGTTCAGAGGAGGTTCTAATGGTTGAACGCATCTCGTCAGAGCTGTAAGTACCACCATAGGAGGTTGGATTATACATCCCGCTTGGAGAGTTGGCTGATAAATTAGGAAGCTCATTTAATCTCGGTGTGATAAAGGGAATTTGATCTCGCTCGACTTGCATTCTAACAGACCTAGATGCCCGTGTAATCTGCTCCGAAGACGATATTCCGCTGGTGATTTCTTGAGTAATATCACGTGTACTTGCTGAAGGAGTTGGTGCAGTATCAGAAACCGTCCTCCACTGATGAACATTCTGGCTTTGTTGTAACAACCCCGACGTATTATCGCTACTTTCAAACGTCAAAAATGTTTTAAACGAAGTGCCACTAAGCATTCGCATCGAGTTTTCCTTAGAACTAACAGTCAACGCTTCACTTGTGTGCGGAATAAATGAAGACACGAAAGACCTGCTACTAGTTATATCGCTGGTGGCCTTAAGCAAACTCTCGTTGTTAATGATCTTTCCTGTTGGCAACACTGTAGCATTGTAATCTTCCAAGGCAGCTTCTGCCTTCTCTGGTATTTCCTTACCTCCTATTTCTGATTTTGTGAATACTGACAGGCTTTGCAGGTTCTCTTCAGTTGCTTTAGGAGCAAACGTTAACGTTTCCAGAGGAAGTGAAGAACTGTTTGGCGAATTCCAAGACAAGACACTTTGGGGAGTAGGCACTACTGACGCGACACCTAAGCGTGAAGTCATCCCTGAAAATGCCACTTGTTCGTTAGGCAGTACGTTTTCAGAGATTACTGGCAATGTATGTGTTTTATTTGGGAGCTGATCATCAGCTTCATTTTCTGTTCTGGAAGCTTCGGTCTTGACAGAGAGCAACATCGAAGTCTCACGAATTGGTTGTGTCATTTCGTCCGAACTATAGATATCTGTGACGACACCAAGCTCCAAGGGTGAGGATGTTATTTCATATTTCTCCCTCGTTGAACTTACAGCAGGGGTGCGTTTACTAAGCTCATCTTCCGACGCCAGTAACGGTTCGACTGTCATCTTAGGAGTTTCAAGAACCATACGGGAGTCCAATATTGGTGAATTTGGGTTACGTGTTAAAACAGGGCTGGCTTCAACGCTATATGACTGCACTGGAACCAAATCCAGTGAGTGAACAGAAAAGGGTACCTCCGCGAGTGTACTTATTACGAGGCTTCCAGATTCTGTCATTGATGCCTGCGATGGAGGAGAAGATAGCAAATCATGTGTTGGGCTTACTGGAAAGCTGGATGTCGGGAGCTCTTGTAAATCCTGAAAAGTGGCGGTAAATAATGATCCCGAGTGTCTTACAGCTTCCGAATCTGATGGAAAGGTGATAGGCCTACTTACTACTTCAACGATGCTTTCAGTTTCAGACGTCTGTGCAGCAATAGTAGAGAGCTCCTGGAAATATTTTGAACTTTCCGAATGGTTTTTTAAACTTGAAATCACGCTTCCGTAAATTCCTAAGGTACTGGTCTCTGAGTTTAGCATGGGTATTTTTGTGTTCTTGGAAATTCTCGAAAGCTCCGTTTTTTTGACAGCTAGAGAAGTGTCCGCGTGAACAAACGTAGCCGTTCGTCCAAGTTCGGATCTGGAATCGTTCAAAGTCAACAATGGTTGCGACATCAAAACGTATTGCGGTGTCGTCTCATTAGCAAAGATGTCCGTTTCCGTTTCATTAGAGACTAGCACAGTGTCATTAGAAGTCATTTCTTCATCAGCTTTGCTATCATTCGCTATATCAACAAATCCACTGCCGTTAGAATGAATGTTCCGTACTTCGACTGAGCTGACCGGGAAGAAGCTGCCCATAGTGAAGGTGGCGTTCTCTGTGTCTCTGTTTGCGGACGCTTTGGAGTTTCGCTTGTTGGAAGCTGACTTGGCTTTGTCGTTGTGTGGAATTGTGTCTGCTGAAATTAACCAATGAATTCCTTTAGATTTCTTAGGAGTTTTTGAATTGAGAAAACAGGAAATAGTACATTCTTTGTAATCTGCCAGGCGATTATAATAAACTATACTTGATGGCATTTAAACATAGATGCGCCAAATTGTTCAAACAATGTTTAAACACTTTTGCTGCAGTAAGATTTGCGAAATTTCCCAAGGGCTGGTCACGCGTTTCGTGGGGGAGTTAAGATCGCGTGACGATCCCGAAGGATGTCTGTGTTGGAAGTATCTAAACTAACGCTTGGGAAAGCCCACCTCGTAGCCTGATTTTATACATTATGACCCATTATCGGGCCCAAGGTACAATCAATTGGCCTTATTCTGTTATTACAAAATAAGAATCCCTTAAAATCTAGATTATAGTTGAAATATGTCCGAACCGGTGCCATCGGAAGACCATACCGCTTATTTATCAGGGGCGTTCCTGGCCAGTTTTTACCAGTAAGCCAGGGGGCACAAGTTGAAAAAAGAAAAGGTTAACATAGCATAATATACGGAAAGACATCGCGTTGTCATTTTGTAGCTGATAAATTTAAAAAAACTTGCAAGCCAGTGCTTACTTGACCTACAGGCAGGTACGCCCCTGTTTATATTCCGAAATACAGCCAATCAAACGCACTCAAATCCCTTTTAATAACTTACCAATATGTCGACGGTTCCCATGTTTTATCTTGTACGCTATTTGGGGATGATACTCAGAGGAGCGTGACGGGATCGCATCACACAACATTTCATTGTGACAGGACACCAGAAAGCAGTTGTCCTTCAACATGAGAGCCACGTCACACACTTTATGGCTGCAGCATTCTTTGATGCAAGCCTCCATGTCATCAACCTCTACCAAGTATTTAAACTTTCCAGAATGCGATCCGCCACGTAACACTTCCTCATGGAGCACTGGACTGAAGTCGCAGGCCAGGGACGCGGATTGTTCTGAAGTATTCTCTGGTTTAATCAAGTCCTTTATCACACCCACTGAGCGAGACGAGTTTGAAATGTGTGTCTCTGGGCATTTAAGATTGCCATGACAATTCATGGAATAGCAGGTGCCATTTTCCTGCAGAGCAACTTCACAGCCACTCGTCTGACAACAAAGCTTTGTACAATCACCCAAATCGTGCGATGAAGAATGCACAATAAAAGACCCGTCCTCGAGGTTGTACTTTGGCTCACTGATGTCATCCAACACACAACGGAGCCTGTGACTTATGACGTCGGAATCTGCCTCGTGAGCTTTGAAGCCATCCAACGAGTTGTCGTCAAAAGGACGAATGAACGCCATGCGTGGGTGATACTTATTTGCATAGTGCGCCTTAACGCTTGTGCACTTTTCTTTGCTGAAGCATTGGACAGTGTAACAGACCTTCGCAACCATAAAGGCTAGATTGCACTCGGGCAGACGGCAACATTCTGATACACACTCTTTCATACTTGTGGCATTGTCCTGTCTGGAAAATATTCCTGCATAATAACCCCCTTTTAAGGTCACTCTATTAACTACTTTGGCTTGGGTGCAAAGACCTTGCTCTTTCGCAAATTGTTCATGTGCAGGACGCTTTTCTAAGCTTTTTAAAGAGAGGTAGTTCGTTTGACTGTTTGCTTCTGGTAATTTCACTTGGAAGTTCGAATTGTGTGAATGATTGTCATCTATGACTTGCGAAGAAATGCTGTTTGTTGAATTGCTGCCATCGTGCAGGGCATCAGGTGATACCATTTTAAAGCTTGAATTTGTAAAATTGTTGTTCTCTGGGATATGCGTCGTCCCAAGATAAGCGTCTTCCTTCGAAGGAAGTTTTGCAATGGACAACTTAACATTTGCAGGTGGTATCTCGGTTGGTATCTGGTTACGTAAAGACGCATTACTTTCTGGGCTGGTCGATGGATTGCTAGTATCGTCACTGGTGTCTGGCAATACCGTTTCAAAGCTGGAATTTGCCAAATCTTTTTCTTCCGGTGCGTAGTTTTGCCACCAGAATTCTGAACCGTTTGTTTTCACTTCCACAAAATCTGACGAGGGGACCTCTGGTGGTAGTGTCGCCTCGGGTTCAGCATTCTCTTCAGAGGTAACATCCTCAAGAGATGTATTGTTCAAAACTACTGCGTCTGGTGGAAAAGAAACGTTCGCGAAGGGTGCGGCTGTGTTTAGTGCAGCTGTTGAGCTCGTATAATCCGATAACACCGTTTTTGGGTAGAATGCCGTGCTTGATGTGGCGTTCATGCTCCACTGAGAACGTGATGGAGTTACCACTGCTTTTCTTGACAAATAGTTTGCTTTCGCTCCGTTCTCTAAATTAACTTCATATCTTTGGACAAAAACTAACCTGGGGTTAAAATCAGAACCGTGGATAGCAAATGTTTCACACGTTCTGTTACTGTGGCATTGTACAGAAAAGCAATCCTGGGATATCATAAAGGCGACGTCACAATACGGAGATTCGCAGCACCATTGAGCGCATTCCTGGATGTTATCGGTTGGTCCTTGATTGGTAAATAATCCAGCTTGTCGCCCGAGTCGGAAGGATATATTGTGGAATGCTTCACTGAAAGTGCACTCCGTTTGGTTGAGTGCTGTTAGGGGAGCAGTATTTCTGTTATAAGTGAAAGGATTTTCATCATATACTGACGTATTATGTCTCTCTCTGCTGACATAATGAATACCACTTCCTTCTTCCTCGTATGTTTTATTTATGTTCTTCGACACAAGACTGTTGCTGCTCTTCAATCTGGCTTGTTGTGCTTCTATGATTGTCAAATTTACGTAGGTTATGACAGGTCTAAACTTATCTACATTTCTAGCCGTAACAATATCGCACAAATCATCCTCGTAACAATCAACGAGAAAGCATCTATCCAACACCATGAATGTCACGTCACAGCCATTGGTTGTGCAACAATGCGTCACGCAATCTTCCTTCGACGAAGCTATGCCGACGAAAGTGAAATTTCCCGCTTTGAGACCACCTCGCAGAGTTACATTGTAATAAGTGTCACTGGAAGAACAGTTCTGCGACTTCAAGAGCACATCTTCCTCGGTATCCAATTCTGTTGAGCCGTACGGTGTGAGGCTTTCATCTGATTCTTCAGACTCTGGATATGACACATCTACTGCATGACCCGTGTCGAAGTGTCTTCCACTACTATAGGTGCTACTACTACTAATATCAGATTCTGTGCTTCCACTCTGGTCATCCGTGTCCCGGAATGATTCAGCATTCGCCTTAGAACTTGGAGCCGCAGGAATTGGTTTGTAATAATCTGGTTCACCCTGAAGAAAATTGTTTTCACTCTTCAAGCGAACTTTGACTCGTAACCCAATGTCATTGTACATACCAGACTCTGCACTTGCAATATTTTCGTTTTCTTCTTTAAACAAAACCTTGCTATTTCCTGACACCGGTGCGTAATAATCTGGTTCACCATTATGCAGACTGTTCCTGTCGCTGTTAACTTTTATTTTTACTGTCCCTTTTCTATGATGCTCTGTTTCTTTCTTTCCTTCGCTCTGCCTTTCACTTTGGGTACCTGTTTTTCGCTTATCCTCGATTTCTTTTCCATCCAAAGACTTCTCCTTGGAAAAAGAAACGGCGGGACGCAATTTAGTTTCCTTATCACCCGCGTGGATTCTTGGAAACGTATTTTGATCCGATTTAAGTGTCAACTTGGAATTTTCATTCAATAAAGATGGTAAATGAACGTTAATTTCCTCATCTTGCCATTCATCTCCCCTGCTATTACTTTCCTCGGTTCTCAAGGAATCCAAATCTTTGCCATCCTGCGTGACATTCTGTGTACCTATAAGGTCGATTTTTACCTTCTCGTTCGAAGGTGACTCTTTCAAGTTATGTAAATTCGGAAGATGGACTTTTATGTTACTCTGTTGCCATTCTTCATTGTTACTTTGGTCACTTTTGTTTTTCATGAAATCAGATTCTTTTCCTTTCGGCGTAATTTCTTGTCCTCCATTGAGATCAATCTTAATGTTTTTAACTTTAACTTTCCATAGCTCTGAGCTGTTTTGCTTGCCTGAAAGGTGTAACTCCTTCTGGATATAGCTGTTAGGATTAATAGAGTTTTCTCGAACATTACTCTGCGCAATAGATGGTCCTTGGTTGTTTAGGGGCCTCAAACGAAGATTAACGTTTCCATGATTAACAGTTGCTGCGGTAACGCTACTCTGTAAAGGGGCCGTTGTTGAAGTTGCTTTAGTTACTAAAGTGCCAAAGCTATTGTGAGTGGCAGTTGTTGTGGCAACACTGCTCTGCAAGATTCGTTTTTCTGCAGGCACGTTCTTTGTGGAGCTACTTTTGTGATTCAACGAGTGTTGAAGACGAGGATGCCGAGATGCAGCTTTGTTGAAACGTCTGGTCACAAACACTGCCTTTGTAGAGTACTTGTGTTCATGATACGGTACACTGTGGCACACCAGCTCATTCGCACAATTAACCGTATAGCACGACTGGTCTAACATGAAGGCAATATCACAGTCTGAATCATGGCAACAAACCTCGAGACACGCCTTTATATGTAACAGCTCTCCAATATACGAAAAATGTCCTGTTTTCAGCCCGTGGCGGAGTCCGACATTATGTTCGATGGCAGAGTGTGGGCAAGCGCTTTGGCTTTTTGCGTGCCCCGAGTGCTTATGTACAGCAGGTTTTGCTTCTTGCGCAGTCGATGAATGAGAGTGATTTACGGTAATAGTGGATTTTATACGAGTGTTCTCTACTTCCAAGTATTTACTGCTAGAGTCTTTAGACGCAGAGGGTTTCCTCTTAACGTTTTTACCAGCTGGGAGCTCTGTGGAACCTACAGAAGCTTTGACACTTGAGCTTAAGGGTGACTTGTCACTCTTGGAAGTATAATTGCTTGAATTACTAGACACCAAATGAGAACCATCCCCTTTGGTGAATATATGCTTTTTTGGCATACTTTGTTCTTGTTTGTAAACTGGAGTCAGCTTGTTCTTTCTTGCCGATTCCGTACCATTGCGTGACGCTGTATTCGTCGGAAGTGCCTTAGTTCTGTGCGTCACGCTTTCCTTTCCCTGGTGGTCAGCTAAAATCATCTTCATCTGGTGTTCCTTTTGTAATGTTGGGCGCGATTTATCGTTACCACTCACGCTTCCCTCGGATTGTTGATGAACTTGAGCCAACTTATTCTTCGTTATTATACTCTTCCTTGGATGCGATTTGACGTGACTAGTCACGCTTTGTTTCTCTTCATTGGAACCCCTCCATATGTGTACAATACGAGGTTGATATTTTCTAACGTGCTGCGCGCGCACGCTGCGACACAACTTTTTGTGATAGCAAATAACTGAATAACAATCCTCTTTGACCATGAATGCCAAATCACACTGATGATTCGCACAACACTTTTTAATGCACGCTTGCATATTGTCAACCTTTCCGTGACCGACAAAATGACCTGCGCGAATGCCTCCCAAAAGTGTCACGCCATAGTGTGAGGGACCGTGACTGCATAGTGAAATCATTTTTATCACGGGTGTCAAAACTTGGAGCTCTGGAAGTTTTGTGGTTTCAATTCGTGGCTTTTTTGTTGTGGAGAGTTTTCTGCCTTTTGAACGCGTAACTGCTTTAAGGACTTTTTCCCCTCGAGAAAGAATTCTTTCGCCGGCAGAAATAAGACGTCGCCCGATTTTTACCGCATTTATGTCTCTTTTGTTTTGTGTCTCGTTCTTGATGTGAATCTGTACCATTCTTAAGCCAGTTTCTATAGTTGCTTTTCCAATGTCGACCAAATATCTCGAGATGTCAAGAGCACGCTTTTTGTGAATCAGAGTCAGATTAAGTAAAGTATCCAATCGATCGAACTCATGCAAAGCAAAGACACCATTCCCCTGTGGACCAGTCTGTGATTTGCGCCCTGTTGACATCTCGAACACCCTGTAAGGAAACTTCGAAGATGCGTCATTGCCATAGGTCTTGTTATTGGATTGGTTACGTTCGTCTGATTGGTTAATTGGCTTTCTGACAAGTGCCTTGGCCATCTTATTGTCCCCAGCCTTCCCGTCATGTGCTCCGGGAGGAGCCTGGTGCTGGTGTAGCGTAACATTGTAAGAGACTGCTCCCGGAGGATGATGGGAAGATTTGGGTCGCGGAGATGGAAACTTCCTGACCACATCTGAAATGACTGTGGAAAAAAAATAAAACAATAATTTCATAAAGATAACTTGTTGGTAATTTAATAATTACAATTTAGTAATAGCGTTCTAAAGTAACATATACACTCAATTGTGATGTTTATGGACCCATCATAAAATGCCCTTACAGCTCCTTCCCGATGTTCACAGACTATTGTGTGTACAAGTATCGGTGCTTACAAACAATTTTGGGACAGTTTTGGCAAAAAAAAAAAATAAATAACACCCAAATCTTCTTGACATAGAAATGTTTCATAAAAAGAAACCAACTACTTCCAGTTGCCGATATCCACGTCCAGGACGTCAACGATCAACGATCTCGCAGGTTAAAGGTTCTTATTAACACAAGACGACGAAGCTCGACGACGACGACGAAGACGACGACGAAGACGACGAGGTAGCACGCTTTATGCTCACCTTTTCGCCTGATCACGTGTGCTATTCTGGGTTTGAACTCCTGAGGCTTCACTGGAACTGTGCGACAAAACTTGCCAACGCACGCCACGGAATAGCAATTATGACCCAACATCAGCGCCATTTTACAAGACACATCCTTGCAGCATATACGAAGGCATTCGCTCATGTCTTTGACTGCACCTTGATCGGTAAAGTTTCCCGCCTTACGGCCGTACAGCAGAGAGTAGTTGTGGAACACGTGACCGTACTGGCATGCAGGTAATGTGACGGCAGTGTGATGGGCTTTTTTGTTCTTCACCAGACTTTTCGCATCTAATAAAATAGATTCAATGCAGTGTTCAACTATCAAATCAAAATTTGAGCAGTCTTAAAACTCGCGTCACACAGTTTACATTTAGAAAAAGACGCCAGTATTTAAAAAAGAAAGGAATGAGAAAGAAAGAAGGAAAGAAGGAACGAAAGAAAGAAAGAAAGAAAGAAAGAAAGAAGGAAGGAAGGAAGGAAGGAAGGAAGGAAGGAAGGAGGGAAGGAAGGAAGGAAGGAAGGAAGGAAGGAAGGAAGGAAGGAAGGAAGGAAGGAAGGAAAGAAACAAAGAAACAAAGAAACAAAGAAAGAAACAAAGAAAGAAACAAAATGTAATTTAAAGTGCTAGTACGACGACTCTTTTTTTTCCTTTATTTCATTCAATGGAACCATAATTACACAAATCGCTATAATTTAGAACGATATAAGCTTACTGCGTCCGGAAATAGCGGACTCAAAACTGTCAAAACCCGTCCGCCATCACCCATTACTCAAGTCTGTAATTATTCTAGAAAGCGGTCTCACGTGTGACGATCTTCTTGCATGTTTACAAAAACATTATCGCTGCAAAGCAGGTCCAAGTACCACTAAAATAAAAAAGCCCTTGTCTATGCTGAAGCAGCCTTTCCAAATAATAAACTATTCCCCGGGAAAAATGACGTCATCCAATCGTTTTGTCCATTTGAATCAAGTAATGGCGGCAAGACGAAGCCGATCTTTACGTTTCAAACGACTGGTCTTCCGGTTGGAATTTGAACTTAAAATTTGGCAAGGGAAGTGTTAAGCACTCCTACTTTCTAAAACTGAAGAGAAAGAGGAAGGCAAACGTATGATCATAGTAGCAATTTAATGCCAGCTACATTACGGATCAAATTACGGCCAAGATTCGTACAGCCTTTAAAATATGACCTTTAAACGGAAACTGCCATGCAAATACTGGCTAAGCATAATAAACACTTAATGACTGGTCCCGAGGGAAACAGTGAATTTTGTTTCCCGAGAATCTCGAAACATCGAGATTCGAGGGAAACAAAATTCACTGTTTCCCGAGGAATCAGTCATTAAGTGATTTGTTATATAGCAACACAAAAAAGAACACAACACAACACAGTTTCAATTGCAGTTTGAAAAACGCGCCGAGCACTCGATCCATCATAATCATGCCACGTTTTGTCACGGTCTGATCACGTGCGCTAGCGGGCAACAGTGCAATGTTACCCTCTGACGTCAAAATTGTTGCCCGCTTTCACAAATGTTGCCCGCTAAGCGTAATTGGCGGGAAACAGTTTGTTTGTTAGATGTCATGTGACGATGAATCAACCAATCAACGCGCGCGTTGTATTGAGCAAAACTCCAGCTATATAACAATAAGCTGTTAATTCAAAATCAGAGTGGTACAGGTAACGCAGTTTTACCTTGTTTCCCAAGGTTAACGCTTTGTTTCCAGGTAATGGAAGAAGCGCTCGGAGAAACACGACTGTTATTCGATTCAGCCAATTCGGCCAACATCGTTACCAAGTTTTGTTGACGTGAATCTCCTCCATGTCGACGAGGTGAAGTTAACGAGGGAGTCGGGGAATAACTACCTTGTCGCCCGGAATTAATGACGTCCTGGGAAGATAACAACTGATATAAACCTGATAGTTCAGAAGTGTCATCTGTATTGGATAAGGATGGCAGAGACGTAGACGACACGACTTTTGAAGACCTGTTGATGATTTCTGGCAGGTGTTTAGAGACATCTGATGATGGCGCTGTAAATTTGGATAGAGATACGCTGGTAGCAGACAGTCTTGCCGTAACCAAGGTCTGCTTTGTTCCGAAGACATAATTTGTTTCATGGTTAAGCGAGCTGAATATATCGTTGTTTCTCCAGTTTCCTAAGTAACAAGAAAACAAGAATTTCTTTCTCTTTTTGTTTGGTTTCAGATATCTAAACTTTAAGAAACCAAGTTAACATCACGTTTTTCCATGCTCTCTATAAATTTCCTTGGGGTGGGTTGGTTTTCAGTTAAATATCGGCTTTCGACATGCCTTCATAAACTTCTGAAGGACTTATCATGGTTGAGATATAGTTACAGGATTCAAATATCAGGTTATGATTCATATGTTCATTGGATATATCAGGTTATGATTCATATGTTCATTGGATATGTCCGATCAAAAACAACTTAAGTGAATATGTAATGCAAATTTCAAGGAAATATGGAACGTCAGTCACATCGAATACTAATCGTTATCAACATTTGAAAAGGAATCAGCATTGGCAAAATAGATTCCGGCGAATTTAAACAAATTCAGCAAAGGTTGGAATACATAACAGCTAGTTTATATTTAAAAAAGTACCTTGACAAAGAAAGCAAGCGAAGCCAAATTTTAAACAATACTTGTCTAAGTAATGAATACGTAACAACAATGTGATTGGTTAAAATGTTGATATGTTTTTTACTACAACGGAATTTAAAACTTAGCTTGATCTATTCAATATGGAAAATAAAATAAAAATAATGAAATAATATGTCAAGTGACCAACCTTGATAACATAACGTAACAGCAATATCGCTAAACAGGGTCTAAACTGCGTTGATATAACGTGATCAAATTTCTGGCTAACAGTGAATACCTTCCAAACGAATCAGTGCAATCTTCCGAACTGAGGCGACTCCTATATTCGTCTCAAGTATCATATCGCTACTGATATATAAAACCACATCAGTCAGTCGTGCATATTTAACACCTGTTGTCGCGACTCTGCGTTGGAAAATATTTGCGAAATTACCGGTGACCTATTTATGGTTACTGACCTGAGAAGTACAGGGGTTGTTAAACACAAAGGGTACCAGTGGCGACTTACGGCTCAGACCAATGAACAGATGACAGAAAATTAAAACACTTTACTAAAAGCAGGTTATCGATTTGAAATCACAGTTCGTTTTACACTAAACCACGCATTAATGTTTCACTTAGTTGGGAGAATTAGGTAGAATATTAAGGCAGCATCGCCTTTATTCGCATTTTCATCTGCTTCAAAATGCGTCGACTTTTGACCTTGGCGTTGACTGATTTTCTTTAGTTTCAAAATAAATAGAAAATAAGAAGAAATGTTTAGCTTCGCGTTCAAAATAAACATAAATAAATAGAAAAAAAGTTTGATTAAAATCTGACATATTGATGCGTTAAAATTTATTGGTGTACCTTCACATTTCTAAAACTACATATGAAGGAATACATGCCTATCGTTTGGGACAATTTATCATTTAAACTATAAAACTGAACGGGTTAAAAAAACGACACAACTTTCTTTGATTAGGAAAAAAAGTTAAATGTCAAGTTGAACCTTCAATCATATCATGGGTTTCTAACAATTACTGTAAGTCAGTGAATGAAATCTTAAACTGTGGTCACTTTTATGAAAGCTTTTAGAAACTGAAGCTGCTAAGAAGTACCCTACTGTGAAGCATTCGTTTCTAATTTATTCATCTAAGGCATTTTGTAGAATTGAAATTTGTTACTATGGTCATCTATGGCGGTGAAATCGTCTCAACCTACCTTTGTCAGATCGATCTCTTTTTCTTAGAAACGCCACCTGCGAAGTAACATCTGAACTAATATGGGTAGTTTCGAGTTGCTTTGGTTCGCAAATCGTACTGCGGTCACACGTGATCACAAAGCACTGCAAACTGCGCATGTATGCAACGTCACCTCCCACGTCACAGCTTAGGTGAATACAAGTGCGCATGTCAGACACAGGTCCCAGCGCGATTGCCATCCCACTTGGAGGAGGAACATGTCGTAGTATTTGGCTTTCTTTGCAGTATTCAACATCGTATGCTTTTGCTGCCCGAAGAGGAGAATTGACGTTATCATTATTAACTTGTCCAGCTTGATTGACGAGGCTTACAGCTGGGGTTTGCGCTTTGAAATAAAACGTCGAAGGCAATGCACGGCTTGGTTGTACATCACTTCTGTGTTTTATTGTTTCTTTTTCAGCGTTGACTCTTGTTGAAGGTTTCACCTTCACCGTCGAACTCAAAAACGCTTTTGTAACAGTTTCTAACCTACTTTGCAAAGCAGTTTTGTTTTGAAAAGGAGCGTAATCATTCAAATTATGCAGCGTGCTTGACGAGACTACTTTCGTTTTAACACCTTTACCCTTTATACCGGGACGTGTAAAAAGGTGTGTTTCCGGTGATGCTTTTGTGAGTTGGTTGTCCTGTGAGGCTTTTGTGATGGTCCGAGATGAAGAATTTTTGAGCGCCTGTCTTGTTTGTGCATCTTGCGTGACCGATTGCGTTACTGAACTCCCGCTTTGTTTCAGAGGATTGAGTGATTGAGCTGGCGTGTTTTTTCGTGTTGCAACTTTCGACGGATTGCGTGACACAGGTGAAGTAACCTTTTGCGTTACCCGTTTTGGAGAAAAGGGTGATGATGTTGACTTTGACTCAAAACGACGGCCTTTCTTGAGATTGCGTGACACAGCTGAGGTAGAGTTCTGCATTACATGTTTGAAAGAATAGGGTGACGGTGCCGGAGTCGAGTTGTGTGACAGTCTTGGTACAGTGTTGATCTTTTCATTCTTTAAGGAATTGTGTGATACTGCCTGCATGGTTTGTTTCTGCCCATCGTTCTGGCTTTTGATGGGTCTCGCGTCTGCTTCGACTTTCAAAATGACATCTGCAGGATGATGTCCCTTGTCTGAATACGCTACACAGAATACAAATTGAAAAAAAAACATCTACATAAATCCTTTGGAAAACAACTCTTCTTAAATTTACTTTTCGATAAGTGACTATGTTCGGTAACCATCTTTAATCTTCTGCAACCATCAGATTTCACATTGAGGAAGCAATAGCTGGTCAACTAGTAGTAATAGTAGTAACTAGTATTGTTAGCCAAAGTAAACGTAGACCGTAAGATGGCTAAACTGCTCAACACGTTTTATTGTTAAGGAATATGTGCAATCTATGCCAATACCTGTGGCAAAGCCCAAAGAATTCCCGACGCTTTTTTTTTCGCCAGAATAAGCAAAAGTGTTTGCAACGTGTACTCCGACAGTTACAACGTTAGCCAGCCTGAGCTGCGTTGATGTGACGTCATGAGGATATGTCATGTTGCTTAGCAAGTTTGCTGGTAAAATTGCGGGCTCAGGCAATACTTGCTGATGGAACATAAATCGCTGTAATAGGCCATTTGCACGATGACGTCATTTGAATACAACTACCAGAAGTCATTTCGTTTTTCCATTCTTATTTAAATTTTGTAATCCCAGTGCGGTTTAAATAACAATGGCCCTAATTTGCACTACAAAACAAAAAACTGAAGGATTCTGGTAGTTGTAGTCATTTTGAGGTCATCGTGCAAATGGCCTATTGTCTATGACTTTTAAAAGACTTACCGCTGTTTGCAATACTGTGGATACTAGAGATATACGAGAGCTGCAAAATGTATTTGTTGTCTTTCGATGGTATCCACTGACATTGCGCCAGGTTATTACAGTGGACAGAAAAACAACGTTTTCCCGCCATAAACGCCACGTCACACTTGTATGATTGACAGCACAGAGCTTGGCACACGGACATGATACCCAGGTCCCCATGATCCACGAACTGCCCGGACTGGTATCCATTAGCAAGAGTGGCGTTAAATACGATGGCGCTGTTCTTACACGTGTTAATTTCAGTTCGAGGGAGAGCAGCATCTAAGAGATACCAAAATAAACGAACAAGTTAGTGGTACTCTTTTACGTATTCTTAATGGTTATATAAGCCTCGACCTCGCTTCGGGATGCGGGGAACTCCTAGAGGCAAACCGTTGGACATGTAAGGTGGTTCTAACTTTCGAGTCCGTGGATGAAATCCTAAAGTGTGACCATTCAAATGAAAACTACTGAGCAGTGCTTTTCTGTGGTGCTGTTTATTATGCTGTACAAGGTGGTTCTGACTTTTGAGTCTGTGGATGAAATCCTAACGTGTGACCATTCAAATGAAAGCTACTGAGCAGTACTTTCCAGTGGTACTGTTTATTATGCTATACAAGGTGATTCTAACTTTTGAGTCTGTGGATGAAATCCTACAGTGTGACCATTCAAAAATGAAAGCTACTGAGCAGTACTTTCCTGTGGTACTGTTTATTATGCTGTACAAGGTGGTTCTAACGTTTAAGTATGTGGATGAAATCCTAAAGTGTGACCATTCAAATGAAAGCTACTGAGCAGTACTTTCCTGTGGTACTGTTTATTATGCTGTACAAGGTGGTTCTAACTTGTGAGTCTGTGGATGAAATCCTAAAGTGTGACCAATCCAATGAAAGCTACTAAGCAGTACTTTCTAATGGAATTATTTGGTGTTTGGTATTATTCAAAGTGGCGAAGTTGAGCATTTAAGTTACATACTGACTTTAGCCTCTCTTAAGAATGAAAGGTTTAACTTCTTGCAGGCGTTTAATCGACGGCAAAACGTCAATTGCCACTAAATTTATTATTCTAGGTTAGCTGTTTTATTTATTTAAACAGATGTGATGGTTGACATGATTTTTCAGGTCAAGCGAACAGTAAATATTTCTCGCTAGAGTAATGCTTCACGCTACAAGCTTCACTAACTCTTTCACTGCCAAGGGCATTTAAAATCAAAATTCAAGAAAAATAACCGCGTATTATTTTGTAAGATGCTGAACAACAAATAACAGCATGAGCAATCACTGCTCGATAGCTTTCATTTGAATGGTCACACTTTAGGATTTCACCCACTGACTCAAAAGTTAGAACCACCTTGTACAGCATAATAAACAGTACCACAGAAAAGTACTGCTCAATAGCTTTCATTTGAATGGTCACACTTTAGGATTTCACCCACAGACTCAAAAGTTAGAACCACCTTGTACAGCATAATAAACAGTACCAGAGGACAGTACTGCTCAGTAGCTTTCATTTGAATGGTCACACTTTAGGATTTCACCCACAGACTCAAAAGGAAGAACCACTTGTGCAGCATAATGACCAGTACCACAGGAAAGTACTGCTCAGTAGCTTTCATTTGAATGTTTACACATTAACTCAACTCAAACGTTACAACCACATTACAAGACTGAGTGTTTGGCTCTGGCTGAGTGACCCCAGAGCAGATCATCAAGGCGGGAAAACATTTTATTACAAAGGGAGGCCGATTATCGAGGGAGAGATAACGAAGGGGAAGTGTAAAAAAAAACATATCAGCAAACAAGACTTTCCCCAGCTCCGATTATTTACCTTTCGGTTTCCGAAAATGCCTAACAGCTTACCTGTCATAAGCTTTGGGAGAGAAAAAAGTCTAAGCTTGCTTAGAAGTTCTTTTACCCTGTTTAAGTTACCAATTAATAACCAAATAACCACACACACACAAAAAAATCAATATACACTGAGTGGAGACCAACGTTGCACAGATAGTCAGTTTAAATAAACTGTGGTGCTGCCTCGGTGCGGATGTTAAACGCTAAAATTTTGTATTATCCAAAGTTGACAAAGGAACCAAAGCTGACCACCGCAAGAGCTCTTAGTCCTTTCTTATCCCTTTGCTGTGATGACTAGCTGGCGCTCGAAACATCAACTTTTGAATCTCTTTAACGGTGACCAAATTAACTAACTTATTATACCAGCTGATACCAAATTATCGTAGATTCCCGCCTTACGACCGCCTCGATAATACGACCACTTCTTAACAAAAGATCATGCCATCGTCAAACGCTTTCTGTGCTCTATAGTTTTAGCACCAGGTGCTCGCTTAACGCAATCTTCACTACAGAAATCAGTCACTCTTCTACTCTCAAAGTGAAACTTTAAATCGTGAAATATGGTGCTAACATTTGAGTCTTTGGATAAAATCCTGAAGTGTGAACTTACAGATGAAAACAAATGAAAGCTACTGAGCAGTACTTTCCTGTGGTACTGTTTGTTATGCTGTACAAGGTGGTTGTAACTTTTGCGTCTGTGGATGAAATCCTAAAGTGTGACCATTCAAATGAAAGCTATTGAGCAGTACTTTCCTGTGGTACTGTTTATTATGCTGTACAAGCTGGTTCTAACTTTTGAGTCTGTGGATGAAATCCTAAAGTGCAGACCATTCAAATGAAAGCTACTGAGCAGTACTTTCCTGTGGTACTGTTTGTTATGCTGTACAAGGTGGTTCTAACTTTGAGTCTGTGGATGAAATCCTAAAGTGTGACCATTCAAATGAAAGCTATTGAGCAGTACTTTCCTGTGGTACTGTTTATTATGCTGTACAAGGTGGTTCTAACTTTTGAGTCTGTGGATGAAATCCTAAAGTATGACCATTCAAATGAAAGCTACTGAGCAGTACTTTCCTGTGGTACTGTTTATTATGCTGTACAAGGTGGTTCTAACTTTTGAGTCTGTGGAAGAAATTCTAAAGTGTGACCATTCAAATGAAAGCTATTGAGCAGTACTTTCCTGTGGTACTGTTTATTAGCAGTACTGTCCTGTGGTACGGTGCGTATAAGAAAAAAAAAAACAGTGCTCGAGGTCTTGAGTACGTCCTGAGGGCGCCGGCCGGGCCCCGTACTCAAGACCTCGGGTGCAGAAATCCCAGAGTGTGACCATTCAAATGAAAGTATATAAGCAATACTTTCCCGTGATGCTCCTTGTTCTTCGCTATTTCGCAACCTTAATTTAGGTATCTTTTATAAAATTTTGATTTTAGGAACCATTGGGCGTGAAACGTGAGACAAAACGATGCCATCTTCTGAATTAGACAGGAAGCGTAGTTAAAAACAACGATAAAAATTAAACACGAGAATTGTATATATTTTGTTTAAAGAAGATTATGCAAACCGTTTCTTCTTTTTCTTTTCCTCTTATTTAATTCCACTGCGCTTAGATCATATTAGGTGCTTCCCTCACCGCGTCACACGAGCGGATCAAACTTTTCCTCCAAAAAATCCGTTTTAAAGATAAAATCAGAAAATGTTGTTAAAAATGTTTCGAAAAACCGACTTGAACTTACCCTGTATTAATTAAAATACCCGCAGTTTAGTTTCAGACCTATTTGTTGAAATTGTGCTTGGTTAAACCGTTAGAATGAAAGCACCACTGCGGCAAAGAACACTTGTTTACCTTCGGTGTGCACTGACAGAGCAATGAGCGAAATAAATCAAAGATGGAAAGGTCAAATCAATTCCTACCTTGCAGAGTATCTTGTATTCCAGCTCTTAAGCTCCGATAGTGTGAGTCTATACTCCGGTGTTTTCGGTACAAGCACGAACGATCCCTGCAAAATGCGCCGAAACAATTCCCCTGAGAAACGAGAGCGCGCTCGCACCATGTCAAGCCACAACAGCGCGAAACACAACCATGTAGCGTTGTAAACGCGCTAATGAAGCGCGTGTTCTTATCCCAGCGTTTTTCTAGCCGATATCGCCCAGAATAAAACTCGTAAGTTATGTTTTTCCCATTTGTTTTGCAGAAATAAGTCGACCCGGAGAAGTCAAAACTCGCGAAGGTACCTGTAACGGAAAAAATGCTGTTAGGAAAGATAAAAACTCTAAATCACAATTTGTTCTTTTCTGGAGGAATCTGAAAGATACATACCAGCTAACTGCAGAAGTGCTAAAGTGACAAATGTTAAGGCTATCTTGTTTTTTATGGTTGAAAAGCGATTCGTATGCATTTCTTCATGATGATTGCTATTCGACGGCCACCATTAAACTTACTGAGCTGAAGAAAAAATAGATATCGCTCTGCCGGAGAAAGCAGAGCAGGAAAAAAAAATCCAACCGCTTAATGAGCCGATTCACTGTTGCGTCTAAATTTTTGTTTCGAATTTCTCCGAGTTAACGACCGTAAAACTTTGGACCAGCCGTTTGGCGTAGAAACTCAATGGAGTGTTGGGGTTTACATTACGTCATTTCAAAACAGGTCTGCTGGTTTTGGTTTAATTTCCGATCATGGACAAAATTAAACATCAGATCACAAACCAAGAAAGGTTATGGACTCACGCAGGAGTAAGCCAATATGTCAAAGCTCTGATTGAGTTTTGCGCTCTTTTATTTCAAAGGCAAATGATCGAGAAATCGTCATCGCGGCGCTTATTCGATCTTTTCTGGAGAATGTCTGTTTGTGTGATCACGAGTTGACTTGTCTGCGACTCCTTGTCACCTTTCAACAGGAAACCAATTATCCGCAGATGAATTGAAAGCATGAAAAATTGATGCGAGTACAAGCTTATCTGTCAGTAAATTTGACAAGCTAAATTTTTCCACCGAAACGACGCAGTTAATTTTGGGAATGACTTATCTATGGCTTGAAACAAAATAAGTGGGTTAGTCACATGTGATAACAAAAAGCCAAGCGAAGAGAAAACTCAAAACACGACAACATGCAAACTCGATTCCAGACTCTTTGTTATTTCCGCTCCAGCGAAGGAGAACATAGACCCTGGGAGCGAGGCTCGACTGCACTCTTTCCAGGGTTCTGATTTTATATCAGGTTCTTTTAACAAACACTGTATTTTCGCGGCTATATATTCAAGGGCTTGACTGATTGTGCAAAAAATAGCGTACCGCCCATTCATCGGATAGTTAGATTGTTATTATTGGTAGAATCAGTCTGTAGAATGCAAAATCAAATCAAACCATTCGAGAGAGCAAAATTCTCAAACGATAATGTGACATATTCAAGTGGTTCCTTTAATTGCTTCGTTCCGCCAACAGGATTCGTTCCGCCTACAGGCAGATCTAATTCCTGAATTTGTCAAGCGGCAACTTTATCGTTAGCGATCCAAATTGCTTTAATTTTACGTTAAACTGCATGAAGTAAATTGAAAACTGGAACTCGAAACTAGTCTGCAGCTCGGAACTCGAAAACTAGTCACAATTTAAAACGATGTGTCCGAATTTACACGATGAGTGATAATTGAGAAGACAGCAAAAGAACCCAGTTTTATCTAATTTTTCCTTCAATTCCAGAACATTGGATCCCATCATCATGACAGGCGTCTATGATCCCAGGGCAGCAAGGATAAACTGAACAAGAGTCCGTCTCGTTTATAAGAAGAAGAATAAATGCGGTAGAAACGTTCAAATGTTAGAGCAGTATAATTCAATTATAGTATTATATACCTTATTATAGGAAATTAACGCTCCTGTAAATTAAGGTCTGAAATTAACGCGAATTGGAGGGAAAATTTCTTTCGAATAAAGGAAATTAACGCGAGAAATGGGGCAAATTTTCAAAATGAAGAAAATTAACGCATGCCTCTAAAGCTATTTTGGCTGACTGTGTAGTATAAAAAAAACGGATGTCGAGAACCGCTCTTCTGAAAGCAAGAATGAACTGGAAATATTGCAGATGATTTTTACATTGTAAAAGATTGAAAAATAATGTGCAGAAAGGAGAAGGTTATTGTTTCCTAGTTGTTATAATTATATGTTCGGACGGTATCCAGAATTTGGGGTGAAATTAAGGTCTCGGAAATGAACGCTCCACTTAAATAATGTCGCGGAAATTAACGCTCACAAAAATTAGCGCAACTTAATAATCCTCGTAATATAGCACGCGTATGAAATGGAATGAAATTCTAAAGAGTCCTAAAAAGTCCTTCTGGATTTATACTGGTCGAAAGGAAATAGTGCAACTAGAGAACTCTTTGACCCCGGCGAGAATGGAATCTCGCGACCTCTAGATTTCGTATTCTAGCGCTCTATCCAACTGAGCGCTAGCCCGGGGGGAGGGGGGGGGGGGGGAGGGGTACTCCCATATAAAAATGACGGAGGTGCTCGTCGTACCTTTTAGGAGTCAACGTTTTTAGATTGGTACCGCATAGGGAACTAAAATCTAAAATGACCACCGTTAGAATTATCGCGTTACTTAGGATATTCTGCCGAACAAATACGAAACAAAATGACAGGAACTAGTTTTCAATCAACTGGTCTTTATTGTGTTGTTTTAGAAATTGTACCTCGTAGGGGTAAAAATCCATTTGAGCCACACTCGTCGAACGAGATTATGATATAATCAAAGTATAGAGCAAGGCTGATACTACGTAGAGCATTTAACGCGACAACGACATGATAGATCCCAACCTGAAAGCCAAAATGCAACCGTGGACAGCTGTTTCGACCTGGTTGGGTTTCGTCAGCACGGTGTAGCAGCAAAAAGATAGAAAAACAAGCGCGAACGCCAATTCTCTACCAAATCGCACGTGGTGATGGCAACAGATGAGCTCGAATTCAAACGTTTGCCAATTGAGGGTGTTTTCGAAAATTTCCTACAAGCACAAGAAGACAATAAAAGTATGATAAAAATGGCAGACTGTCGAGAAATTCATGCTTTAGTCTTAAGGATGCATAAGCCGTAACGTAATTCCTTTAAGCGTTGACCAGTAACAATTTATCTGGTCAACCGATAATGTTCCGCACCCGAGAATAGCATATTTCGACTTATATCGCCAGCGAACCGCATCGTAGCTCAGTGGGTTGGGACATGTAAAGTTTGGAGACAGAACCGCGTTTACGTGAAAACATGAACGGCCAAAATAACCACATGACTACTATTGCTAACTGTTTCAACGCGAGGAAGTCTGTTTTCGCGTTCGTAAACAAACTGAGGATATGGTTTTAATCATTTTGCCGCAATAACAACCCTTTCTTTAAGCCTATAAAACGTCTTCAAATTTTACCAAACCTGACTTAATTTACCGGTAACAAGTTAACGCCGGGAGTTAACGTCGGTTAGTTGATACTTAACGTTTGCGTCGCTTGATAAAATAGCGTTGCGTCTCTTCGGCTATCGTAAAATGTCGGTTATAAGCCTCCCTCTCATAAGCCACAATCATCCCCTCCCCCCCCCCCCCCCCCCCCCCCAGCGCCTATCCGCCCATCTCCGGTTATAAGCCCGCTCATCTCAGTACTTTTCATTGTTTCCTTCATATAAACACTTTCACATAACACTGTACAGTCAACTTCAAAAAGAAAGTTAGGAAAGAATAAGGCATGTAGAGTGCAGAACATAGGCAGATTGTCCATATCGAAATGAATTATCAAATTATTCTTATCAGGTCATTCCCAAACGGTTTTTTATGCCGCTTTATATAAGCCCTTACGAAGTTGTATGAGCCTAGGTTATAACCGGCATTTTCCTTTCACCTTGTAGAATGTAGAAAGGTGAAGCAGATTGTCGCATCTATGCCATCAAACAAAGCCCCGGGCCTAGATTAAATTCTAATGCGTGTTTAATATTAAAGATTGCCTTCTAATGATTCTACCGTCGATTTAATACACACATCATTAACAACTCTCTTGGTAGTGGCACTTTCCCAAGAGTTTGGAAAAAAAAGGGGTAACACCTATTCCGTTTATTAGTATAAAAATTGAAGGTTTAGTTTTAAATGCACAAATCACGAAATTCGTTAATAACTACCCGTGACAAGGAACTACAAGGAGCCAAAAATAAGCTCATGGCGTCACATAACAGGCGAAAAAGAAAAACCGCTTCGGTCCTTTCGCTGATGGTTACTAGTATAATAAATCGACTGTTCGGTCATCGTGGCAGCAATCGTCCCGGAATACGACTTCATGAAAGGTATACTAGTAGAAAAGTCGATGGACTGTTTACATGTAAAAATTAAAATTGTGAATACCAACCAGTTGTGTTGAGCTGTCGACATTGATTTTCGATCACGCATATACTCGATCCTGCATCGCTCCTATAAGAAACTAAACGATACAACATAGCTTACCTTTGCAAAAACATAATAATTCCATGGATTTCAAGCCTTCATTCTTCTCCCGCTTTCCTTTCCTCTCTCGAGTATATATACTGTACGTAAATGACCTCGAAATGTCGAAAATCCCCAGGCGTAATATTTGCATTACAAGGCCAGGTTACACATTTTCGCGCGCTTTTTACTTTACTTTGCGCGCGAGAAACTTTTCAAATCCTCGTAGCCAAATCGGAAGATTTTCCGATTAATTAACCAATCAGAAAAAGAACAAGCATGCACGAGCACGAACATGACATAAACTGCGGGCTCATCACTGAATTCTCGGATAAGACGAGTGATTTCTTTACGCTTCACAGATAAGAGAACATTTTGAGTCTTTGGCGATAAGCTAAATAAAAACCTTGATACGGAAATGGCTGCCATCGAATTGGACATCACTGATTTGGTTGAGCAATTCATGGCAGTAACAGGAGCTGAAGATACTGTGGCAATGCGCTATCTGCAACAGTCGGGCTGGAACGTACAGGTGAATTTTTAACAATAATGGATGAGGTTGAGCATGATAGCGATTATCAAGGCGAAAGTTTGTGTTCGGCTGAGGCGGATAACACAAACTGAGGCCTTGATAATTATCGCTATCATGCGAAAACCGAATCCAATAATTGTTTTATTATGCATATTCCCGAGCTGCACTTGTAAAGACAAGAGCGCGCACAAAAAGTGATCAATGCACAGCAAACAAACTATTGTCTGTAGGTATGACGTCACTTTTATATATATAAAATTCATTGTTTGTAGGTATGACGTAACAGAAACGGCAAGCAATAATTAGCTGCGTGCTTATAGCCAATCAAAATCGAGCTAGTGACACCAATGAATAATAAGTATTCGGCGTGTGTATGTATCAAGAGGGATCAAAAGAATGTATAAAACTGAATGGTGTGCATGCAACTTAAGCTTTGTTCTAACCCGTTGTAAGTGTATGGTTTTAACGCTTGCGAAAATCTTCAGAAGTGGGTTTTAATTTGGGGAATCAATCAATGAATCAATCAAAAACTTTATTTGACTTCAAATTTAAAGCAAACATGGTAATATCTCCGAAGAAAATAAGTTAATTAAAATTATAAAATTCATTTAAATGCATAAATAGATCTAGATGGAGACATAAAATGCAAGAATCAATTAAATTTAAAATAGGTGAGAGTGAATAAATAAAATATAGATTTATGTACATAAAATATCGAAAACAGCCACGTTAAAGATGACCATACTGATTCAAGACTAGTATTACTCACAAAAAGAACAGAATTCATTGTCCAAGTGAACAGTTTTCAGTGCAGTTTTGAAAGCAGTAAGAGAAAAGGAGACACGAACACTATCTGGCAACAAGTTCTATAACAGAGGCGTAGCTACCTGTATGCATGTATTGTAGGAATGGCGTACCTGAAAAATTCTAAAAAAAGAAAGATTTGGGACTTTCAGGTTGGGGGTGGGGAGGTGAGGGGTGTTTGAAATTAGTGATTGTGTGTACGTCTGAAGAAATCCTGGCTACTCCCCTGCATAGTTTGCTTGCATAATAACAAAATGAATGAAGACCATACTTAGTTGTATTTAAACTGATGCTTGAGTGATGCTCAGTCAAAAGGTCAGAAATGTAGCTAGGAGCAGCATTGTGTAATGCTAAAATATATACTAATACGAGCATGTCATTAATGTAATTTTATTCTGCGAGTTCTTAAGCTTGGCTTATTAATATCCTGTAATAATTTTTCATAAGAATTATTAAAATCATTAAAAACAAAACAAAGGATGGATTCATTAAGTCTCTCATCAATTTGCAATGCCCTTCAACGAAACAGAGAGATCTTCCAGGGGGAAGGGGGAAATATTTTTCCCTCCCCCAAATCTCAAGCCTGAGCCTGAGAGCTTGCTTGCAGGCTTAAGAGTGCAAGTCACCCAATCTAACTACCCATTAATGTGTTTTTTTTTTTTTTATGGTTTGTTTATCCATTTCAGTCTGCAGTAAATACCTTTTTTGACCTAGTAAGATGTAGCAATGGAGAGGGAAACAGGAATAATCCAATAATGGTAAGTGATTTAACAATTTTTAAATAAATTATTCTTTATTTGTTTATTAATTAATTTTTAAACAAACGACAAAATTAAATGTAGTAACACACAGTTAAAGGAAGTACATGTACCATTCTACACTACCTGGGTCAGTTAAGATAACCACCAGTGACTTATAAGAAGCGTTACATGGTTTAACACACCCACTGAAATTGAGTGCCACCACCTCTCAGAAGTTGTGTATATGTATGCTTATAAGTTATTTTCAAAAGTCTGTCTTGTAACACAATCCCCACAAATCATAACATTTGTGACTTACTAAACAGCCCCGGGGATGGGGGGTGGGGGGGGGTACTCCCTATAATGGGCTATATGGGGATGCTCCACCCAAAAGGGGCACCTTTTTGAGGCTGGAGGTACATGTATATGAAAGGGTAGGGATTTCACAAGTTGAAGTATATGAAAGGGAAGGGATTTCACGAAGTATAGGAAAGGGTAGGGAAAACACAAGTTGAAGTATAAAAAAGTATTATAAAAAGCGCCTTTCAAAATTATATCAAACGGGCACATGTGAAGGCTACAGAAAGGGGTAGGTACATGTGCATGAAAGGGGTACTATTTTCAATGAAAGGTATATGAGAGGGGTACCTTTTCTGCCAAAAACAGTATGTGTATTAGCCTGATGTTTACCCGTGTATAAATAAAAGTGATGATGATGATGAAAGGATAAGGGTTTGGACGTTGGGGCAGAGCATCCCCGTACAAAACTTTGTTGAGTACCCCCCCCCCCCCCCCCCCCCCCCCCCCACCGGTAACCAGCTAGCTTCTATCTATAGGTGGTTTTCACATCATGTCATGGTGGCCATGTTGGTGCACACCTACAAAAGAATTTTAATGAACTTCTTTTGTTATGTGCACCAACATGGCCGCCATGGCCTTTGTCATTTGAGTCCCACAGGACTGAAGGTCACGTGAGTGAAAACCATCTATATCATTAATGACTATCATCATCATCATCATCATCATCATCATCACTTTTATTTATACACAGGTAAACATCAGGCTAATACACAAATAAGGCTGTAAATACATATTTGTATACTTCTAAGTCCTAAAATATTACATTCTAATGAGATCTACTATTGTACTTACAATAATGTAAAGTTAAATAAAATTAAAATTAAAACTAAAGCCTGTTTTCCATGAATGCCGTGTTTGAATGAGAAGTAAGCAGTTGCCGCAAGCTAGGCAAGGATTTAGCTTGTCTTATATCAGAGGGCAAATTGTTCCACAGGACAGCCCCGCTGTAACAAAAGCTGTTTTTATAGTAATTAGTACGTGGCAAGGGAACAGCCAGCTTATTTTCAGTGTCTCTAAGATTATAAGGAATTAAATATATTGCTGCGTGGTATAAATTTTAAAGACAGGTAATCAGGCACAAGACAATTCAAAGATTTATACACCATCACAGCCTTATTAATTAGACGCTGGGCTTTAAGATTTTTCCAACCCGAGTCATTTAATTTTATCATACTTAGGTGTCTGATAATGGTGCATCAGCTTTACCTTCTGAAGGCTCATCAAACAAGTAAGTTGAAAAATTAAAGATCATTGATGTAAGTAAAATTGGAATAATCTGCAACCACATATCGATGATTACTGACATACATGTAGCTACATGCAGGCTTGTACATAACACATACAAAACAAGGCACAGTGTACAACTTTTCAGTGGTTCTAACTTTTGAGTGTGGTTAAAATCCAAGAGTGTAACCATTGAAATGAAAGCTATTATAGGGGTGTACTGTAGCTAAGAAAACATTTAGCAGGCTTATTAACAAGTTCAGCAGGTTTTTCTGGCTTGTGCACCTTCATAATCTACCAAAGTCTTTGTTTTCTAGTGAAATTTCAGCCGGTGATAAGCTCTCTTTCAGGCGGTGAAATTAGCCGGTAGCCGGCTCTTAGCTACACCCCTGCTATTAGATTAGCAGTATTTTCCTTATTGTGCTGTTTATTATGCTGAAACTATATTAGGTGGTTCTAACTTTTTTGTGTTTGAAATCCTATAAAATAGTAGAAAATGCACTTTATTATGTGAACAGCATGTAACATATGCTCTATCAAACTATCTATGGTAATATAAAAGGCAAAGAATAATGGAAGAAGAACAAGGAAACGTTAATTAAATTAAGGAAATTATATATTAATCAATTAACTGAAAGCTATTTGAGGAGTGAGGAGGGAGGGGGATAGCTTGATTCTCAATCAATCCAAGGTCGCTCGCAATCACTCCCAAGCTCTCACTGTCTGATGTCCTCTTGCTGTTTGTTGATGTACAAGATGATAGCTTATCTACTGTTTGACCCGTGGATCAAATCCTAAAGTGAGTTAACATTTGGATGAAATAAGCTACTGGATAGTACTTTCTGCATGTTTCTAGTGGTACATGTATGTATTGTACTCTGCATTCTTAAGGGTTGAACTAACAAACTTGGGCTCATCAGTATCCACTATGACTTGTTTGTTTATAATCATTATTGGCATATTTGTTTTTGCCAGGGAAATTGACTCAGAGCAAAGTAATCCAAACTTGACAGTTTTGTCATGGAATGTTGATGGATTGGATGAAAGAAATATCCTGGAAAGAACCCGAAAAGTTTGCCATACCATTAACTGCAGGAAGCCTGATGCTGTGTTTTTACAAGAGGTCATTCCACAGTCTTTAACCATTTACCAGTCAAACTGCCCTGGGTAAGTGGGCTCACTTGTTTCAACATTCCCTTCCTCCATTGTTATGAACTGTCTTGCTGATGAGGTGCACCACTTAATGCACTTAACACTTTAAGCCCTAAGAGTGATCAGCATCAAATTTCAACTTGTAATATTAATGCCTTATGAATCAAAACGATCATGAGATTTAGGACATGATCACACAAGATGAGTTCCGGCTTTATATCCAAACAATTTCTCCCCACTACTTCTAGTCATACATGTAGGACTAGAAATGAGAATTTAAATTTTAATATAAGGCGGCAACTCAAAGTTTGAAAATGACTAAAGGACAACAACCATGAGAGGCCAGTATCTTGATTTCATGGCTGCCTCCTGTATTTTCATTGTGTCAAGCTGGCAACTTTAAAGCTTAAAGGGAGGGTTTCATGGTCTGGCACATGTGCAAGCTATTAATATGTAACCCATTTAACTTCATTGTTTAGACTAATTGGAAGCGAGTAGATAACTTTGGTGGGAAATTTGCCCATGAAAATGTCGCGGTCAATTACCTGATTGAATGGATGATTATACATACCCATGCGAGCCATGAAAGCCACCAGAGTGAAGAATAAATCCTTTGGGTCAAAGGGAAAGAGAGCCAGGCCTGGATTGCAGTGGGTACCAGTTGTCAACCGAGAGGTACCCCTGAAAAATGTGCGGGGTTGCTAATTTGGCATTCTGCATTAATCTTTAAAAAGCCTGCCCTCGCGAAATTAGGAAGTGTTTTCCTATAGTCATTAATTATGTGCATATAATTATACACTACACATACATGCTGACTAAACATAATGGTGCATGACTGGTGCAACTTTATAACTAAAAGACGTTGGTGTTACTGAGGACAATTGCACTTATTAGTCAGAAGTTTAATTTGCATTCTTATTGTACATGTCAAGCAATTCATACTGTACATTGTATCACAATGTCTTACAAAAAAGTCTTGCAAGCTTGAAATTTTATTCCTCCATACATCACCAGTTGAAAACTTTTCCAGTCTCAATTTTGACTTACATGGATAAAGTTTGCCCCCAGCATTACAAAAATTTAATACAATGGCTGAGTATACCGGAATTTATTATGCCATTGTCTGAGTTTTGTTGAGGGTAAGGGGGAGGGGTGGGATCGCCGACTACACAGGATACCCAAGCATCTTGTTGTCTTTTATTCTATTTAAAGGTATCTGTGCAAGTATGGCCCAACTCATGCATACTTCAACATAATGCTGCTTAAGAACTCAACAGTCAAACCAACAAATGAGCTTCAATGCACACATTTTCAGTCAAGTCAAATGGGACGCCACTTGCTTTGTCAACCAGCAGTGTTCAGGAACAAGACTGAAATTATTCTAATGACTTCACATCTTGAAAGCACTGTGAAATGTAAAGCTGAGCGCAAGGGACAACTTGAGCATGTCTTGGCTTGTATGACGGAGCAACCAGAGCAGGCTACTGTTGTGTTTGGTGGTGACACAAACCTACGCGACGCAGAGGTATCATCAATTGGAGGCTTACCAAACGGCATAGTGGATGCTTGGGAGCAAAGTGGGAGACCTAAAGATGCAGAGTTTACTTGGGACTTGAGAATAAATGACAACCTTGACTGGGCTTACCCTAATAAACCTAAACTTCGTTTTGATAGGTTGTTTTTAAGACCTGGTCAGGGACTGCATGCTTTGAAAGCAAGCCGATTTGAACTGATGGGAATAGAAAGATTGGCTGGGTGCGGGAGGTTTCCAAGTGATCACTGGGGTGTGTGGTGTGAATTAACACCACTAGTAATAGATTAGGACTGCCTGATCCAGGGTTGTGCTCAAAGAGTCATGGGGAGCCCAACTACAAAATTTAGGTTGCCCAGCAGTTGCATGTGCAAAAACTTAGTTTTTCTTGTTGCCCAAAGAAGGGGTATAGAATGGTCTATCGGAAATGATGCGTCTCGTAAAAAATTCACCGAGTCTCGAATTCTCGGCATTTGAAATTGAAGTCTCGGAATCTCGGGCTCGCTATAATTTTCGAGGTCTCTAATTTGAATAATTTGGATCTCAAAGATCTCAGCTTCCGTTCGAGATTTCAGTCACGTTTTGAACGGTTTTAGTACTATCGGCCCGACATTTTCCAGCAATTGGAGTCTCGGGCTCGGATTTTTTAGAGCCTAAAGTCTCGGGTTCGAATTTGATAGAAACACTGAAGGATCGGTCTTGAATTTTTAAACAAGGGTCTCGCAGTCTCACAGTCTCGAATTTACCATTCTATACCCCTCAAAGACAAACGCTAGTCACCTATGGCACCGGACACTACTAGAGCACAGCCCTGCAGTCAGTGGAAGAGGGGGACAATAGGGGCATTTTATATGCATGTTACTCAGTCCTCTTGGCCTTGTTATCATGTGCAAAATTCATATTAATGTTTACTCAAAACAAGGCTATATAATAAGGGCTAATTACCTATAAAAGATGGTCTATACTTGTACTTAATGAATTGATGTGGTTAACCACATGCCTGCACACAAGACAAAAGTTGTTTGTTTTGCAAATTTACGAATTGAGCAGCAAGAATAATAATTTATATTATAATTATGACTTCTCGAACTCATTAATTATTCAAAAGGTTATTAGCCAATCGGAGTATTCCATTTTGGTCAGGTGCATGTATCTTGATACCCAATGAAAATACAGATCAAGAAATCACTGATTAGTTCAAAAACTGATCAAGACACTTGAATTTTAATTAGAAACCTGAAAAATTACAATGATACAGAATTATTACTTAGCATCTTCATCTCTGCATCTAAAACATGTCAAAAGATCCCAAACCTAATTAATCAAACAAGAAGAGCATGTTACTTTAATAACAATTTAAAATATTAAAGAAATAATACCAAACAAGCAAACAAAACTTTGTTTAATTTCCCATACCTTTTATCCTGAGCATCAAGTGGATTCAATGCCTCAATGCTATTTGTCTTCCAAATGACGCTTCAAACCACATACTATCAGTTACATGTACATACACAGTTCTGGGTGGATACTTTTCACTCTTTAGCTACTTCTGTGACAAACTTCATGAGCCAGTCGTTAAGAGATATGGCAGCAAAACAACATGCTTCGCCATCCTTGATATCCTCCATCATGCATCAACTACAATGAATGACTTCTAACACAAGGCAAACAACTTTCAAACTCTACAAATGTATGCAGGAAGAGAGTTGTGAAAAATGCAAAAACTGCACTCTGTTTCTCATTAAAACAAACCAATGATGCTAATTGCACAGGGAACATATTTGCTTTATTGCATTGTTTTTTTATTTGAGCATTTGAGAAGCCATATCAAAAACTTGTGCTTCATTTTTCATCAGGGGTTCCAAACACCTTGAAACAATATAAGCACTTTGGCGTCATGCTTTCATCTCTTTCTCGGTGTTTGGAATTCCTGATGAAAAACTCACTCCCGTTTTTGATCTAATATGACTACAACAAATGCACAGGAATAATGACAACTTTACAAGCATTCAGTGTACTAAGGATATGATTTTTATTGTGTTGAATGTTATAATAATACTGAACACAAACTTGGAAGACTGTTTTACAAGTTCCTGGAAACTGAGCAAAACACAGCATGAGCTTTAATGGTAATACATCCTCCAAAAACACAATTAACATGAAATGCTAATGCTGAAATTTATCTTATAGAGAAAATCCAAACCAATATTAAAACTAACTAATTATCGTAATAAGAAAAAAAACACTAATCCTTGTAAATGTTACTCTAAAATGTGTAAAATAAAAATACAAAATAACAATACTAATGTTTTCACACAATTTTCATGTTTTTATTCTTTAACAACTATTTAGTGTTATTGATGAAAAACAATAATTTCCTTTAAAGCTGATTGTTAAAGATTTTACATGATGTTAAAATATTATTGAATGATAACTAAAATAGTCATACATGTAAGTTCTTTCCTGGCTTCAGGGTTTTGCTACATACTTATAATTTATAAAAGTACATGTATTGACTACAAACTATATAATACAGCTACAATAGATTTTGACTATTAAATGTCCTTTGATGCATTTTAATGTGTGAGATGGACTGGAAAACATCATCCAGGGATGAAACTTTATTATGATATGATAACCTCATTTTACCTCCCTAAAGGCCTGTTTACACATGCGATTGTTTACAAGTGCAAGTTGCATCTTCAAAACACCTGTGTAAACTAGCAGCGATTTCAGTGCGATTTGTCGCGCGATGTTGCAGAGGTTTCAAAACCTGATGCAACTTGGCGGAGATTTTTGGGAAATCAAAGAAAATGTCGCAACAAAGTCGCACAGGAAATCACCGCTAGTTTACACTTGCGAGCGCGAAAAATCACATTAAAAATCGCATTTGTAACAGGCCTTAAGGTGGACATCAATTTTATTATTGGCCGGTTCTGGCCAATTTTCAATTGTTTGTCTGTAACTTAACTCTCTATAAGGCAGACACCTCCCACAGATGGACATCAGTGGTTGGCTGTTCCTGGCTTAATTTCACTTGTTAGTCTGTAACTAAACTCTCTAACAGGCAGACACTTCTCCAAAGCAGACAGCTATAGACCTGGTCCCCAAGGTGTCCGACTTACACAAAGCTCACTGTACACCTATTCTAATGGAGTGACTGCATTGTTACTAAAACTTTTAACAACAGAAAAGTACAGTGGTGGAAACTGGTTGTTCAAGTCAAATTGTGAGCTGACTGTCTGACCAGATGATCTGAAATTCAAAAAAAACAAAAGTTCGAGTCGTGTCACAAAGGGACAGTGTTGTTGGAATTTTGACGTTTTTTGGGGTTTCTTGGTGTTGCGGAAGCCACTGTTGGTTAGCTTTTGTGTTGTGGTGTGGGTATTGTCCGGTGTCTTGAATCTTTTGTTTTACGTCATTTGGTGATCACACCATCTGCAACACCAAGAAACTACCCCTTTTTTGGTCAAAACCATGCTGCAATTCCTTTACTTATTTACAAAATAATGAAACACCAAGTGAAAGAAATCAATCAATTCTTGAAAAAGAATCTGGTCTGTTACATGCCCATTTTGGAAATTGACATGTGAGAACTTCAAAAAAGTTAAGCTAACTTTATCTGTTCATGTTGCAATTCATTCAAACCCAGTTCAGCTAGGGTGATAATTTATCACAAAACTGGATCTTTTATATTTTTCTGTCCATTGTAGGTCATATTAAACTTTAACTTGTTTTGCTTTTTGAAATGACACAAAATCTCTGTGACACTGCATATTTAGCTCATTCAACACCAAGAGGGGCAAAATCAAAATCCAGGAAAAAATCAACTTGTGGAGTTACGGGGACTTGCCTCCGTGAAGTTTAATTGCTAGTTATACAGTGATATTTCATAGCTAAGCAAAAATGAATATACAAAATACTTGATTGCACCTTGTGCTGTATTTACTGAACATTGCAGTATGGTACCTGTATGTTGTACTGACACTGTAATGAATCCATGTCAGTTGATTGTGGCGATGACGTCGTCCTGTGCTCTTGATTTGAAGTTCCTTAAAAAGAGGGTGAACTTCTATTTTTTCTACAATTATTCCAATCAAACAACATAAATATTACATGTAGATTACAACTGTCCCATTTACAATCCAGCAATTACTAGATTACAACTGCTCCATCATTTACAATCCAGTAATTTTTAGGTTACAATAAGTCATGTACATATGTACAACTCCTCCATTAACAATCCAGTAATTTTTAGGTTACAGCAGTAATAACCTACCATGTGAAATACTTGCTCCATGATAGGTGAGGGAGGACCTCTTGCTCTTCGTCCTCTGCTTTGATTAAAACTGTCGGCAGCCACCTTTTTCTGGACAACAATGATAACCTAAAAATTAAAAATAAAGGTTATGGATAAACTATCAGGAAAAACACAAAACTGCAATTTGTTTTGAGTTATCAAATACATGTAAGTTAGGTCAAAGTTAACATGTACATGAAAGCAAGGTACACAATGTACACTGTAAGGTATTGTTGCACATGAGCCACAGGCAGCCCACTCAACAGCAGCTTAAATTAACCCACTTTCTGTAGCATGAAGCAACTAGGAGTATTGCGTCTCCCCCCTGGATGGAATGCTAGTCCATCACAGGGTGACCTGGTTTATATACTATGAAGTGACTAGGAGTATTGCGACTCCCCCCTGGATGGAATGCTAGTCCATCACAGGGTGACCTGGTTTATATACTATGAAGTGACTAGGAGTATTGCGTCTCCCCCCTGGATGGAATGCTAGTCCATCAAAGGGAACTTACCTCAAGCATTTTATTGCCTGGGTGGAGAAAGACAGTGTGAAGTATAAAGTTTCTTGTCTAAGGAAATGAGACAAGGCCTTGAACCACTGACCTTCAGATGTGTCATCCAATCTGCTAACCACTACACCACACCACATGTAGGCAAGGTTCAAGTTATAAAATGTACTCTGACAAATGGACATGCTTAATTAAACAGGACTACATATAAAGGAAAGGAAAGGAAAGGAGACTCAGATTTTGTGGTCACTGTTGAAGAAATTAGAACAAACTCAACCACTCTTCTGGGACTAAAGTCATGGTAAAAGATGAAGGGGGCGACCAGCAAGACATTACATTGACCAGTTGGATCGACTGACACTGGAATGACTAGATGTGATCTCCCTTATGCCATGGATCAACGGAAAGACTGACAGAATGTAGTGAAAAACATCCAAGCACGCTGGAACAGATGATTATGTGGACAGCACTCGAATGTTTACCATCGATACAAAGTTAATGTTCATAGATTTGGATAAATTTTGTAACTTACAGTACAATAACATCACATCAGACACTATATGTTCTTCTCTTGCACCAGTTGCCTAGAAAAAATAACCTACTGTTCTGTATTAAAATAACCCGAGATTGATCAAACCTTGTCTCCAGATAATCTGTAATGTCCAACAGATACAGATGGATTACCGCCTCCATGCTTGATTTTCAGTCTTGGAAGAGCTGTGCCAGGTTCATCTGCACTTGTGTGTATTACCACTGTCCCATCAATGAAGAACCTCATATAGCGATAGTACTCCACCAGGTGGAACGGCCGATAATACAAATCTAAGGTCCTCTCTCCTTGTCTCACGTATGAGGCCTTGCTTATGTACACTCCTGTGGATTCAACCACAAGATAGTTTTCTGATTTGCACACTCAGTGCCAATTCATACATGCACCACGTAGTTTTTGTAACAATACAATACACTGTAAACATTGTACAGTCATACCAACAAACAAAACATGTGGCCGTTTAATGTACATCAATCTCCAACAGCCATTCCACTGTGTAGCACTGCCACAGTTAACACCCCACAACCTTTAACAAAGCAATAAAAATACAAAATTAATCATGTAGTACTATTCTCTGCACATCATTCCACACTGCTGCCACTTGATGCAGTGTCAATTGAATGGGTGCGTGGAATGAGGCCCTAGGTGACTTTTGATGTAACATCAAACTCTCCCTGTGTTTCACAAGGGAATACAAGGCAATTTGGAATGAGAATCTAGCAGTTTATCAGAAGTCACTTAGGGCTTTTTATTCTGTCAATTGACAGTACATGCTTCTGTACTACAATCCTTCAACTATCAAAAGTGGCAAATTATAGTAAAAATAAAAAAAAAATGCTAAATTTCATATTTATTAAAAAACAAATGTTACCATGCAAAAGTACTGCTGAAGAGGTTTTTAAGCCATGAATAAGTGCATGCCTAATGAATGGGTTATTGGTAATGGTGGCTAATTCACTCACTCACTTGTTCCTTCCATCAGCTGTGTAGTGATGTAATGCTTTGTTACGAATGCGTTTTGTAACAAGAATAACGTGAATCCAGCATTAGGAAAGTAATTTACCTTTTTGTTTTGCGTTCGTCAAAAATACTTACGTTTAATTTTAAAAAAATATATTGCACAGTGTCAGTGTGAAAACAGTAAAACAATATTATTGCATTGTGTGTTTGCATTTCTTATTCACAGGCTGGCTCTTAGGAGCCATTGATATTTGAATGGTCACACCATAGAAGTTCACTGACAGACACAATAGTTAGAAATACACAACATGTCTCCATTATTGACCCTGGGAGTGACAGGGTTAAAGTGACAGTACATGTATCACACTATGATTGCACATAACATTACTTCCATTGGTCATCACCAATGACATTCAAAGATCTGTGGTAATGCTCAAAACTATTCCTCTCAGACAGGACCCACTGGGGCTGAGTGAATGGGAGGTGGGGAATTGTTGAGCTTTTTCCCTTAACCATTGGAATACAATGTACATTTACACTAAGTATACTACATGTAAGTATACACAATGTATAATGTTTTCACTTGTGGTTCAAAATTTTCTTTGGTTGGAAAATTTTAGACCAGTTTATTTTATTTTTCCTTTGTCTCGGGTTCCTTGCCATAATCTAGCACAACGTAAAACAAAAATTAAACTGGTTTGAAAATTTTAAACCAAAGAAAAATTTGAACCACAAACATATATACCTCTGACAAGCAAGTTTCCAGATCTCTGGATCTCTGGCACAGGCATTAAACCCTTTACAAACCTAATTCACCAAAAAGAAAATAAAATCATTTTACTTGTTTATGGCCATTGAAAGCATCCCTTGGAATAAAATGACATGACAAGGTATAGCTGTACATTGAACATGTATGCTAATTATGAGGGTCTTTAAATTTTTACCCTTGCTAGCTGTTCAAGTGATTTCATATCCAGTTCCAAGGAGACAACCCACTTAAAAATGTACATGATAAGTTCCAGCGGGATGGAAGAGATGTGAGTCATCTGTAAGAAAACAAGTAGATGAAAATGAAATTAGATTATCAGTTTTCTCATGACCCAAAGGTGGCCAGCTTCAATCCAATGCATTCAAGAATAAGGTCAGAATAATTTTATATTTAAAAAAGAATTTTTATTACAAAACCATACAGTTTCTAAAGTACAGACCCTACTGACTTTCAGAATCAGCAGCCTTAATTGGGGCTCGATACCTTTGGAAGGTCGTTACTTGCGGGGAACAAAAACCGCTAAATAAACTGGTGTGAGGTCTTTTTTGTATGAAAAAAAAAAGACAGACTTAGCAACAACAGTTATTTATTGTTGTTGAAAAATGAGACAAAATTTGTCAGTCCAGTATTGTCACATTGGTGGGTTCTGCATGTCTAGACTGTGTTGTGTATTAAAAATAAATTGACCTGACTCGTTACTTTTGGGAGAGTCCTTACTTTTGTGAGGTTGCTACTTATGGGGGGTGGGAGGGGGCTATTCTTTCGGAAACTTACAGTACTTTCTCTTAGCTTACCCTAGTTTCATAGTGTGGCTGACAGATTCCAGTTACAGAAAGAGAATTAAACTGCTTGGTTAAGTCTGTTAAATGGCACGTGCTGCAAAATTAAACAGAGATTATGGGGAAATGTTTTAACTCACTTTACAATTATAATTTGCTTAATTTTCTGTGAAGGTTTACACAAAACTGTAGAATAGTCTATTCATGAAAGGTGCAAGGTGAAAACTCTTTATCCAGTTGTTAATTAAAAGTATGTAGTTCTAAATATGAATTAAAATAAAATATTTAATGCAAGTCTTACTCATTGTATTCCTGGGATGCATGGATGTCAGTTTCATCATCTTTGTCTTCATTGTCTGCAAAATAGAAACAATACACATGTACAGAGCTGTGCATCATATTAACACTTCAGTTCCAAGACTGATTAATCTTCTTCCAGTTGGGACAATTAAACTGTTGAAGGTAGCTTATTTATTCAGAAAAGTTGGCAGAAGCAAATTGATTTATGACTTGTCCATTAAGCTGTAGGTGGAACCAAAACAGTTTGGGTAAAAGAATGGAGGTGCATGTACAATTTAAAATTAATCTCTAGGAGATATTTTTTTATGGAGTTATTATCACTTTTTTTTTTTAAGAGATCAATAGATTCACACACCTGGCATTAAATTATAGTTGGTAAAATCTTTTATTCTGGACTCAATGTCCGGCACAAGCTGAACAGCTTGTCGGTAAAAATAAATAGCTGAAAAAGAAAAGAAAAGAAAAACATTGGCAAGAAAATAAAATGTAACCATGTACATGCTGATGTACATGTACAAGTACATCATGGGGCTACACTGTTTTTACCTTCATAAACGTTCCCACTCTTCTCAGCACCTACACCTTTTAGAAACAACTGTGTTGCCTGTTAAGAAAAACAATACAAAGTTTAGGAATTGACAAATGTGCATACATGGAAGGCGGAAAAAATAACCGCCTGAAGAATGAGTTTTCTTGATTTTTTCCGCCTGAAAAACTGTGTCTGCTTAACTCTTAATCTTTTTTTACCAAAATTTTCCACCTGTGATGAACAAAAGTCCACCTGTTGGATATCTCAACTAAATGGCAAGCCAGGTACAGTAACCTGTTCAGTACATGTATATATGTTGTAGTTCAAATTTTTCAAACCAGTTTGATTTTTGTTTTCCTTCATCTCAGATCATAATAATGAATCTGACAGAATGGAAATAACAATTAAACCAAAGAAAAATTTGAGCCACAACATATGCAAAAAAACTCAGTTTTTCCTGGTGGTGTCTTTTGAAGATCTTTTGTTGAACAAGAAACAAACAAAGTACCTTTTGATTGTATGAACAATGAACTCATTATTTCAATCTTGGTGGAAAAAGATACCTTTTCTTCCTTACTGTTAGTCTGTGGTGTGGTATTCTTAGTTGTTGAGAACAGTGGACTTGGAGATCCTTCACGGCTCAGCTGAGAGGGTGACTCAGCAGTTGGTGAATTTCGGGATGAGCCACTATCAGTTACAGTTCGTCTGATCTCGTCTCGCCATTCACGTCGGAATGATGCAAGTTCCTCCTCCAGCCTTCCCTCATCCTACAACATTACAGTACTTTACTTAAGGTGGCCCCATATAGTTATTTGGCACGCGAGGCATGGGCACGAAAATGGGGCGAGCGGGTGTTTGTTTATTTTGATGATGTTATGAAAATAAAGAGGTTTTTACAGTAGCTAAAACATTAATTGCACATGGAAATTATGGCAAATATTTACAAAAATTGGCAAATTGGTAGAATTTTCTTATTTCAGGATCACAAAGAAAAGACAACAATTTTTTAACATATACTGTACCCAATAAACAGAAGAAAAAAAAATGAAAAAGTGAGTAAATTGCCGAAAATTATTGTTTTATGGCTTTGTCATGAGATTTACTGAATGTTTATACATTGTACTGTTTCACCAGAAATCGTGAATATTTACCGTGTAAAAAACAAGAAAAGCCGTCAAGAGGTTTGCTAGCCTTGAACAACAAGCCCAACAACTTAATCAGTGGTTGCCATAGTAAAGGAGAAAGACTAAGCTACGTTTACATGTATATGTATATTATGCCTAGTATCACAAAACAAAACTCTTGAAAGACAGCAATTAAGATCATGTATATTTTATTTGGAGTCTGGCCAACAACTATATGGAGCCACCTTAACGACGCTCCACACAGTGTTAATTTGTTTTGTTTTTTTTGCCTTGGGGTGTACGTTTCAAAATTTTGCAGGGAAGACATGCTAACATTGTTTTCATACATGTACCTCACCAAGATTATAAAATGTAATCGAAGTTTAGTGTCACTGGTTTCCAAGTGACAGCAGTTTCTACACTGTATAGCAATGCCAGCTTTTTGCCCTCTATTTCTCTTTTTCTCAAAATCTAGGCAGACACTTCATAATGAAACTTTCATATTTTGTAGTACTCATGTATCACTAGCTGCAGACAAAGTTTCAAGAAAAATTATAAGACCCTTTTGGAGTAAAATTCAAAACTCATTCATGAGGGCATGATAGGCAAAACAGTAAAAAAAGAATAATTTGCATTTATTTCCAAAATGCCATAACATATTGTTTTAAAACAGCCAGCCATTAATGCAATGTTTGCAAAGTAATGGACAATCAAATTAAAGCCTTGATATTAATTAGTCTCCTCCAAAAATTTCTCAGGCTAGGGAAAGACTAACTAGATGTACATGTATGGATATTTCAAGTCACCTGCTATTTTGAATAAACGTTGGGTTCCTTGCATTGGATGTGAATATTAATTTTAGTGATCTGATGAAAAGATGCCACAAATATTTATATGTGTTGTGGTGCAATTTTGTCCTTGGTGCAAATTTTATTTTCCTTTGTTTTGGGATGTGGTAGTGTATGATAATGTATGATAATGAGTTTTAAACAAAGGAAAATAAAATTTGCACCAAGGATAAAATTGCACCACAACATATGTTTGGAGTTAAAGTCATGTTAAATACTGTCTCCTTGTCTAAGGCAGCTTTGTTATGCCACTCCTTCCCTCAGCAACGTTCGATCAAAACATACAAAATAATATTAATTAATGTTAGTAATACATTAAAATACCCCCCTCCCAATTGGTGGGCTAAACTGAACAAATATACACGACCACTTATTTGCATCTCGTTGAATAAGAATGGCTCCTTTTGTTTTCACCTGCCTCGTTCTATAAAACGTTCTGGGATATGTAAATATGTGGTTGGGTATATATTCTAAAATCGCTCCAACAAGGTGCAAGTCTTAAGCTTATTTAAGCTTAAGTAAGCTTATAATCTAGCTAAAAATGTTTCGGCGTATACTCTTTTAACGTCCGAACAGCAAGCGAACAATAGAACGAATAAAAGTAGAAATTATTTTTCTTGCGTCTCAAAGAGCCAATGTTCGGGTTTCTATTGGTTGCAAAATTATCCAAACTCTCAATCTGCCATGGGATGGAAGAACCCGGGGGCGGCGGACACTTCCGACCAAAATTATGTAACAGATAAGTTAGCTCTAAACGTGTAATTAATTTCACTTCTGTGCTTACCGCCATCTTATAGTGATATTGTGACGCCGCAACAGATTATCTTTTCCTGTTTGGCAATAAAATAAAATAAAGAAAACAGTTTGCAGTAAGCAGCTGAGATCCGTCCATCCGCCATGTTTATTTCGTCTGGTATGATGGTGCAACTTTTGATAGAAGAAGCTTTGCGATTGGTGTAAAGAGCTAGCCAATCAACTAAGACGATATAATAAGGTTTGAAGAAAACGAAAAGAGCTGGTGACGAGAAACTGACCAATCACAAACTAGAGAAATGAAAGGAACAGATTTCAAACTCATTTGGGGTTCGCCGTGCCGTCGCGATGTTTTTGGACGACTAGTTTGTTAGTTTTCGTTCTTACATTCGTCCTTATTTAGCCATTTTTTACTTATATTTCATTTTTCATCGCCGCCTTAGTACATCTGGGTGCCTTTGATATATAAATCAAGTCCAAATATCCCGGTAAGTTAGCTTCAGTGAGAGAACTGTTTCATCTCACTTGCAGTAAACCTGAGTACAGGTAAGCATTCCATCTTGTATTCGCTTGCTGGTACTTTTTAATGATTGCTTCTGTGAACGTTTCACGTATTTCTTACGCCTTTGTTGCATCCTTATCGACAGAACATGGCATCCCCAACAACGGACAACATAAGAGTGGCAATCAGAGTTCGCCCGTTGATTAAAAGGTGGGAAAAGTTAAACCTTTTGTGGAACGTTTGAAAGTCATTTTAGTTTTCAAGATTAAAGCGTAATTATTGGTTTGATTTGTAAAAAGGGAGGATGATTTAGGCCTGTTTTTAAATGTTTGTACGGGAACGCAAAGGTTTTGTTTCAAAACTTTAAAAAATTCGAATGTTTTGTGAATTTGACTTACCCAGATGTTGTGTTGTATTCTTTGTTGTCTGCCTGCTCTTCGGGCGATTTGACGCGATTTCGGCGAGTTATCGTTATTTGGGTGTTCCACGATAACTCGCTGAAATCGCGTCAAATCGCCGCTGTGGGCACACTAATGCGTTTTCAAAAGTCTCCGTTTTCATCTACAGCTGTTGGCAGAAACGAAGCAAAATAAATGTATTTTTGTCCACACTAGCGTTTGTTTAGTTTTAACCTGTCCACACTAAGACCCTAAAAAATGATGAAAACGAATGGGGCCTGGGATTGCACATGGATGGCATGTGACACTTTTTACCTCACCTTTTTTAAGTCTCCATTTTCACCTGCCCACACTAGAGGCATGTGATGCTTGTTATGTCATCATTTTCAAAAGTCTCCATTTTCACCTGTCCACACTAGAAACGAAGCGTTTTCAAAAGTCTCTCGTTTTCAAAGTTGACAGTGTGTACAAAATGTTTTAATTGCCAAACAGTATCAGAGCAGTTTTCAATTGAGTGTGAAAAGTAATTACACAATTGCTTTGGTTTTTCATTGCTACGCTTTGTGATTGGCTAAAAAATCTTGTGCCACTTTCTCAATCAATCAGAAGTAAAACCAAAACCAATTATTGTGACTTGCTCGCATGCGCTTGGCGGCGCTGACATGTAATTGCTTCGAGCTCTGATTGGTTCATTGGATTGTTTATGCATGCTGTGATTGGTCGGAGTAATTACAGTACTTTGGTTTTGGTTTTACCACACTCAATTGAAAACTGTGAAAACTGCTCTATTAGCCTAAAATTATTACAAAATCACCTGCTTTGTGGTTTTTGCCATTTACTTTGGATTAAGCTTAAAAACAGATGCAAAACCAAGATTGCTTGGTGTTTTCAACACAAATATTATTTATTATCATATGACCCGTACGGCCCTGCGAACCTTTTCTTTGCAAAACCATTGATGAAAGTCCCGTATGAGGGCCGTACGCATTTGCGCGAGCAGGGCCGGAAAAAGGCGTACGGCCCTACTACATAAGCGGACGTCCGCGCGCATTAAAATTTCAAGTAATTTTGTCTCCAAATTGGTCATATGATAAAATGCTTATTGACTAAGTGAGGTCGGGCCGGATGAGAAAATATTTGGCTCTCGGTCATGGCGCACGGACCTCGCTGCGCTCGGTCCGTACGCCATGACCTCGAGCCAAATATTTTTCCATCCGGCCCTCCCACTTAGTCAATAAGTACATATTATTATATAATATACAGTGTACATGTATCCTTTCTTTCTGTTATCTCAGGGAAAATGATTTTCATTCAACAACTCACTGGAAGGTTGACAAGAACACCATTACCCAAGTTAACCATGGAAAGATGATATCAAATTCATCTTACATTTTTGGTAAGCTTTATTATCAGTTGTTAAGGAAATCTAGTAGTTGTGCTGTACTGAAGCATATTTTATTGCCATAATTATTTATTTAGTGCCCTCCTGTCAATAAGTACCCCATTTCTAATAAGTGCCCCCTTTTTCAACTTTAAGTGTCCTTTTGTTAATATAAGCACCCCCTATGACTACAGGTGTATGTTACTATGACAACCGTTGTTCTGACTTTGCATAATAGATATTATAATCATAAGCCGATATAATGTAAATTGTAGTAAATCCAATCTTTTGTGATGAGATTTTTTGCATAATTATGACTTTGAAGTTTTGGCTGCACCAAACATTATTTTTTACTAAAAAATGTCTAATACTTGTTCTGGCGCTTCAAAATTTGGCTCGTGTAGTTTGAAACCCTCTACAATTCCATAAACATTTTTTAATCAAAATCTGTTGTTTTAATTTATAATGCTTTTGAACTTTGAAATGACATGATACATCTGTGTAAGTGCAAGCCAAGAATAATGAACAAATATGTACAACTTACTATAATTTGATTGCAATAGAATATTGAATTTAATCAGACAGAGTGTGAAGTCAAATTCACATTATATCCTGCCCAGGTCATAAAATTACATGTAATTATTAATGATGAAGTTCCTTCTCCTTAACCTGTATTTTAGACAGAATATTTGATACTTCCAATTCCACTCAAGATGTTTATGATGAGTTTGGCCGACCAACAGTTTTGTCAGCCATGGATGGGTTTAATGGTGAGTCAAATTGATAGTCAAAATTGCATGACTGTATGTGTAAGCAAAACATGTGTTCTCTTTTACAAACTGGTCAAATGTAAGTTGACAGTTTCGACTCGATCCTCGACCCTGACTCAAATTTCGAGGATCGAGAATCTAGAAATCGAGAATAATGCAAAACTCAAAAAGACTTTCGAGTGAACAATAATTTTATAAATTCCTTGAAGAAAGAATACATGTAGCCGTTAGCACGTCATGTGTACATTAGACTAGTATTTCACGTTGACCGTCAAACTCAGTGTATGCACTTTAATATTGATAAGATACACATGTCAAGGAAATCAATCTTCATCGAGTTCGCTTTTTGCTTGCAAGCTAGTACAGGACAGAAATCCATCTGCTGTAATATCATAGATTCTAGATTACAGGGCTGTCATTAAGCTTAGCAGCTACAGAGGTTAGACTCCTGTTAGCAGGTACATGTACATGTACAGTGTATACATTGTCAATGAAAATAGGCCATCATTAACCCAAGATACATGTATCCTACCAATCTGTCATTTTAGTCATGTTCAATCTTTAAGTTGTCAGTCTTCTTCACTGCAGTTGCCGGCCATGTAATAGCCGGCTTCCAGCTACATTGTACTAATGACAGCCCTGAGAGTTTATACAGCGTAATACTAATATACATGTATTGTTTTATCCGTGTGAGTCAAGTTTAAATTTTAGCAAATGATACATTTAATATGTGTATTTTAAAAAAGAGAGCTGTTCAAAACTGTAGACCATAACACAAGTTGTAAGACATGTAGTGCTAGCTACAGCTGTACAATAATTGTTTCTAATCAATACAAAGCTTAGTATTGAAATATCAACTGTATTACTAAAAGGCCTGTTGGCCATGTGCCACCTTGTCATGCCTGTGTGTGCAGAAATGCAACAGTTGTTAAAAACAGTTCTTATTGAGAACCCTGGTGCATTTTCTGCAGGAACATTATTTGCATATGGACAAACATCTTCTGGCAAGACTTATACCATGATGGGAGACCAGCAAAATGAAGGAGTTATTCCGAAGGCAGTCAGTGAGATATATGACTACATTGAAAAGGTAATAAAAGCAACCAGTGTTAGACTAGGTAAAAAGGTAAAGTCGCACACGAGCCATGATCGCCCACACGGCCGGAGCTGAACCCGGTTTCTGTAGCATGAAGCGACTAGGAATATTGCTACTCCCCCCTGGATGGGATGCTAGTCCATCGCAGGGTTACCCCCAGCATTTTGTCGCCGGTACCCATTTATACACCTGGGTGGAGAGAGACAGTGTGGAGTAAAGTTTCTTGTGTAAGGAAACAACACGACGGCAGAGACCAGGCACCGAACCACCGACCTTCAGGTTGAAAGTGTTGGACTAGAGATCCAATATATAGATCGAGATGATATCTGAACTTTATTTAAATCTCAGACTGTTTTTAAAGGCCCCTTAGCTAGCTGGTATATCTATAAGCTGGATTTGGACAGTAACTGCTGCAATTACTATAACAATAATTTTATGACAGTATAACATTATTATTCTGAGTATCAAAATCTTTTGCTTTAAACTGTAAATCTCAGACTACACACGGCAGGACAGAGGCAGTATCAACCCTCCTCCATACATGTAATCACTAACTCTGGAGGCATGCAGACAATGCTGGAAATACAATGAATTATAAAGGGGGGTGGAGAAGGACCATATGACCTGAAACAAATCAAGGGGTAGGGTTAGGGTTAGGATTGAGACATCATGCTGTTTACATGGAGTACTGGACGGAAGTTACCTAACAGAGAACTCAGAGTACATGTAGAATGCATTTGCATGCGAACCACAAACCTATCATGAAAAACTCCAGATCCACAAAATGAATTCCAGATAACCTAAAATTCATTTTCTTGATCTCAAATTTTTTACTGATTTGCGTGCAATCGACACTGAGTTCTCTGTTAAGGCCCAGACACAGTGCAACGTTTTTTTTTTTTTTTGCAAAGTTGCATGCATGCTGCAAGAAAAGCCGCCCCGTTTGTCCAGGCCTTTATGTTACTGTCCGGCATCAGCTGTTTATACCCACAGCTCTTAAATTAGTTCTTTATCACTTTGTATCAATAATTTCTGCTCTTTTTCTCTTTAGCATCCCTCTAGAGAGTTTTTGATCAGAGTGTCATACATGGAGATCTATAATGAGGTACCTGATAAACTTAGTCTAGTACTTCTACATTTATACCTCTTACAAAAGAAACTAAGATACATACAATAACACTACATGTATACAGTGCTCGCTTTTCCTTTTTTTAATGAGCAGCATTTGACTGTTGTTGTTTTTCTTCAGGACATAAAGGATTTGCTGAATCCTGCCAAAACAAATCTAAAGATCCATGAAAATCAACAGGTAAACGGGCAAATAAGAACTTAATTGTAATTTTTACAATACACATAGCATAATGATTGCAACCATCTGTATACAGCTGCACATACTGTCTTTCTTATTTTAGACTGTAGAACTAATAATTGACACCTGATATACATGATTTTCTGGGAATTTACTAATATTAAACACACTATTAAGAACCCGGGACAGGACAGGCAAGCCTGAAATCATTTATCTCACATTTGGGGTATTTCTTGGTGTTGCGGAAGCCACTGTTGGTTAGCTTTTGTGTTGTGGTGAATTTACGGTAGCCCACAGCTGTACCCAGGCTAATTTTCAAGGTGACTGGTGTGGAAAAACAACATGGGGCCTCCACAACACCCACGCCCACCTATGGTGGTTCTGGCGTCCGCATATTAACATATGTTATAAAAATTAATTGTTTGTTGTTTTTAGAAGCAAGTGTTTGTTGGCGAACTGACGGAAGAGGTCGTCTCGTGTCCAGAAGATGTTTTCAAACATATGCTACGTGGAGAAAGTAAGTTAAAAAAAAAATATTTAGCTGGTACTAGTCTACATATTTTTTTTCTCACTGCCAAACAAATTTCACTGTAATATTTACTACTAAAATATTCACTTTGTGTGTTCTAGAAAATCGACACTTTGGAGAAACTAACATGAACGATCGGAGCAGTCGAAGCCACACTATTTTCAGAGTGGTAAGTTTTATTCACTAACGTAGTGCAAGGCTGTGCTCTAGCAGTGTCTTGGTGCCATAGCCCACTAACATACAACCGTAAATTTTATAGAACTTTTAGGTCCCTTTACACAAGCGATTTTCTGTGCAATTTTTGTCGCGCGCAAGTTGCATTTTCGAATCTTATATGTACATTTTGTAAACTAGCGGCGATTTGGGTGCGATTTGTCGCGCGATGTCCCAACTTGGCGGCGATTTTTGGGAAATCGCAGCAAATATCGCACACGAAATCGCCGCTAGTTTACACTTGCGACAAAAGTTGCATTGGAGAGCGCAACAAAAATCGCATGACTAAACAGGCTTTTAGACAACCTTTGGACACCCTGTGGCCTTGCAGTGTGAACGGTTACTAGCGTGCTATTATTTTATACGCCTCCTGTTCCTTCTCCTTCTTTTTCTTCTTTGTCGTCAACGTCTTCTTCATCATCATCTTCCTGATTAAGAAAGTGTAAAAATGTGTGCAACCTGACCTATCATTTAGTATGATTTCCTGTTTTATTCTCAAGGTTATTGAAAGCCGTGAAATGATGGATGAGAGCAAAGACCCTGATACTATTGACGGAGCAGTTCGTGTGGCGCATATGGTAAACAATACACCTTTAGTTCTCAAGAATGCCAAAAGTCAAAATTCAAGAAAAATTCCAAATTTCATTTTGTAAAATGTTAAAAAAAAAAACAAATGGTACCATGCAAAACTGAAAAGTACTGCATGTTGAAGAGGTTTCATTTGAATGGTCACACCATAGGATTTCATCAACAGACTCAAAAGTTAGAATAAATGGTACCATGCAAAAGGACTGTTGAAGAGGTTTCATTTGAATGGTCACACCATAGGATTTCATCAACAGACTCAAAAGTTAGAACAAATGGTACCATGCAAAAGTACTGCTGAAGAGGTTTCATTTGAATGGTCACACCATAGGATTTCGTCAACAGACTCAAAAGTTAGAACAAATGGTACCATGCAAAGCTACTGCTGAAGAGGTTTCATTTGAATGGTCACACCATAGGATTTCATCAACAGACTCAAAAGTTAGAACAAATGGAACCATGCAAATGTACTGCTGAAGAGGTTTCATCTTTACTGAATCTTAACGCACCCATCCCCTCACTCCTGGTCTTCAAATAACGGCTGCATAGGAGACTACTTCACTTCAGAATCCTTCTTTTTTGTATTTTAACCGAAAATACGACATTCCCTGGAAAAAGATTTGTCACGGCATTGTCTAATTAGGTGCTGTTACAGGAGAAAGCTTTTTCTTGCCACAAAAGCATAGCGAGTCAGACAAGTCGCAGATTACAGAACATGTTACACGCCCGCAACTTTCCTCGCAACGTTACGAAAAGTAGATAAGTGTTCGACTTTTTCTGCAACTCGCCATGCAAGTTTCGAAAACGGGTGTTACACATCAGTTTCATCCGCGACTTGACTTGTGTAACAGAAACTTAAGGCGGTGATGTGACACGGGACGATTCGCAACGACGATTTTTAGCGCAACAAAATTAATGACAGGTACATGGATATAATTTATGTTACACGAAACAACTTGAGCGAAATTCGTGTTTTTGCGTTGCAAGTTTTTTTGAAGCTGATTAAAAAAACTTCGCATCGCAAAACTTTCGAAGAAAATCGTCCACGCACCCATGTTGCGCTAGAAATCGTTGCTCGCTTCACTACATTTACATTTATTTTACATTTTCTCGCTCGTAAAATTCCTGTTTTTGTTTCAGAACTTAGTGGACCTGGCCGGGTCAGAAAGGGCATCACAGACTGGAGCTTTCGGTTTGTCAGCTTTTATATTTATACAATTATTAAAGGGACACTGTCCCGCTAAAATAGCAAAATTTCGCTGAGCTTCCATTTCCATGTTATATCGCCAAATGCCGCCAAATATACAACTTAGTTGGATAAAAAGATTCTAAGCAGTAGTTTGGAGATAAAGTGCAGGATTGCAAGGATTGAAGTGGATTACAGTTCATGAAAAACATGTTATTTCAGTCGGGACAGTGTCTGGGTGCGTTCCTTTGGGATGATCCGGATCCGATTACTGATCCAAGATCACTCGGATCATGCTGCATCAAAGGAACCGATGAATCCTTGTCCAGAGTGGATTCGTCGGTTCCTTTGATGCTTCATGATCCGAGTGATCTTGGATCAGTGATCCGGATCCGGATCATCCCAAAGGAACGCACCCAAATTTAATGATCCGGACCCGGAATAGGCGCCCTTATCTCTCGAAGGGGAATTTAGTTTGCGTCGCTACGTTGTCAAAGTAAAACGGAAACTTTTGAGAAATATCCATTGCAATGTGCGTTTACACTGAGTTATTTCTTTGTGCAATTCTGAACAGAATTTTACAGTACATTGTAAATGTTGTCTAAAGGTACAAGCATTGCTGGCCCAAACGCGGTGATTACACTAAGCATTGCCTTTTGCGACAAAATTGCGACGCAGTTTGGCGCGGAAAAAAAAATCTGAATGTAACATCCAAATTCTACATTGTGTAGTCAGGTGTCGTCTTACAACGTTTGAGGCAACGGAAAAAATGCAGGAATGCAGTGAATAATTTGCACTGGGCAATTTTTTATATATTTACAACTCCTGTTGCGTTTTTTTTTCTAAGTATATGTACAGTTAAAGTTGTCGTAAGCAACTTTCCTTGAGGATTTGAAAAACGTGGTCGCAAGTAGACTTGTCGTTTACGGGAGCTTTTAAACGAATGATAAATGCGATACAACATCGTTCGACATTGTTGCTCAACAAAATAACTTTCAACTCAAGTTGAATGAGTAGAAAACACATTCAGCATTTGCTATCGTCGTTCAACATGTTAAATGGCCTATTCAACACAGGTCAACATAGCATGATACACTGCAGTCGTAACATTAGTTGATCAACTGCAACAGATGTTGAACCGTGTAGAGTGGTCGAAATAAGCGCTTCAACTGTATACAATCATTTTGAATAGGCCTTATAACGGTTTTTCCAAAATTTATATGGGCCTGATAGCAAAAATCCATCGACACTGCTGGGAAAAGCATCTCAAAATTAGTAAAATGGCCGAGTTTAAAAGCAATATCTTTTAAAATAGTGGAGATATAGCTCCGCAAAGTCGGCAAATTTCACAGACGTTTGTATCGCGCGGCCAAATTTCTTGCCTACCGGTACAAACAAACGCGATACAAACGTCTGTGAAATTTGCCGACTTTGCGGAGCTATATCTCCACTATTTTAAAAGATATCGCTTTTAAACTCGGCCATTTTACTAATTTTGAGATGCTTTTCCCAGCAGTGTCGATGGATTTTTGCTATCAGGTCCATATAAAATCTTGGAAAAACCGTGATAAGGCCTATTGCATGTTATTCTTTGCAGGCCAGCGTTTGAAGGAAGGTGGACACATCAATAAGAGTTTGCTGGTCCTTGGATCGGTGATTGCTAAACTTAGCGAAGGAGAAAGGTGAAAATAACAAAAACAACAACCTTAAAATAAATCTAGCGCAACACTCTTGAGCACCAGGAAAAGGGTTTTTCTCAAGTTAACGAGAGGCAAGACCACCTGTGATTGAAACAGTTAAAGACTGTATACTTTTCTTATCTTCTCTTAATGTCCCGTGTTTATTGAGTACTGTATTTCCTTAGCCAACTCTACTAATCAGTTGTAAAATACGTTTTAACTATTGAACGGAAACTAGGAGTGATATCTGTATTTTAAAAAGGCCTAAATTTAAAGTACCTACAGTGATACCTGTATTAAGCGGGTCCCATATTAAGCGGACATAGCTGCTTGGGTTTCTAAATTTGCTTCCCATATTTACTGTTAATCGAACCTGTATTCAGCGGACCCTCTATTAACAGGGTTCGTACGGGTCCTGGAAATCCTGGAAAGTCCTGGAAAATGACTATAAGTCCTTGAAAGTCCTGGACATCTGTAAGCTAAGATAAGATGGCAGCCTTGAAAGACATTGAAGAGGGGCTGAATGGAAAGCTCCAACAGCTGAAAAAATAATTAAAGTGCATTTGGGAGTCCAGGAAAAATCTATCTGAGCCCTGGAAAAGTCCTGGAAATTTGTTTCTGAAAAAGGGTACGAACCCTGTATTAAGCGGATACTAGCGAGAGTCCCTAGAGTTCACCGTTTCCGTTTAATGCAGGTTTCACTGTAATCTTCCTGACAGCAAGGACACATATCTTTTACTTGTTGCAATTTTGTTCGTCTCCCCCTCCCCCCCCCCCCCCCCCCAATCTTTTTAATCCACTCGACAATAATTCTGTCTTCCTTTTTACCGTCTTCTCTATTTTTTAGCTTTATACCATTCCGTGACTCCAAATTAACCCGAATTCTGCAGTCCTCGCTCGGTGGAAATGCCAAGACGTCTATGGTCTGCACAGTTACTCCCGCAGCTGTTGAGGAAACCATAAGCACTCTAAAGGTGAAAATGTTTTCCACTGTGTAGTGCTGCAACGATATACCACGATACCGATATATATCGCGGTATTATTTCTCACGATTCCGATATACATCGGGGTATTATTTCTCACGATACCAATATCGAAGCATAGCCTCCGTTGCAGGCACATGAAAAAAATATGGGCGCAAGAAAGAACGAGGCGCGTGTCTCCCTCGCGCGCCCTGTTCTTTCTTGCGGCCATATTATTTTCATGCGCCTGCTACGCATTCTTTAAATCGAAACAGGAATAGTGAAGTTACAGAATATCGATACAAATATGGCACATTTACATTACTTACTTTTGCTTTGATATAGGTCGCTTATCACTTTTCAGTCCCACCATAACACAGTTTCTTATTTACTTTAAGAGTAAACTAACAACATGTGGCATAAAAAACACTGTTCTGTTCAAATTTAAGATTGTACAGGCCTTGTAATACTGTGTTAAGTTTCCAAATGGAGAGGAATAAACAAGTTTAGTACTTTACATGTAATTTTAAGACTATTAGGCTTTAGTATATCTACTAGCGTTCTATCACAAATGCTGTTCTCTTATTGGCTACGCTACTCGCTATCTATTGTAATTCTGTTTTAGTATAAATCTACTGGCGTTCTTTTGTTAATTATTAGTGAGTATATCGTATCGTGACAGGTGTATCGAGATATGTACAGCTTCATATCATGAGAAATTGTATCGTTGCTGGCTTGCAGCACTACCATTGTGTAATGTTCAGTCAAACGCATCCATTAAAAATATTACACATTTTACACGCACTTCGGATGGATATCAGTATTTCGAAACCAAGGAGGCTTTCCATTTGTCATAACTCAGTGGCCGGCCAGACCTTAATTCTGACGGGCAAAATTGGTCAATTGGTCAAAACTGGACGGGCAGACTGGTCAATTGGGAAAACGTATGCACAATTCAGATAGACTTGTATGAATAGGTCTTCAAAAAGACGCATTCCAGTTATCAACAGACTATTCTGTTCCGACAAATGCTAAGCGCCCTCCTTTGTGGTGTGTCTTCAATATGCTGTTTCGTTTGCTTTATTGCAGTTTGCTAGTCGTGCCAAAACCATCAAGAACTGCCCAGAGGTTAACGAGGTAAACAAGAAGATAATTTTTGTACGCGTTTGAAACAATAAAGATTTTTTAACTACCTGAGGTTTGTATTGAAAAAATACTGGTCAACCTCATTTTCCACATGGGAGGTGGGGCACCTATGCACGGGGTTATTTGGATCCAAGAAGCTGCTGTTCAATTCCTCCTCGATCGTTGTGCAGGATGATAATCCTGTGTTCAACTCCTGTCACAACTGGACCATAATGCAAATTATCATAGGACCCGTACAGCCCTGCGAACCTTTTCTTTGTAAAACCATTGATAAAAGTCCCGTATGAAGGCCGTACGCATTTGCGCGAACGGGGCCGGAAAAAGCTGTACGGCCCTACTACAAAAGTGGACGGCCTCGCGCCTTAAAATTTCAAGTAATTTTGTCTTCAAATTGGTCATAATGATAAAATACTTATTGACTAAGTTACATGTAGGTCGGGCAGGATGGGGAAACATTTGGCTCTCGGTCATGGCGTACGGACCCTCGAGCCCAATATTTCCCCATCCGGCCCTCCCACTTAGTCAATAAGTACATACTACTAGGTTTACAAATATTATGTCACCGACTGATGTGTGTATTCTCCTTAGGTATTGGATGATGGAACTCTTCTGAAACGCTACCGCAAAGAGATCTGTGAGTTGAAAAAGCAACTCGTCGAGGTAAGTGTTTTGTATGTCATCTTGGACACATTTCTTCGTCTCGGATACTTAGAGAACACCTGACCAACCGTCTGACTTTTTTTGTTTCTCTTTCTTTTCCTTCTCAGATAACTCAACAGTCAACGATTTCGCAAATGCAGGAGCTACAAATCGAAAAAGAGAAGGTACATAGAGCAAACTAGGCCCCAGGGCCATGTCCACTTTCAAAATTTCCGGCCCGCCTTTTTTAAAGCGGAGTAGGCCCTGGGGACGAGATTAATTGTATATTGAGAGTACATGTACTTGCCTGGGTACTAGGCTAAAATAATTGGATGATTTAAGGTTTATAAAGTAATAAATCATACTTTTTTTTTTCTTAGATGGTGGAAATGCTGGAGCAACAGCGTATTCAACAGGTCTGAGAATTATTATTAAATAAGTGCTTTCGTTTGAATGGTTGCCCCTTTAAATAACGAGCGGTGCTGTATCTTATTTTGCACACGCTGGTTATAACTTTTGAGTTTGTGAACAAACCCATATTTTAAACAAATTCAAATGTGTGCACCAGTACATTCGTACATAGATGTCACTCATTATGTTGTGCAAGGTGGTTTTGTAACAATTCAAATAAAAGCGGTTAAAAAGTATTTTCTAACGTTTATTACAATTAAATAGGATAAAAGGTGGTTCTAACTTTCTAAGAGAAATTCCTTGAGTATAACTATTCAAATAATAAAGCAACTACACTTTAAACAGTATTTCCTGTGGTACTGTTTGCTTTTACTTTTTTGTTTCTTCGTTTTTAATATACAATTTGAGATTGTTTAAGTTATGACCATAAAATAACTGACAGTATTTGTTTTATTTGTTTCACTTTAGAGCGAACAAGAAGAGAAAATAAAAAGGCTTCGTAACATGATTTGCTCCGCCGGCAAAGAAACTGACACTAAAGGCAATAAACCAAGGATGGCAAAGGTTGGTGTGTTTTGATCTGATGATGCAAGAAAATCAACGCTTTTCAATGTGTACTACTTACCTTAATGTGATTGGCTACACACCATTCTGGTCTCCAGAGCCGTGATCCTTTTGGCCGTTGCCACGGACCACAGACTCTGGCCGGTTCCGTTTTGTTGATCCTCCGCAGAGTGCTCATTCTCGATCGTGGGCCAATCAGATTTGAGCGGAATATATTCCGAGTCTGCATAGAACGACTTTGAAATTGGAACAAGACAAAGTCTGTGATCCATGGCGCTGGCCAAGAGGATCGTGCCTTTGGGGACGAGAATGGCTACCCATCTGTTAAAAAGCGTTACAGACCTCACCAAATCTAACATCCTTTACATCAGAGGGGGCCTGGTTTTAGTGCTTCAGACGCATCTGTTACCAAAACCCGTCGAATAAAAAGATAACACCCATTGTTTGCACTGGCAAAAACATGCGTCCTTGCGGCCTTTTTGTGAGAGTCAAGGCACTTTTTTCGACATTAGTGAATTAGTCAGTCAGTCACAGACATAGGGCGTAACTTCGTCGAAAGCAATGCAGAAATCGTGCCCCTGTAAACTCTGTAAATATTTGTTTCTTTTCGCAGAGGCGTGAGACCTGGTGCCCAGGTGCGGCTCTGTCCAAGGCCCCACTTGCCTCGGCCGCTGTTATAGCAAACGCGGTTCAGGCGCGTTTACAGCGAATCGGTTCAAGTCCCAGTAGCGATGGAAGTGAATTTGATGAGATGCCGAGAGAAGCGTTCCTTTCAAGGCTAAATGAGGAGGAGGAGAGAAAGTCTAATGAATTCAGCCAAAGAAGAGTCGGTTTTGTCAGTCCTCGGACGAAAAGGTAGGGTTTTTTTTTTTTTTTTTTTTTTTTTTTTTTTTTTTTACAAAAATGTGAAGTTTTAGTCTCAAGATCTGTTGTATACTAAAGAAAATATAAAATTAGGAAATCAAAATTTTTGCCAAAAAAAAAAAAAAAAATTCTCTTATAGCTTTATTCCAATCCGAAGAAGATCTTGTTTTGTTATTTTTCGTTGTGTTATTAATCTCCTTTTCTATTCTCGACACAAAAGATGTTTGTCTCCAGTGATGGATATAGAGCACGAGGATAAAGACATGCAAACAGAGGTTAGTTGCAATGGCCAAATTTATACGGAAATGATTTATTTGTTCGAGACGGATAATTCGTCTGGATATAAATTTTGTGTTTAGCGAATTATGGTGCAAAATTCGTCTTCGGCTAATTCGTCTGCCATGAAGGGCTATTAAAGGTGTATTTAAATCGAATCATGATCGTTTGTAGTAGTTGCACCCGATATTACAAAGGTGTTTCTGTATCTGTTAGTCTTACATAAAGGGGTATACATAGAGCTCCTGTTCCTTAAACTAACAGACGGGTGTGTTACATTAAATGGAAGAAGGTTGTATAAGTAGTTACCATTGTGCATAACTAAGTGTCTTTCGGAAAAGGTTCTGATGGAGTTGTGACCTACGGTCAGCAAGATTCCGCGGTCCAGTAAGGTTAAGTAGGTATGGGTAGGACAGATCATATTGTAATCCATTTATAAAGGGAGCGTAACATTTTAAATTCTATCGTATCTCACATTAACACGTTGAAAACATTTATGGCAACTGTAAATGCATTGTCGTTTTCTTTGTTTTCCTGTTTTCCAGCCCGATGAAAAGATGGTTGAATTACAAAATGAAGTCAAGAAGCTTCGCAAAACTCTAGACGAAGCTGTGCAAACAAGAGATTTGTATAACGTATGTTCAGAGCGCCAACATTTCGCTCGTTTGTTTGAGCATCCTAGAAAACAACTTTCTATGGTTTGTCTTCTACATGTTTTCATTTCCTTTGTTTCTAGGAGCTGTTAGAAGAAAGCAATGCCTTGCTGGAGAAAATGTCGACAGAAAATGGACTTTACCATGCTCCCACGGTTCGCCATTTGTTGTTGTTGTTGTTGTTGTTGTTGTTGTTGTTGTTGTTATAGTCATTTGGTTAAATTTGTTTCTATCCCCTTTGAAAGGACGACATGTACATAATTTTGCGAGGATTCCGTGCGCCATTCCCATTCGGCCCACCCAACTTTTTTACTTGCTCGAATTTTTAGTTTCTTATTTATTTATTTATTTATTTATTTCATTATTATTTGCAGAACTCGGACATAACCTTGAAATATGTAACAGAAATGAGAAACGAAAAGGCAAATTTGGAGGTATGTGTTGTTACCGAAATCACCAAACTGTTAGCACCTCGTTAAAAACGATCGATCGCATTTGAATTTTGGGCTTGCTCACGTGACCAATTTGGGCGCTCCAAATGGTCACGTGAGCAAGCCCAAAATTCAAATGCGATCAATTGTTTTTTAGGGGGTGCTACAAGTTTAGTGATTTCGTATTCGCTTGATATTTTCCCTACTTTTCTTTTGGCGACTGGAGTATTTCGCTTGGTAAAAACGTTATGAGGAAACCCTGTGATTCCATGCAGATATTCACCAAGCGTCAAAATCAAAATGCAAGAAAAAAAAATCCTAAATTTCATTTTGTAAAATATAGAAAAACAGATGGTACCATCCAAAAGTACTGCCGAAGAGGTTTCATTTGAATGGTCACACCATAGGATTTCATCAACAGACTCAAAAGTTAGAACAAATGGTACCATGCAAAAGTACTGCCGAAGAGGTTTCATTTGAATGGTCACACCATAGGATTTCATCAACAGACTCAAAAGTTAGAACAAATGGTACCATGCAAAAGTACTGCCGAAGAGGTTTCATTTGAATGGTCACACAATAGGATTCCGTCCACAGAGGCACAGATGAACAAGTTGGAACTACACTACGTGTCTCCATAACTGACTCTTCTATCATTCATGCACTACATAACTCGGCTTTTTGATTTTGCTTTTTTACAGACCCAGGTTGAGGTTCTCAGGACACAGTGTCAGGACTTGGAACAACTTAAAGCGAGAAACAAAGGTGAGAGGACTACATCCTGTAGAGCCTTTAACATACGTGACCACCGACGGATCATAAAGGAATGATTAATGGCTTGATCAGATTAAAGTGTTTTTGCCATGGTGATTGATTTCGGGTCAAGGCTGTGCCAAAATCAAAACTAAGTACTTTTTCTCCTACTAGCCTGTTCCAGGCGTTAAGATTGTGGGTCCGCGATTTGATACCAGCTCGCGAACGAGCGGGGAAAACAAGACAGGCTACTCTCTTAAGTGGAATAACGCGAAAATGTTATCGAATCTTATAACTCCAACAGGCAGACATCTAGAATATTATTGGCTACCTGGACCACCGCCCTTCTTACTTGTCGCTTTAATGAAGTTAAATGCAAGGAGCAATCGTCTTTAGGTTAGCAGTGTCTGGCATGTGCTTTCAGACTCGAGCGTGTTGAGCGTGGCGTTTTGTGGCGGGCGTTATTTGAGGTCCTGTGCGTTTTAGGCCCCGGCGTCCCCTCATTCCTCTTTTTCACTACTATATATTAGTGTGATGGGTGCCTGTTAGCCTGCGAACAGGCTCCTGACTCGGAGGGCGCTATTTTCCGGCTATTGTCCGCAGGCTAGGTGCCTGTTCCCCTGTTGTGAAAGCTTATGGCCGAGTTTGCCAGGATTTGCCAGCCATGGGGGCAGTTCTTCATCCAAGTGCTGGCTGCCAAAAATGGAAACTCCTGGATGTCCCAGGCACCCAACCTCTACTTAGCGAGCCGGGCGGTTATTAATTTCAATCATTTTCTTCACAGAACTAGAAGATCAAGTCCAATCGCTGGAGATTGAGCGAACTTTGGCCAACGAGTACTTATCCGAGCTGCAGGCAGAGCATGACAGCGTGCAGGCAGAAAAACAAGCGCTGGTGTCGCGAGTGGAGGGCCTGGAGAACACAGGCGCATTCAACACGGCGGCTAAGATAGAGCGAGATTCATTACAAATGGCGCTGGAGGAGAGCGAACGAGAAAAGCAGCATCTGCAAGAGAACCTGGTGTCCTGGAAGGAAAAGTACGCTAGCCTGGAAGGAGAAGTGACACGGCTTCAACACGAACTCGCTTGTGCAGCGGATGGGAAAAATACAGAAGCCTTGGTCAGTGCTGCTAAAATGGAAATCGATTCCTTACAGATGGCGCTGGAGCAGAGCAATCTAGAAAAGCAACAGCTGAAAGAAAATGTGGTGTCCTCTAAAGAGAAGTAATTATTGTCCAGCGATGTCTTTTAGTTAACATGTTTGAACACGTTAGATATCCATACTCATTTTTAGTCAAACTACGCTAAAATTACTAAATTATTCAATGGAGTGTGGTTGGATGAACAATTAGAGATTTCACACACAAAAAAACTGAAGCTCTCTAGAGTAAAAATGAACTTGATCCAATTTACCATAATGAAAGATTACTTTAACATAGACTTCTATTTTGTCAACGTATTTTTGGTCTGGAAGATTTAACCTTTGTTACGGAAAAGTTAGGGAATTATATGAAAAGTGATATCTGTGTAACCTTACGTGTATTGTGTGATCTCGCAGGTTTGCGTGTCTTGAAAGAAATGTGGCACAACTACAAGACGAACTGACTCGTGAAGTTTCAGAGAAAATTCAGTGGGAGGAGAGGGTAGCCTGTGTCAAGGAAGAGGCGTATGTAAAAACTAAGGAACTTGAGGATGAAATTAGGCAATTGGCTGAACGATTATCCAGTGCAGATGAACAGGAACGGATGTTGACGGATGTTATCGAGCAGAAGTTGCAGTTAGAAGAAAGTATAGAGCTGTTGAAAGCGGAACAGCAGAGGGAGATATCCGAGGAAAAATGCATTATTGAAGCACGATTTGAACAGTACAACGCTGAAAAGGAGAACGAAATTTCACAGCTGGTAAAAGAGCTTGAAAAAGTTCAACAGCAGCTTACAGAAAAGTCATGTGGAGTTGTAGAGAAGGACGCAATGGTGGCGCAGGTTATCGACGAGAAGCGTGATCTGGAAGAAAAATTCCACCTGTTTAAAGCAGATAAAGACTTGGAACTCGACAAGCTTAACCAGGAGATGGCTGCGCTTCGTGATGAATTGAGAGAGAAATTAATCTGTATTGAGGAAAAGGAGTCCATTTTATCAGAAGTTGAAAATCGAAAGTGTGAGGCAGAGGAGACGCTTGAGAAGTTTAAATCGAATCAAGACAATGAAGTTGCAAATCTCAATCAAGAAATGGAGAGGGTTCGAGCTGAATTACAGGAGAAATTATGTGACGTTGAAGAGAAGGAAAACATGTTGACAGAAGTTATACAGCAAAAATGTGAGTTGGAAGAGAAGTTTGAGATTTTTAAAGAAGAAAAGGAAAGAGAAGCTACACAATTAAACAACGAATTAGAACAACTTCGTGATGAAACTCAAACTAAGGGACAAAACGCAGACGAAAAGGAGAGCCTTTTAAACGATCTTTCACAGCAAAAACGCGCGGTAGAAGAAAGCTTTGGCGTATTCAAGCAAGAAAAAGAAAACGAAATTGCAAAGCTTATGGAAGAAATTGAGCAACTCCAAAGTAAACTGAATGAATTGACGTTAAGTCTAGAAGAAAAGGAGAAATTGTCGAACGTGGCGGTTCAACAAAAGTGTGAATTTGACGCTTTTAAGCTTGAGAAGGAAAACGAAGTTCAAAAGCTTAGGGAAGGATTGAGGGAACTGGAAGTCCAATTGCGTGAAAAAACGAACACTGTTGAAGAAAAAGAAAACTTGTTGAATGAAATGATGCAGCAAAATTCCGAGGCGGAGGAAAAGTTGAAGATGCTCAAACAAGAAGGGCAAAGTCAGATTGAGCAGTTAACGCATCTATTGCAGAGGAACACGACCGGAGTTGATTGTAACGAGTCACTGGACTCAAAGGACAAACAAGTAATGCTCCTGAACGCTAAAGTGGTAATATAATTTTATGAACGAACAATGGGTGGGTAAGACTGACTGACTGACTGACTGACTAACTAAATTAATGAACTAAACGACTGACCAAGGACACCCGTATCATAAACCAGGCACGCTAGTTTGCTCTTACCAAATGTGATAGCTGACAAAACTGTTACTCTTAACTAACTCTTCGCTTAATTCGGCAGACCTGGTAATAATGATGGCATATTTCTTGCACTTGCGTTGAGTTTTAGCTTCTCGTGACGCTTAGTGTCTGTGCCAGGGAAGCTTGTTTATGCGCTGTAGTTCCATTTGTTCCCCCATTTCGTCATTTTGTTAACTGGAACGCTAAGGTTTGGTCACAAAGTGTACAACAATCAAATCTTGCGTCGACAAGAGGTAGTGCTCGCACCTGGCTGGGCACCCTATTAAATTAATTACACAGGAACTGACTTAGCCTGCGAATACAGCCTCCTCTCATTGCTCTCGACCGCAAGGGACGTTTGCGCCATCGACGCTTGGGAGCGGTGGGAGGCGGCTGTATTCGTAGGCAGCTGCAGCTGTAGCACCGAGTAACGATGAAGGAACGTGTCTGAGTGAGTAAGCGAGCAATGGGCGTAGGCAGGTCTTGTCAAAGAAGGAATTATTAGTTTGTTAGGGGGTCTGGAAACATGATCCTGCCCCCCTTAAAGGGCAATGTCTGAACCGGGCCTAATATAATTTTACCATCGTTGCAGTGTGATTTAAAAGTGCAGCTTGAAAAGACGATTGATGAAAAGAAGGAATTGGAACAAATGCTAGACAGGTAAGTTCATTGGAATCGTGCTCAAAATTGAGCTCATCCTCGGTGTATAAACCTGCCAACTTACGAGTGACGTAAAACAAAAGGTACTGAAGCAATAGAGTGCAAGACAACAAAGGTAGAAAACAAAAAAAAAAGTCACAGGTTTTTGCACCGAGGTAAACCCCAAAATTGAGCCATCCTTACCAGTTTTATTTATCATTTATTTTATTGCGGTGTTTGATGCAGAATTGCGCTTGAATTATTTGTATTAGTTGTTATTTTAGTATCTTTTTACGTCTTTTGCCGAGCAATGATTAATTATAGATTTTGTGTTGTAGAGTGAAGAAAGAAAGAGACGAAATCAAGAATGATTTGTCAGAATCCATCACTGATGTGAGTATCAAGTAAAATCTCGTTCGCAGCTTTTGTCTGTCTTGGGTCCCTGTGGTTGGTTAATCTGTTAATTTGAACGTTTGGGTGCCCTGTAGCTGAAATTATCCCTTTTGTCTATTTGCCACTGACCAACCTTCTGTGCATGTCTTTCCTTTGAAGACCGCTGACCTACAAAAGGATATGTTTGACATGCAGCAGAAAGTGAAGCGTTATAAGGAGCACATCTATGAACTTGAGAGTGAACTGGAACAGAGAGCCACTACCATAGCAACGTGCGAAGAAAAGGTATTGAATGCATCACGTCACTTGCAAACATGCGACACAATGGGATTCTGGGAACAAAGCAATATCAATAGATGTTACTGAATTAGCGTGAGGTCCGTATTGAGAAAATCGGCGAGGGCAATTGCAAAAAAGAACGAGACCAGTATTTTCCAAAACGGACCGAACAAGCTAGTTCAATAAAGTTTTTATTATTATGGCTGTTTTAAAATTTTGCTGATACATTATTTAAATTAAAACATCCGTTCTCGGCAAACGTTGTGCTCTGTTATCAGAATAAGAATGGGAGATACCCTGCGAATACAACGTCCTCTCGTTGCTCACGTTGACTAGGGGCATTCGCGCCAGTTGCGGCTATATTCGCAGGCTATATTAGCAGGCTAGAATACTCCTAAAAGATTGCGCCCTTATGCTATCATTACAATTACAAAATGCCGCCTTATTTTTCTACAGATCGAGCAGCTTCAACATCAGCTTAGTCAGAGAACTGAACATTCATCTACAGAGAATAACCATGAATTGAACAGTAAAGATCAAAGTGAACAGAATGCAGTTCAAGAAATCCTCGAACAATGCGATGCATTAAAGTCTTCGCTGGAGAAAGTCGAAAAGGCAAACGAAGTTTTAGAAAACGAGGCGCAGAAATTGCGACATGAAGCCGACGAACTGCGAGGAAAACTTAATGATTTGGAGAAGCAGCTGGTCGAGTCTGAACAAGCGTGTACGATTTCACAACAGCGACTCCAAGGGGAACATGAAAAGTGTGAAAAACTTGTGAAGGAGTTGGAAGAATACAAGTCAAGTGACTGTTGTGCCTGTAAAGATTTGGAAAAGCAGTTGGCAGAGATTAAAGAAGCAGGGAATGTTACAGAAAAACAGCTTGAACAGGAGCGCGCGAAGTGCAAGAAAGTTGAGGCAGAACTTGAAAACATTCAGTCAAATGTCTGCAGTACAAGAGACGGGTACGGCAGTGTAACGTTTGAAGTGGAGTTGCAGAAGGCGAAGAAAGAAAGTGAGGAGCTTGTTAAGGAATTGACAGATGAGAGGAAGGCTCGTGAAATGTTGAGGTGAGTACAAACGTGTTAATTAATACGACGGGACATAAATACCATAAATTGCCGGTTATTAATAAGAGGATCAATTTGACGGCTCCTACACTCGCATGATTAGGATGGTCCTCAATGTCTCATGGAAGGATAGGGTCACTAACAAAGTCTTCTATGGCGATCCGCCTAGTCTCCGTCAACATCAGAAAAAAGAGACTCCATACGACACCCTGAGCTGGTTGCTAGTGACTCGGTCCTTTGGGAACCGACCCAGGGAGAAGCCTTTCGAGAGGGAAGGGCCAATTGCATGCATGAATCCTCTCCGGCGAGACACGAGTCTTAATAACATTGCAGAGTGATAGAGATCAAGGCTTCATGGAGCACCTTGACGTTTAGCGTGCTCTTATAGCCCGAAAAGACTCGACTTGACTTGACTAATTTTTATTTACAGGAAAGAGCACAGCTCCCTCGCGGAAGAGCTGCAGCACTTGAGAGACTCACTTCTGAGGGACACCAATCGCGGCATGGATCAGCAGCGAGTGATTGACAAGATGAAGGCAGAACGGCGCGAAACAATTTGCGTTCAGGCGCACCAACGCCAAGAACTGGAGAAAGACCTGTCCGAAGCCGAGAAAAAGGTACGTCGTGTTGGGTATCCTGTGTTATTTATTTTTTGGAGTGTTTTTGCGCTAAAATACAATTAATAAAAGCTATTCGCTCAGTCGTTGGTTGAAGGCCATTCACTATGACTCTGGAGACGAATGTTAATTACATGTTTACCCTTTAACATCCACGAGTGCCAAAAGTCAATATTCAAGGGAAATTCTACGCAGGAAAAATGGGTCCACAAAAATTCATCTAAACCAAAAGTGGATCATAGTACAGCAATTTCCTTGCAGCTATAGAACAATAAAATTTTGTCAAATGTTGAAAAACAAATGGTACCACGCAAAAGTACTGTCGAAGAGGTTTCATTTGAATGGTCACACCGTAGCATTTCGTCTACTGACACAAGTTTGAAATACACTACATAATTGATTCTTGGCGTGAAATCCTAAAGGTTATGAATAGATTTGTGAACGTTTGAGACAACTGAAACTACGAGTCAGACAATGCACATAGTCAGAACAATGGTAAATAATTAACCATTATACCTCAATGTATTCAATGTCACTTTCTTCGATAAGATAGCTTTTTTGGCGTAGCATTTGTAAAGGGGGGAGGCGCTTTTTAACAAAACGACACCCAAGGAGGGCGCTAATTCGAATCATAACGCTACATTGCCTCATCATTTACAGGTTTCTGAGTTGGAATCACACTGCGCTCTTTTGAAAAGCGAAAAAGACCTTGTTGAACACCGTCTTGAATTGGCCAATAGGAAAGTGGAAGAGATCAAGCAAGAGATGCGTGACATGGAGAACCTATACAGCTCACACAACTCACGCTCTGTCGCGCAAATGGATGACAACAAGGCTTTACAGAAACTGAAGCAAATGGAATTTAGCGTGGATCTAACGAAACAAAAATGTGAGAAAGCCGAGAAACGTGCCAAGGAGCTGGAAAATGAAAACCGACAGCTGAGAGGTGCCGACATCAGGAATGGAGCGTTGTTACAAGAGCGTGATAATTTGAAAGAGCAGGTAACGTGAACGTTTGTAAAGACAGTGTGACCTTGTTGGAAGAGAGTGACAAGTGAGAGTCGTTTGTAAAGACAGCGTGATCTAGTTAGAATGGGGTGACAACTTACAGAATATTTGTAGAGGTGCAACTGCTTGGATTATGTTTAGGAACACTGGTAGAGGTGCCTGTCCCACCCTTTTACTATGAAAACCACTAAAGCTGTAAAATGCAAACTGTCGTTGGAGATTTGAACTCGATTCCCCAGGGGGTACTCTAGATTTAAAGTGACGGGGATGTGCGATTGGGGAAAAAATCGATACCCAAAAAAATCCCTAGGACTTCCAGCAAAGCCCAATAAAATCCCCCGAACCAAAATTAAACCCCCAAAACATCCCATGCTGAATTTTTGAACCTTAAAAGTACCCAGAAAGGATTAAATAATAAAACAAGTTTGGTTGTACTACATTCGTAGCACTATGCGGGCACTACGCATGGCAACAATTCTTTACCACAAATCTTCATATTGTTTTGAATACCTCAAAAGATCCCTGCTTCGCTCAAGCCAGCCCAATAAAATACTTGGCAAAATTTTCTAACCCCCAAATATCCTGGAATCGAAAATTTTAAACCCAAAAAAATCCTTCGCACGTCCCCGTCTCTTAAAATCCGGGCTTGGTTCATATCAGAAACCCATAAGTGGGTTGAAACCTGCAGCTGTCTCTTGTACGCTTCTAAACAAGCTTCCGATTATTCAATTTGCTAAGAAGTAGCTACAGCCATATTTAAAAAGTCACGATAAAAATATTAACCAAACAATTCGCTAGAACAACTTGCTTCCAATCATTCGAGGGGCTGAGGGGTTTCCAAATATGGTACTAAGCAAAAAATGAATATTTGGAAGCTGTGAATGCGCGTTACACGTTTCAACTCAAGGCCTTCTGCGCTTTTAAAATAGCGTTCGGGTGTATGAATTCCTGGACAAATCTGCAAAAAAAAACCTCCAAGAATCGTAGAGTATTGTGTCACATTCATGACACACGATCCAGCGATTAGCAGACAAGTTATTGTTTCACTGCAAGCTGGAACCCTGTTTCAAGTAGAACGTACTAGACATTTCATCGTGTTTCACACAAAGAAAATATTCCGCGATTCTAAGAGTATTTTGGCGGCCTTGTCCAGGGTTGTGACTGGAATCAGGTTTGGACCAGCGGTTTCAGTGAAAACATTGGTTTGTTGGGGGTTCTCATTCTCGCGGGCTCAGAAACCTGACTTTGGAGTATCTATTTAAGTCACAACGCCTTGTCCAGGGGCTTCTACCCCCGTCCCGCCATTTTGAAAGCAGAGACAAGCCTGGGGACGAGGTTGGACAGTATCTTGTCCACTATCACAAGTGGTATTACGATAGTTTTGAGTTGAAAGCTTCATCTCAAAACTATATTGCACCTTACAGAATACAGGAGTACGAGTATTCCCGTATTTCTCTCAGGGATGGTCGAGTGGGTAATGAATTGCCCGCCGCGATCCCGCCAGTCTTGTCTCGTTTCGAGCGACAATTTCTGCCCTCTCGCACGTGATCGCCCGCTTGACTATCACTGAGAGAAATAATGGACTACTCGAAATCTAAACTGTTAAATAACGTGTTTTAACAGGTACAACAGGCTAAGCAGGCATTAGTCGAGAAAAGCAAGAAATTAAACGAATTCTCCATTGAAGTCACGCAGCTGCGGGCGCACGTCGATAAACTGTCGGAAGAGAACAAGAAAAATCGATCTTCGCTCGATAAGAAGGAGAACAAGATCGATAATCTGGAGCAGAAGTTATGGGAAACTGAGGAGGAACTCAAGCTTGAAAAACAGCGCTTTCAAGAGCAGCAATCACAGGTTGTTAACTGCTCAAAGTATCAATTCTCCTTAATTGAGGGCCTCGCGTTTATTAGCCATGCTATTTTGAGCTACCCTCCTTAAATTAAGATTTTACTTACTTACTTACTTACTTACTTACTTACTTACTTACTTACTTACTTACTTACTTACTTACTTACTTACTTACTTACTTACTTACTTACTTACTTACTTACTTACTTACTTACTTACTTACTTAGTGATGTGCGGTCCATCTTTTGTTGTTATTATTAGTACTATTAGAGCAGTTTTCAATTGTAAGTAAGTACTCTGACCAATCACGGCAGTGGTAAACAATCCAATGAACCAATCAGAGCTCGAACCAATTACATGTCGGCAGCGCCAAGCGCGGGAAAGCGCGTGCGAGCAAGTCACGATTGTTTTTTGTTTTACTTCTGATTGGTCGAGAAAGTGGCGCGAGAATTTTTAGCCAATCGCAAAGCGTAGCAATGAAAAACCAAGGCAATTGTGTGATTACTTTTCACACTCAATTGAAAACTGCTCTATTGATACTGTTATAAATTACATCATATCGCCAGTACATACACACACATTTAGATCAGGTACAATATGTACATTTTACGAGTTACAAGAACGTACCGTAGTGTTTTTTTAACAAGAACAATCACGCAATATTTCGAAAAGAACGAAAATATGTGTCAAAGTAAATAACCTAAGAATAGAATCTAATACTAGAAAATACTGAGGTTTATTGGTTATAGGGCGTTCATTTAACCTTTATTAACTTATTTTCAGGGTCCTGTTCTTGAGGAGCTTAACTCCACTATTCGAGTAAAACACGAAGAGCTTGAGCACATGACATTCTTGGTGGATGAGAGGGATGTTGAGATTGCCGAGGTGCGTTCTAGCTTACAAGAAAACGAAATTAAACAGCAAGAGATGGTTGAAGTGTTGCGGCAAAAGGAGGAGAGGTTGTGTGAACTGGAAAACGAACTGAAACACGCAAACAAAAACATTCTTGAGGCGAAAACAGGTCAGGAAGATGCAGAGGTTAAGATTGAAGAATTAAAAGCGATCATAAAACAACAAGAATCGGAAATAATCTCGATGAACGAGAAAATTGATTCGGGGAAAGCGGAAAGCGAGATTCATAGCCAAGAGCTTGGTTTAAAAACTCAACAATTAGAGAACGAACTACAAGATACTGTGCATAAACTTCTTGAGGTTGAAAGCGAGCTGGAGTTTACCAAAAACAGCTGCGAGAAAGCAACGGCTGACAAGAAAGAAATAATAGATATTTTAGAAGCGTATGGTGAAGCATTTAACGACAGTTCCTCGGCAACAGACGTCAACGTGGATGTAGAATATTTCAGGGCGCAACTTGGAATTCATGTGAGAAAAATATCATCTCTGTTGAACGCAACAAACAAAGTAGAAGAAATAAATAACATGCTCAAAGAGGCATTAGAGGGTAGACGATTGTTGGAGGAAAAACTCGGCGAGTTAAAGTCTTCGTTTCAAGGACAAAAGAGCGTTTTAGAAGAAGAAATAGATGAACTTCGCGAGTCGGTTTTAAACGAGAAAAAACTCGTCTTTGAACTTGAAGACAAGGTCAATTTTGCAGAAAATGGTAAAAGCGCTATGGAGGCAGAACTTCGCCGTGTCCTTCAGGAGAAGGAGACATCTCTCGCGAAGGAGGACGTGGAGGAACTGGAAGAAGCCAAAGGGAAGGTCGTGCAATTAGAATATGAAATACAAAGATTAACAGAAGACAAACATCAATGGGAAAGCCTTGTAAACTCAGAAACAGAGCTAAGCCGTGAATTGGAAACGCAAAAAGAGATGAACGTGCAATTAGAAGTTGAAGCGCGAAGGTTTAAAGAAGAGGTTGGCAAATGGGAAAGTCTTTCTAAGACCAAGTCTGTAGCTCTTGAAGAAGAAAGGAAATCTTGGGAAGAAGAGAAGGCCGGTATCACTGAACGCTACGAGATAGAAAGACAGCAGCTCATGGAACAACTGCGTGAAATAAGCGATTTGAAAGTGAAAGAAAGCGAAGAAAGTGATTCAGAAAAGGAAGAGAAGATCGTTGAATTGGAAAGCAAACTCGCGACAGCTACTAAGACTACCGCTGATTATGAACGCGCCCTTGAGCATTATCAACTCAAACTGGCAAAAGTCGAGTACGAGCGGGACACCACCGTGGAAAGACTGGAAAAACTGGTATGTCCCGTTCCTAATTCCGTTGTCGTACCCAGATCTTTTCACTGTTCTGAACAGAGCACAGAAGGGATCTGGGTACGATCTACCACTTTACTTCACACGACGCAACAAACGGCAAACTGAGATTGGCAAACTCGTGATGGTGAATACTTGTAGTTGACATGCATGATCGTTGTAAAAATAGTGCGTTGGAAGATGTTTCAGTGTTTGTTTGATTTTGCAGCGTTCTTACCAAAAACAATTTGCATACTTTTGTTTGTCATGTAAAACACCTGTTACAGTGTAATAGGGATGCAGCGTGGTCGAGCGGTTATCGTTATCCAGAGGTCCCGAGTTCAATTCCCACTCTGATCACTAGATGGAGTTGTTTCACGGTAGACCCGAGTTCAACTCCTCGGCCACGCTTGTAAAATAGCCAACTGGTCTGCCTCCTGCCAGTTGGGATTTTTAACATGTTGTGTTTAATTTGCAATATTTGTTTCGATATTTGAGTAGCGTCCCTGAAAATTAGCTAGATAGCTAAGTGGTCGTCAACATTAACAACATTTACTTTTTTTTTTTTTTTTTTACAGTGCTAGTTTTACGTTGTTTCTTCTTCAATGTCGGACAATTGGATGTCAAGTGACAAAATATTCCACAATTTTTGGAGTTGACATCCTTGCCGAGGGTTTTCTAAGCCTACCTCGACATTTTAAAAGTCGAGAAGGGCCTGGGGAGGAGGGTGAACTAACAAGTTGTCACGTGCGTTCATTGCGTGCCTAAATTGGACCTTACGGTTACTCTCAGGTTTTTTTTTTTTTTTTTACTAATCATACAGTGTGTTTTACATCTTCTCTTTGAACAGGGCTCCACTAGCCTCGTTGATAACAGTGAAATAGAAACATTAAAGAAAGAATGCGAGGTTGCAAAAAGAAAATGCAAAGACGCACAAGAAAAATACTTCTCAGAATCAGACAGACTCAAAGCTATTATTGACGAGCAAGAAGGTATGGCGAAAAAAAAAACAATAGGCTTTGTAGCCTGCGAAAAAGCCCCTGATAGCGGGGAGCAACGAGAGACGGCTGTATTCCCAGCCTATAGGCTTTATTTGAGCAAATTGGTGTATTTTGTATTCTATGGCTTGTTTTGGTGTGTGTGTTTTGTTTTTCTGTCTGTCTTTTCTTTTACTTTTTTTTCGTTTTCCTTGGGAGGGACACTTCTATCTGCAGTTTTACATTGTCATATTTTTGCTTGTAGAGGAAATGGATGCGCTAAAAGCCGAGTTGAAGAAAATGGCGGAGGCTTCGCAGGTAAGAAAGATATCTGTCGATGTTTTTAAATTCAGATTTTAGTCGATTTCGAGAGTTGGGCATAATAAATAGTTGCATTTTAATAGGACTTCTTTGGCAGACTCAAAAGTTTCAAGCAGAATGGCTTATTATTCAAAGCTTATAAATGGCTTTGAATAATCACACTTTAGGTCCTGCTCCACAGATTTAAGTCACTTGCAAATACCTTGTACAACATAATAAACAGAGGTGAAACCAATAGCTTTCATTCGAATGTTCACATTCGTGGATCTTTTCTCTCAGACTCTCAAATAACAGAACCACCTTGTACAGCATAAACAGTGCCCTTGAAATAGTAAAAGTAAAAGTAAAGTCGTACACGAGCCAGATGGCCCACACGGCCGGAGCTTAACCCGGTTTCTGTAGCATGAAGCGACTAGGAATATTGCTACTCCCCCCTGGATGGGATGCTAGGCCATCGCAGGGTTACCCACAGCATTTTGTCGCCGGTACCCATTTATACACCTGGGTGGAGAGAGACAGTGTGGAGTAAAGTTTCTTGTCTAAGGAAACAACACGACGACAGAGGCCAGGCTCGAACCACCGACCTTCAGGTTGAAAGTCCGACGCGCTAACCACTAGACCACTGCTCTTTTATTACTTTCGTTTGGTTTTCACCCCTATTCACAAACGTTAAAGGTGAAGTTATTTTATAGTAAGAGTTGTGTTTTATATGCTTCCTTGGTACAGAATTCCACTGGGTCCACCGATAACAGCGAAATGGAATCCCTGAGAAAAGAATGCGAGGTTGCGAAGAGAAAATGTAAAGACGCACAAGAAAAGTATTTCTCCGAATCAGACAGACTTAAAGCTATTATTGATGAGCAACAAGGTATGGACCTGTTTCATAATGGCGGCCTTATTTTCTTTGTGTGTTAATGAACTATAGTGGCCTCGTTAGCATGTGCAAAATTCAAAATATTTTTTATTGCCAAAATGAAGCCAGTAAGCTTATTAAAATACATACAAAATAATAAAAAGACCGGCTGCCGTTATGAGTAAGTCCTATAATTTTACTGCATGGTCTCTAACGTTTTCTGAGGCAGGTAATTTTATCCCTGGAGATGTGTACTCTCTTAATGCCGGATATCCTCGGTACCAGCTCTAGCTATTGCCGTAGAGAGATTTTCGCCTTATAAAGAGTTTTGTTACAGAAAACGCGTTTTCGTTTATGTTCGTGAACGCATAAGTTTTTATGCGTTTAGACCTCCTGTCCACACGTAAAGGATGAAAACGGTCACCCTAAACGGATACGTTCGGGTCAAGAATTGAATCTCTGCGTTTAAGGGTTAATATGTCTGTAACTCGTTCTTTGATACAGTTACAAAACAAAAAGCTGTAAATTATTTTTCGTGCTATACATTTGTAGATGAACAGGACGAATTTGTTCGTCAGATGAACGAACTTAAAAAGAAAACTGCCGAGAAGGAGACTGAAATGTGTACGTTGAGAAGCGAACTTGATGAATTGAAGAAGACGAAAACTCAGACTGCCATGGTGAGCGACTTAATTTTATGTTATTCTGTTAGAAATTACCTGGTCTGAATTAGCACATTTTAGGATTTTATCCACAGACACAAAACGAGAACCACGTTGTACAGTATAATAAACAGTACCACAGGAAAGTACTGCTCAGTAGCTTTCATTTGAATGGTCACACTTTAGGATTTCATCCACAGACTCAAAAGTTAGAACCACCTTGTACAGGATAATAAACAGTACCACAGGAAAGTACTGCTCAGTAGCTTTCATTTGAATGGTCACACTCTAGGATTTCATCCACAGACGCCAAAGTTAGAACCACGTTGTACAGTATAATAAACAGTACCACAGGAAAGTACTGCTCAGTAGCTTTCATTTGAATGGTCGCACTAAGGATTTCATCCAGACACAAAAGCTAGAACTACCTTGTACAACATAATAAACAGTACCACAGGAAAGTACTGCTCAATAGCTTTCATTTGAATGGTCACACTTTAGGATTTCGTCCAGACTCAAAAGGTAGAATCACCTTGTACAACATAATAAACAGTACCACAGGAAAGTACTGCTCAGTAGCTTTCATTTGAATGGTCACACTTTAGGATTTCATCCAGACTCAAAAGGTAGAACTACCTTGCACAACATAATAAACAGTACCACAGGAAAGTACTGCTCAATAGCTTTCATTTGAATGGTCACACTTTAGGATTTCGTCCAGACTCAAAAGGTAGAATCACCTTGTACAACATAATAAACAGTACCACAGGAAAGTACTGCTCAGTAGCTTTCATTTGAATGGTCACACTTTAGGATTTCGTCCAGACTCAAAAGGTAGAATCACCTTGTACAACATAATAAACAGTACCACAGGAAAGTACTGCTCAGTAGCTTTCATTTGAATGGTCACACTTTAGGATTTCATCCAGACTCAAAAGGTAGAACTACCTTGCACAACATAATAAACAGTACCACAGGAAAGTACTGCTCAATAGCTTTCATTTGAATGGTCACACTTTAGGATTTCGTCCAGACTCAAAAGGTAGAATCACCTTGTACAACATAATAAACAGTACCACAGGAAAGTACTGCTCAGTAGCTTTCATTTGAATGGTCACACTTTAGGATTTCATCCAGACTCAAAAGGTAGAACTACCTTGCACAACATAATAAACAGTACCACAGGAAAGTACTGCTCAGTAACTTTCATTTGAATGGTCACTCGCACTCGCTATCTCTTCCTACCGTATGATGTCCTTTGTTTAAAGAAATATCCCGCGGTAATGGTAGGTGATGTAAAGAACAAGCTCTCAAACAAAAGACATGAGATGGGAAGTTGAGGAATGTCAAGGAACAAGGAATGTTTAGAACTGGAAGATCATGGAAGGCATGGGATAAAATTGACTGTTTTAATAATTTTTGTGAATCAAAAAAGTGAGAAGAAAATGAATAAATCTGACAAGAAACATAACGACTCTTGACAAAAGTTGACAATTTTTGAGAGCAAGTAGACAACTTTAGGGCGTAAAAAGAAGTTTTAAAAAGCATCAGTGGAATGTCGTAATTTTTGTGAATTGTATTTTACATATTTTATTGGAACAGAATTCCGCTAGCTCCGCTGAGAACAGCGAAATGGAAAAATTGAAGAAAGAATGTGAGGTGGCGAAGAGAAAATGTAAAGATGCACAAGAAAAATATTTCTCCGAATCGGACAGGCTTAAAGCTATTATCGATGAGCAACAAGGTATGTTGTAACTGGTACTTTACCCTTTCAGGTTTCTGTGTTTAAGTACCGACCATTTTTACTTCTGACGGGGGAGGGGGGCTGCTGGGTGATTTCGAAACACTTATATCAGGCTGCAAGCGAACTTGTTGGGAAAAAATATCGTGCAACTGCGAAAGCCCAACACAGTAACACAGCTGAATGAAAAGGGAAAATAGTCACTGAGGCCCCATTCACTAACGAACACGGACACTGAAATAAACGAAACTGCAACACAGAAAAATACTGCTCGCACTTAGGACTTTATTCAGTAAGTAAGTCCCAAAAGATAGAACGATTTTGTACAGCATAATAAAAACTTGTAACAAAATAATGTACTACTCAGTAGCATTCATTTCAATGGTCACACTGTATTATTTCATGTGCAGACTCATAAGTTAGAACCACTTGTACAGCATAATTAACAGCACCACAGGAAGGTACTGCTCAGTAGCTTTCATTTGAATGGTCACACTGTAGGATTTCATCCACAGGCTCAAAAGTTAGAACCACCTTGTACAGCATAATAAACAGTACTACAGGAAAGTACTGCTCAATAGCTTTCATTTGAATGGTCACACTTCAGGATTTCATCCACAGACTCAAAAGTTAGAACCACCTTGTACAGCATAATAAACAGTACCACAGGAAAGTACTGCTCAGTAGCTTTTATTTGAATGGTCACACTCTAGGATTTCATCCACAGACTTAAAAGTATAATAAACAGTACCACAGGAAAGTACTGCTCAGTAGCTTTCATTTGAATGGTCACACTCTAGGATTTCATCCACAGACTTAAAAGTATAATAAACAGCACCACAGGAAAGTACTGCTCAGTAGCTTTCATTTGAATGGTCACACTTCAGGATTTCATCCAGTCTCAAAATTTAAAACCATCTTGGTGGTTAAATTTGCACTCGCATTAATTGTAGATGAACAAGAAGAACTTGTGAGTCAGATGAACGAACTTAAAGAGAAAACTACCAAGAAAGATGCTGAGATGTGTAAGATGCGAAAGGAACTTGATGAGATAAAGAAGAATGCTCACGCTGCTACCGTAAGCAAATCAAAGATTTTGTTTTTCTACGAAACTGAAAGGGACACTAACAAAATTTCTCCTTCCTTATTTCCATGTTGTTTCGTGAAATGCCACCAAATATACAACTTCATTTTATGAAAAGATTATATAGAGCAACACAGGAGCGATAGTTTGGAAATAAAGTACAGGATTGCAAGGATGGGAGTGGATTACAGTTTATCAGATTTGATTTCGTCACAAGCGGTCCAGAAATCAAAATTACCATTCTTTCACATAGGAGGCAGCGTGATTGAGTGGTTAGAGCACCGGGCTTGAAATCCAGTGGTCCCGAGTTCAGGTCCCACTCTGACCACTAGCTGGAGTTGTACGCTTCTAAAGGCCCGTTTACACAGGCGATTTTTTGTTCAATTTTTGTCGCACCTGTCGATGTATTTTTTGTCACGCGCAAGTTGCATCTTCCAATCGCATGTGTAAACGGGCGGCGATTTGGGCGCGATTTGTCGAAACCTGATGCAACTTGGCGGTGATTTTTGGGAAATCAAAGCAAATATCGCACCCGAATCGTACAGGAAATCGCCCCTAGTTTACACTTGCCACAAAAGTTGCATTGCAGAGCGCGACAAAAATCTCATCAAAAATCGCATGTGTAAACGGGCGTTAAAATAGTCAACTGGTCTGCCTCCAGCCTGCGAGCAAGCGCTCAGGTTTGGGGGAGGGGGAGGGAGCCCGAGAGCTTGCTCGCAAGCTAGTCGGCCTCCTGCCAGTTGGGATTTTTAACATGTTGTACTCAATTGGCAGTATTTGTTTTTATATTTGATTGCCATGCCTGTGAATTATACCCCGTTCACACCAACGCTTAAACATTTTTAAATGTTGTTTAGTTTAAAACATGTTCAGAAAAATACCCACAAACGTGCCGTAATATTTGGAGTGAAGTCTTTACTAAAAGCAACTTTAATGACTTTTATTACCATTCCAGGTAGTATGAGTCATATACGTTCAAGATACAGGCTAAAAACGTAGTTTAACTAAACAACATTTAAACATGTTTAACCGTTGGTGTGAATGGGGTACTAGATAGATTAAGCTAAGGGCTCGTCCACTATAAACAACATTTACATTCTTGTGTAATTGTGACCGTTAGCTTGTTTCTTTTTACTGCTTATTTCAAAATAATAAAGCAAGTTTAAAGCAAACTCCTGGTCATAATCATGAAAACTCGATGTTTTACTTGGAACACTATCTCTTTAATTTTACCTGGAACTCTATCAGATCTTTTAGGGCTGGTTCCCACTAGCGACGTAATCGGAAGCGGAGTCGGAGTCGGAAGCGTAAGAAGCCTTGCGTTCTAGTGCAAATCAAGAAACGGAGTCGCAATCGGAAGCGCGACGGAATTGGAATCGGAATCGGAAAGATCAGAAGGTTTCCTTTTTCTTCCGATTCCGCTTCTGCTTCCGTCGCTTACTATCCGCTTCCGTCGTTTTGATTTCTACTAGATTGTAAGGTTCTTACGATTTCGATTCCGCTTACGATTTCGCTTACGTCGCTAGTGGGATCCAAGCTTTAGTGTCACTGAAAAGCCAGAACTCTTCTGATTTATTCATTTGTTTATTTTTAGGCTCAAAATAGCGCATGTTTGATGAAAGAATTCGAGGCGTTGAAGAAAAAAGCCAAAGAAGCGGATGCAAAGTACTTCTCCGAATCAAATAGGTTGAAAGCAATCATACATGAACAGCGAGGTAATATTACTGCACTATAACACGCGAAAGCTGAAGTTCAAAACTCAATCATGCAACAGTTTCGTTTGTCACTGCCTCAAATATGATAGCGGATGTCAAAGGAAACAACGATCTTGGCGCAAAAAGGTCACGTGGTCATACTTGTGGGTTGTGATTGGTGGATTTCGATCGATTTTGTCAGTTTCTGTTTCCATGGGTTCAATGATTGACGGCAGCGTAAAACGTTACCCGCGCTTTGCACCGGTTACATGTTTCCCGCGCTTTGCACCAGTTGCATGTTTTCCCGCGCTTTCGCGCCGGTTACATGCTTTTGCCGCCCTTGACACTGACTGCATGTTTCTTTCACGAGTTTTGGCTATGACTCAGATCGATTACTTTGGATGTAAATTTACGGCAGCTCTCTTATTTCTTTTTTATCAACGTTTCAGAAATCATCGACAAAGGTCAGAGTAAACAAGACACGGAGGAAGAAGTAGAAACCACCAGAATTGATCTAGCAAAAAAGAACATGCAGATTCAATCTCTACAGTATGACTTGTATAAACTACAAGAGAAGTACGACAAGGACACGCATGCGCTCACCAAGGAGGTAGACTGGGGAAGAGAAAAAGTTGGATCCTTGAAGCTGGAGATCAGAAGATTGAAGGAGCCTGAAGCGGAGGACACTATTAACTTGTTACGGTGAGAGAAACAAGAGCCTGAGAAAATATGCCTGCTCTCGCAAACTAGGATTTTTAGCAGTGCCAAGTGAATTCTTGAAAGAAAAATAAACTGTAATCAGTTTTTATAGAGAAGTTTATAAGACAGAAGCCAAATAATGTACATTTCATTTCCATGTTGGCCATAACTTGCCAAAGACACGTATGATTTCAGTGCACTTTTATAATAATTTATTTTCTGATGAATATTTATAGAGCAGTTTTCATCTGAATATCGAAAAACCAAACACAAAGTAATTCCTCCCAATCACAACAGAATCGAAACATTCAGTGAACCAATCACAACGCGAAGCAAATACATGTAGCCGGCGCCAAGCGCGGGAAATCTCGTGCGAGCAAGTGCGGTGCAATTTCAATTGGTTTTGGTTTTACTTCTGATTGGTTGAGAAAGTGGCGTGAGATTTTTTAGCCAATGACAAAGCGTACCAATGAAAAAGAGCAATCGCGAAATTAATTCACTCAATTGAAAACCGCTCTTATTTGGGAATTTTATTTCTTTACGTTTCAGCGGTCAACCTATTTCCGTCAAAAAGAAAGAAGACAGTGATGTAGGTGTTGTGTCGACTGTCGCCATTTACTCACTCAAAGCCAAGCTTGGAAAGCTGGAGAGTGAGACGGAGGGATTGAACGAAAAAGTACAACAGCTGGAAAGAGAAAAAGCGACGCTAAGTTTAATGAACACAGAAGCGAGGTAACTTGTTTGTTTGTTTGTTTGTTTGTTTGTTTGTTTGTTTGGCCTGCGCTGTTTATCTCGTAATTGTTTCTGACAAGACAGGGATTATCACTACCTATGGAGTGTTTTCACATGACGTCACGGCGGCCATGTTGGTGTCCCAAAACAATAAAACGGCGGCCATATTGGTGTCCCAAGCTAATCCTGTGGGGATTGAACTCTTTTCTAATGCAAACACGTTGTTTTGTTCAAATAAATTAGCTTAGCTGCAGACCACGTGAGTGAAAACACTCTATACCCTGTGCACGAGAGGTTCGTTCGCGGCACGATTTAACGTGTTGAGAGATGACAGCGTGAGAAAAGCCTCTGTCACCAAGAATACGCGACAGACTGATAGTTTTTATTATCTTTATTCATTTTATTATCTTTTATTCATTAGAAATGAAAACCCTTTCCTTTATACTATACATGTTAAAACGTTTTTTTACCACGTCGAACATTAAAAACATTAACTGTTCTCTTTCAGCAACAAGGTTGCCCAGTTAACGTCCGAAAATAAAGCGCTTAAGACACACAAGAAAAAGCTGGTGGAAGAGGCTCAAAAACTGAAGGCAAACGGAGGTGACTCCAAACTGAAGGCCGACTCCGGTCGAAGACTTCCAGAAGGTTGGTCTTTTAGGAGTTAACCCTTTAAGCCCTAAGAGTGATCAGCATCAAATTTCTCCTTGTAATATTAATGCCTTATCAATAAAAAAATGTCATGAGAATTAAGGACATGATCACGCAAGATTAGTTCTTGATATCCAAACAATTTCTTCCCACTACTTCTATTGGAAATGTATAGGACTAGAAATGAGAATTTAAATTTTGATATTAGGGCTTAAAGGGTTAACCCTTTTCTCCCGTGCCCTAAATCGAAATTCAAGAAAATTCCAAAGCTCATTTTGTAAAATACGGAGAAACGAAAACTACCACTGAAAATAAGGTTCTGTTGAGGAGCGTTAATTTAAATGGTTACACGATAGGATTTTTTCCACAGACTCGAACATGAGAACCACCTTGTATATCATAACAAACAGTACTACAGGAAAGTGCTGCTTCCACAAACTCAAAAGTTAGAACCACTTTGTACAGCATAATAAACAGTTCAACAACAACAAAAAAATAATGCTCAGTAGCTTTCATTTGAATGGTCACACTTTAGGGTTTTGTCCACAGACTCAAAAGTTAGAATCACCTTGTACAGCATAATAAACAGTACCACAGGAAAGTACTGCTCGGTAGCTTTCATTTGAATGGTCACACTTTAGGGTTTTGTCCACAGACTCAAAAATTAGAACCACCTTGTACAGCATAATAAACAGCACCACAAAAAAGTACTGCTCAGTAGCTTTCAATTGAATATCGTGCTTTATAATACACAGACTCAAAAGATAAAACCACACTATGCAACTCTGTTTGACTCTGTCAGTGGAAGGATTAAATACGAAATCCTGTTTGTCAAACTTACTAAAATTCCTCCTGAAAATCGAAAAACAAAGAATACTACAGAAAAGCATTGTTCGTCAACTTCCCCATTCACAAATGTACTTTACCCAGCCCTTAAAGGGGGCTATGTCACCATTGTTTAGTGTTACTTAAAAAAGCCAAAAGACATATTTATATCAGTGAAAATCCAAAAATAATGGTCCAGTGTTGTTTCCAGTTATGTGCTCTAAGAGTGCTCTAAAAGTAAAAATAAGTGCCTTGGGTAGTAGATGGCCAGGATGGAAACGTATTGCATTTTGAAAATATTGGGCTGATTTTTTCAAGTTCATTGCTTGTGTCTTGGTAAACTCGCTAAAACTCTGATTATAGTTTATTTTCTCTTCTAAAATTCACTTGATATCTTCCTCTTAGTGTTCTACACGCTTTTCGTGTACGACAAAGGTACTTAGTTTTAATTTGTTGCAGTTTGACCCCAAAACCTCAAAATCATCGTGACGTAGCTCCTTTTAACACTCGTTGCATTAATTGCCTGAGATTTCACTGGGAAAGTAAAAGACGAGAAAAAAAATCCCAGAAGGTCTCATCTGATATATTTCTTTTAAATTTATTTGCAGTCTCTACGGAAGCGCTTGAAAGGGGATCTAGGAACTCATCCATCCTCAATTTATCGACTATTGAAAATGTCAACGTGTCATCTACAGAACACAAAAGGAGCAAAACTGAGTCGAAGGGAAATTGTCAAAACTGGCTCTCAGAGGATGCAGCAAACAGCATGTTTAAAGATGAACCCAATCAGTGCGCCAATCAATGATGATTCTGCACTGCGCTTGTCAGCGTTCATGCCCTTGAGTCCAAGGGTAGCCTCGTTTTTAGTAGAGTCTATATTTCATAGCTCAAAAGGAGGTCGGACACCTAACTGAGAAGTATGTAACGAAAAAAAAGGTTGGCTGGCTAGCTTTAGGGTAAGGTTGGGTTAGCAGGTCATATAATTATATTTAAACGGAATTGATCCGAACTGCTCGGTGTTGCTCTGGTAGAGTAGATTTTTTTAATCATAAAAAACACATTACCGTCGACTTTTTGTTAAACAATTGTCAATAAGGTGTCCGACCTCTTTTCGAGCTATGGAATCTAGACTCTTACCCGTACTCAGAGTTTATGTGATACTGCGTGCACCTTCTCGGATTTCAATGTCCACAAGACCCTAAGAAAACAGGCTTCACATTGAGTGAAAGAACTGCAATGAAACAAGACTTGAACCTTACAAGATATGACAAAAAAAACTGTGAAACGAATCGTACGCAAAATGTGATTTTTCCATTTAACCGTTGTTTTTACTTGCATACGAGCTGCCTCCACTTGCAGATCGCGAATTAAAGTTTTGTTATTTTTTGTTGACTCTGGCTTTCTTGTCTAGTCCTTTGCATGTTATGTAACGCCCTGCGGACGAGATTGGTTTACAGCTTTACAATTTAGGAAGATCTGGCCGCCTCAAAGGGTCTTCTGGCAAAGAACAACTGGACACTCGGCCTTTCCGCCAGCATAATTGGTACAATCGCAGCGGTGGTCGTTCCACTCCCCTGGCTTTCCGTATTGATTTAAGATCACATACATGTTTCCACAATGTTCACCTCCCAAATGCATGTTCGGTTCGCCTTCTGCCCAGTTTTGATACGCTTGCGTCATCACTGGAGAGCCGTCAATCCAATAGAAGTCTCGTTGTAATGTCTTATTCTCTCGCTCCATCCCAAGCCACACCCCCTCATGAGTTACTGTATCTTGCTTCTGCGCATGCTCGACAATGAACTCGTTCTCAGCGCGTGATTTTATTATGGGGAGATCTGCCGACATATTCTTGCATTTTTTTCTAGCATCTAGCCATTTTGTTGTTGGTGTATTGCCGATATAATAACATACATCTTCGTGTCTAACCCAACCAGCTGGACAACCTGAAAACAATTATAGCATCAAATTAATGAAACTTAACTGTTTCGTTTCGTTTTTTTGAGTCCCATGAGACGCTCGGAATTTTCTTAGTACAAACTTTATTTCCAGGGGAAACACATGTATTCAATTTTAGATTCAGGTTCCTCGTTTACATCAAAAGAAAATGATCTAGATCATTTTCTCTTGTATACAAACAACAAAGTATAAAGGGAGGGATGGAAAAAGTTATTTCCTTTTCTTGTATCCATCTGTATTTATTCACTGTTTTGGGTTTATTTTAACTATTCTATAAATGGCCGAGTTTGTAATCTTTCGTATGTTAAAAGTTTACATTATGTAAATGTTATGACCATAATTATTTTACCTGATTAAAAAAACGTCGGGAAAAATACATGAACCATAAACGACAGGACCAGAAACCCATCAGTGGGTCGAAACGTGCAACTGTCTCTTGTGCGCTTCAAAACAAGCTTCCGATTATTCAATTTGCTAAGAAGTTGTTACAGCCATATTTGGAAAATCAATATAAAAATCTTAACCAATGAATTCGCTAGAACAACCTGCTTCCAATCTCCCTGGAACGAGGGTTTTCCAAATATGGTACTAAGCAAAAAATGAATATTCGGAAGCTGTGAATTAACTATTATAGCGCGCGCGATATCGCCTAATTCTTAGCCGACGAGGCCATAGGCCGAGTCGGCTAAAATTAGGCGATATAACGCAAGCTTGAGCGCTATAATAGTTTTATAATTCAACACATTGATAACAAAGGACAGTTTGAAGAAAAAATATCGAGTCCGGTCCGTCATTTTTGCATTCTCTTGTCAAAATGCGAAATCTACATTCATCGTTGGATATACGTCATGTAGACATAGCGTATATCGATAACTTTTTTACCATATTTGGGCAGTGTATCAATGTGTTGAATTATAATGCGCGTTACACGTTTTAACCCACTTATGGGTTTCTGACAGGACACAATGGGATTCTGGGAACAAGGTAATGATCACTTGCGTTACCCATGGAGACGGCGTTGAAGGAGGGGTGGGTTGGTAGCTGGACGCATAGGGTGGGGGTGGTGTGGCAAAATGAAGAGGGGGAGAGGAGAGAGTCTGAATGTTGTTTCGTGTTCACGAGTTGGCTCGTAGGAGCCTTTGATTAATTCCAGAAGTGTCCCCAACACGGTTAGCATTAGATCCCATCCGCCTAAACCACCTCGGACACCTTATTGGGACTTATATAACGGAGTAACTGGTTAGCTTTCAGTTGAGGTTGGGGTTAGCAGTTTATATAGTTGAATTTAGGCCCAAACAACCTACAACGGTAGGCTATGTAAGCCTAAGCCCAGCTAAGGTCATGTTCAATCCTGAGTTGGGATTTTAGATTTTCTTTTTTACACTTAAAAATTTATTGAAAATAAAATTCTAAGTGTCAACATCACGTTATAGAATTCTCAAAAAGTGTCCGAGGTGGTTCAGGCGGATGGGATCTAATGCTGACCCCACGACACAGCATAAGACTCGAGTGAATGAGATTGAATTGGGAGCCAGGCAGTCGTACGCCTCAAAGCATGAGGAAATGTATATTTTTTGTCGCGCGCATGTTGCATCCTCAAATAGCGGAGATTTCATTTCGATATGGGTGCAAATTGAAGCGCGATGTCTCAGAGGTTTAGAAACATTTTGGGAAATCGCATGGCAAATATCGTAACCGAATCCTTCATAAATCGCCGCTAGTTGACATTACGACGAAATTGCATTGATGAGCGGGACAAAAAGCGCATGCATAAACAGGCGTCAAGAGCCTGATCATGTATGTACGCCGTACCGATGTACATTCGTATGTCATCCAAAGCGACTCGCATGGTTATCAACCTCGTTCCCAGGGTCTCTCTTCTTCCCGCCCCCAAGAGAGGGAAGAAGAGAGACCCTGGGTACGAGATTGCGTGTTTACCCATTCTCTACAACCTCATTCCCAGAGCTTCTCAGTTTTCAAAATGGCGGCTCGGATACAGAAACTGCTGGACAAGGCTGCAAAACGGTACACACTCGTTTCCATATCTCAAACTGACCTTTCCTTTTCACTTTAAGTTACATGAAGTAAAACCTATTTCACACTTAGAGTAAAATTAGAAAAAAAGATCAGTATAGGACGTATAGTGTATGCCTCGAACCCGAGTCGTTCGTTTCATAACTAATATCCTTATCCACTATACCAACGCGGATTAGCTGCCGGCAGATGTAATTATTAAGTTACACTCCAAAAATCCTGGAGCATTTTGTCACGTAAGACATCCTGAAATGTCTTCGTTTCGTTTGAAAAACGATTTCAGGTTGCTAGAATTGGAATTGAAAACAAACATGGCTGCCAAACGTTGAAAAAAAAAAAAAACCTGCAAAACCGCCATTTCATTAGCAGTCTTGTCCAGTGGTTTCTATTCCCACCCGCGATTTTGAAAGCAGAGTAGGCTTTGGGGACGAGATTGGTAAGTATGGTATTCCGAATGGTATTCCACTCGCGCGGTCGTTTGGCCCGCGCGCGTCTCTTACCACAACTGCGTTCCATTTCTGTAGCCATTGCATGTAATACTTTCTTAATCCTTTCCTGTTCATTCTCTATCTCGTCGTTGTGTTTGTTTTTCGCGTCCGTGACGGGACAAGCTGCAATAAATATTATTAACAATTATTGAAAGAGGTTGAGCATGATAGCGATAATTATCAAGGCCAAAGTTTGTGTTATCTGCCGAAGCCGAAGCCGAAGGCTGAGGCGGATAACACAAACTGAGGACTTGATGATTATCGCTATCATGCGAAAACCGAATCCAATAATTGTTTTATTATGCATATTCCTGAGCTGCACTTGTGAAGACAAGAGCGCGCACAAAAAAGTGATCAATGCACAGCAGACAAACTATTGTCTGTAGGTATGACGTCACTTCTACATATATAAAATTTATTGTCTGTAGGCATGACTTAACAGAAACAGCAAGCAATAATTAGCTGCGTGCTCATAGCCAATCAAAGTCGAGCTAGTGACACCAATGTATAATTGTTATTAATATTATTGTTGTTATTGTTTTCAGTATAGACCCAAAACATCTGTTCCATTTCGTAAGGTAATCAGAATATATATAATATTTTACTTGTTTTTCGGAAACGATATAAATAACAAACATACAATAAACTGCAGGGCTGATCTGACTACGTAAAAAAATAGAACAGCTGTCCACGGTTGCGATCTTACTTTATCGGTTTCTGTTGCGATGGTGTCTCGCAAAATTTATTATTTTCCGTAGTCGGATCAGCCCTGTAGTTTATTCTATGTTTGTTCATTTTTTGGCTGGTTAGGTCTCTCGCAGATCCTACGCATACCGTTAGCAGCATTATCGTTTGCGGTGCTTTGCAGATTTGACTTTTATAAATAACGAAAGTCGGGAATTTAGTCAGGATTTTAAAACACCGAGAAGCCGGGAGCGATTACAGAATGCAGGGGGGTGGGGGGGGGGGGGGGGGGGGTGGGGGTTACTCTCTATAATGGGCTATACGGGGATGCTCCGCCCGAAAGGGGTTCCTTCTTTAGGCTGGAACTATATGAAAGAGTAGGGATTTCACGAGTTAAAGTATATGAAAGGGTAGGGATTTCACGAAGTATAGGAAAGGGTAGGGAAAACACGAGTTGAATTATAAAAAAAGGGTAGGGAAAACAAACTGCCATTTAAGTATTATCAAAACTGCCTTTCAAAATATATCAAACAGACGCACGTAAAGCTAAGGCTATATGAAAGGGGTAACATTTTCAATGAAAGGGGTACAATTTTCAATGGAAGGTATATGAAAGAGGTACCTTTTCTGTCAAAAACGGTATATGAAAGGGTAAGCGTTCGGACCTTGGGGCGGAGCATCCCCGTTCAAAACTTTGTTGAGTACCCCCACGGGGAAGGGCCACTTTGGTCCATCTCATTTGCATGTGTCGGAACTCTTTGTAGAACGAGGTATACTGCAATAGGCACTTTTGTTGATCGCGGAGATGCAAATTACTGGCCCTGTATTCTATAGTTTAGCCCTGAAACATGGAGACTTTATGAATGCGACCGACTTAACTATAATGATGATAATCGTCTGTTTTATAATTAACTCGATTCGGTTTATAATTTCTCGTTGTTTGCCTAGTTTTCGTTTACATTAAATAAATACCTGCACTTTTTTCAGGTTCCTTTGCCATCATCAACACTGGGAACATGATGAGCATGATAATAAACATTGGTTTCTTAATAACCATCGTCGATTCTGTGGAAATAAAATAACTTCGTGCGCGATGTTGTTTTGAAAATGTCATTGATTGATAGAATGACGTTTTTGTATAATTCCGAATAATTTAGCGAAATCTATTTTTAGTGCGGCGTTGCCCCAGATGCCTTTTCGCTTTGGATTCATTCAAATGACAACTTTAATTTTATTGCTCAGCTGTTGACTTGTAAAGTCCATTTTGAACACTTTAACAACTTAGTATGGAAAATAAGCCTTTGCTTTGTTGGCTTAAAAGACAAGTGGCTCATTCGGGTTCATTTGGGTTCATTTAGTTGGTTATAGTGAATTGAATTTTATTTAGCGATCGATCAAGACAGTGTGTTCAGAATACAAAACTAGTATTCAGTAATTATACTTTTTACTTCGAACAGTAATTTTTTGCATTAGACTACTTAACACAAGTACACAACACAACACCACAAAAAGTAGTGCTAAAGCCGCTTTTACAATAAGCGATAGTCACACTTCGACACTTCAATGAATAAAATAAATATTTCTGACGATTCCAGAAACATACACTTTAATATAGGCAATTACCATGAATAAACGATAAAAATCCATATTTTCGTAGTTTATACTTTATTCGAAAGCTTAATACAGGCCTATTTTCGCAATTCACTAAGAATGTTATTTAATCGAAGTTATCAAAAGGTTCGAGGGTATAACAGTTTAGTTGGACATGTGCATGTGTCTTCCACTCAACTCGCGTGAGTAAAGTGGTTGCATTAAAACAGGAAGCTGTACACAGCTTGACCTCCAGAACTCGTGGCGTCTTTAACCCACAAATGCAACGTTGTTTAAAACACAAAACCTGCCGGAATGAAATTATCAAAGCAATAAACGGCGAACACAATATCAAACAGTCCTATCCATCCACAAACGCCTTACATGACCTTCAAAACTCGTACGCTGTATTAAATTCTACCTTCTTCTTCTCGAGTCTGTTTTTTCTTTCTTTGGTTTTTCTTTTCTCTATCTGTAATCTAGTTTTATTTTTAAATTATTTTCTTTTTCCTTTTCTGTAAAGTTCGTGTGCGTTGAATAAAATATATTGTATTGTATTGTATTGTATTGTATTGTAAGTCAGAGATATTTTGCCGCCATCTTGAATTCAAGAGACATATCACGTGGCCGAGTGTCGACCAATCAGACGTTTTTCGTATTTGCATGTATTAATATGAATTAACCACCCCCCCCCCCAAAAAAAAAAATACTTATTTAATAAAAAATTGATAAATTATAAAATAAATTTAATCAAGGAGGCTCGAAAAGGTTTCTTAAAGCTTATGTACATGTCAGAACAATTCAACATTAAAATTTAATGGTCTTAGTCTCTGAAACAATTTATAGACAAGCTAATGACAGGGTTGTTAAAGTTGCCTTCAAGACCATTTATGACGTCATATCTGTTGTCATGGTAACTATAACCCTCCAAAGACGTACCCCTCAAAAGTCAGTTTTTTTTAATCTATCTTTAAAACTAACTCGGTGACCTATGTTTTTTATAAGCGTTTTTAAAAATTTGCAATATTCTTCACTTCCTGTGTAAATTTGAAAAAAATCTGTATTGTGGAAATCGAGATAAATCGATAAAGGCCTTTTAAAGATTTAAAAAATTCCACTCTACATTTTTTTTCTAAAATGTCTCAAACTCAAGTGTGTTAAGGCTTGACTCAAACAGTAATTTTGAGGATTTTTATTTCAAGTAAAAGCATTTATCTAATCTTTATAAAACTTGGCAAGCATTTTGTTATTCGCGTTTGAATCCATTTGATCAACTGTTTCTTGTCAAGTTTGGGTCACGTGACTGGCATTTGCCTTATAACGGTTAAAATCTTTCAACGAAAATAGGGAATAGATAGTCGCATTATATTCATCTTATTTATTCCTTTTTTCTTTTTTACGCCTAGTGTAAGGGCTTAATAATACCGCCTTTTAATCGTGTCCAAGTGTCAACGGAAACCGCCATTTAAGGAAAAGAGGTTACGTGACATAACAAATGTCAAAATATCTGACAAAACATCCTAGGTTCTTGGTGTATCCCTGATCATAATGTATGGTACTTCATGTATCCCTTATTGTAATGTATTTAGATTTATTGCAGCGTAATTTAGGACAAAGTCACCGTGGGTAAATAAAGTTTTTCTATTCTATTCTATTCTATTCTATTCTATCTAGGGTTGAAGCACTGATTTTAGTATTTAGGGTTAAGCACTGATTCCAGTATTTCCAGTGTATCGAAAGGGTTAGTTCTTATATATGGTCTGGGCTAGCAGCATATTATCTTATGTCCCTTAAAAATTACAATTTCCGGCAGCTAGTCCTCGGTGGTACAGTGGATAGTTTGCATGGAGTAGATCATATGGCCCGGGTTCGATCTCCTATTCTGCTGTTTTTATCTTCTTTTTCTACTGAAATAAAAACCCAAGTGTTTAAATACAAAATAATAAGGGATACACAAAGTACATACCCCACAAAGACACGAAAAAACTGACAGAGATAACTGCAGGCTGTATTATAATCATCAACTGTATCCATAATTTCTAGGTCAGCTCGTTAATTTAATTTAATTTTTAATTTTATTTAATGTAATTTTTTTAATTTAAGAGATTCCATACATGTTGTCACAGTCCTCACTATTGTTTCTGTTGTTCGGTTCCCCGTTTTCCCAATTCTGATAATGATTCCTTTCCTGTACTAAAGTCCCGTCAATCCAGTAGAACTTTGAGTTTGCAGGGCTTTTTTGAAATCCACTCACATGACCGTGCGCCAATTACGTAAGAAATGACCAATCGTAGTCGAGTCATTGTTATTGAATACGACTAATTAAAAAACAACACCTTATTGAGAATTATATAACGTAATGTCGAGTTATACGACATATATATAATGTCAACACTTCAGAGTATTTTAGCAGCCTTGTCCGGTAGAGTCTATCTTCTATAGCTCAGAGGGAGGTCGGACACCTTAATGAAAGTTATATGACGTAATGTCAACACTTTAGAGCATTTTAGCAGCTTTGTCTGGTAGAATCTACCTTCTTTAGCTCAAAAGGAGGTCGGACACCTTAATGAGAGTTATATGACATAATGTCAACACTTTAGAGTATTTTGGCAGCCTTGTCCAGGTGGGTAGAATCTACCTTCTACAGCTCAGAAGGAGGTCGGACACCTTATTGAGAATTATATAACGTAATGTCGACACTTGGAATTTTATTTTCAATAAATTTTTAAGTGTAAAAAAGAAAATCTAAAATCTCCACTCAGGATTGAACCTGTGATCTCAGCTAGGTTTACATAGCCTACCGTACCAGAGTACAACCACCCAGCTTCTCGGGGTGTTTAGGCCTAAATTTAACTATATAAACTGCTAACCCTAATCTCAACTGAAAGCTAACCAGTTACTCCGTTATATATTCTCATTAAGGTGTCCGACCTCCTTCTGAGCTATAGCAGGTAGCATAGACTCTACCCTTTACAATTTGAGAAGATTTGGCCGCCTCAAAAGGGCTTCTGGCAAAGAACAACTGGACACTGCACCTTTTCGCCATCATGTTTGGTACAATTGCAGCGGTGGTCATTCCACTCCCCTGGCGCTCCGTGTTCATTTAAGATCACATACATGTTTCCACAATGTTCTTTTCCCTGATCCATGTTCGGTTCACCTTTTGCCCAGTTTTGATACGCTTGCGTCATCACTGGAGAGCCATTAATCCAATAGAAGTCTCGCGTTGATGTCTTATCCTTTCGCTGCATCCCAAGCCACACTCCCTCACGGGTTACTCTATCTTGCTTCTTCAACAGGTCGGCAATGAACGTGTTCTCAGTGTATGATTTTATTATGGGGAGATCTGCCCCCATATTCTTGCATTTTACTCTAGCATCTGCCCATTTTTTTGTTGGTGTATCGTTGATATAATAACAAGCATCTCCGTGTCTAACCCAACCAGCTGGACAACCTTAAAACACAAGATACGAGAACAATAATTATGGTATCAAAATAGTTTTGGTTTCAATTAAAAATTTGTAAACTGTATCAATCCTGTAACTACGACCAGTATAGTGTAATCTCTTTCTACTTTCCTTATTGTTTTTTTTTTAAATTTATTATTTTAATCTACTATTTATTGTAATCTGAACTGCTGTAACCTGAACCCTCGTAATAAGCCTAACTTAATTATACCTACCCGCCTCGACTAGTTTTTCAACTATTTGTGGGTAGGTACTATTTAAATCGTCAATATTTGTTTAATAAAGTGTTGTTGTTGTTGTTGTTGTTGATTGAGCCCCACGAGACGCTCACAACTTTCTTAAGACGGTGTTACACTAGGCAATGTTTCACGCAACTTGTGTCGCAATTTTGTTGCGACACAAGTTGCGTGAAAAACTGCCCAGTGTAACATACTCTGCAACAAACATTTCTCGCGATTTTTTTGTTGCCGCAATCGTTGCGAGAAGTAGAAGTCGGTTCTACTTTTCGCAACGATTCTCGCAACGCCGCAACGCATTTTTTAAGCGTTGCGTAGTGTAACATGTTTCCTGCAACTTGTGTCGCAACGTTTTGTGACTTCAGCCAATGAAATTGCTCCTTTCGGTAATCGTACCATTCCTCTCCGCTGTTCGTCACCGTCGAGCGAGGCAAATTGCAAGAAACATTGCCCAGTGTAACACCCTCCAGGCAACTTGTCTCGCAGCATCGCAACACACGGTTTTTAGTTGTTGCGAGACAAGTTGCACGAAATATTGCCTAGTGTAACAGCGCCTTTAGTATTCCCAATGGAGAACACGTGTATTCGTTTGTAGATTTAGATTTCTCATTTCCTTACGTACATCAAAAGAAAATAATCTAGATCATTTTCTCTTGTCTACATACAACAAAGTATAGAGGGAAGGATGAAGGAACCTTTTTATTTTTTCCTATTTGCGATTCATGTTGCTATGATATTTATTCACTGTATTGGATTTATTTTCTATGAAAGCCCGAATTTGTTACGTACCTAATAATATACATGAAAAAATTACTCGATTCTGATTGGCTAAGAGCAGTGCAGTTCAAGTGTAACACCAGTGCAACCGTGTAACACCGGTGCAAAGAGTGTAACACCAGTGCAAAAAGTGTAACACCGGTGCAAAAAGTGTAACACCAGTGCAAATTACAAATCGAAAAAAAAAATTTTTTTCTTTTATTTTGCCAAAAAAAATGAAAGAAAAAAAATTTCCAAAAAAAAAATTTTGCCAAAAAAAAAAAAATTCCAAATAAAAATGGATGCAAATTTTTTCATGTATAATTATTAATAAGTAATCATACGGTTTTCTCGTTCAATTCGGGATTAATTTGCACTTGTGAGTTTTTTTTTTAGCTTTTTGAAAAACTCACTCGTGCAAATTAATCCCAAATTGAACTCGAAAGCGTATGATTACCTATACATAATGATACACCTAAAACATACAGTCTTTTGATTAAACGTTGTCATTGATCGGTCTCATCCCTACGCGACTAAACCGAAAAGGATTATGGAGAGAACGCAATTTACATTCAATAGCTGCATATATTATCAAACACATCTTGAGTTCGCCGTGCGGTTTTTATTTTGCCGAGATATGCATCGAGCATACAGTGAAGACCTACAATGGCGAACGGTTTTGATGACACAATTTCTCGGGATGAAAACTGAAAAGGTAGCAATTTACTTGTCGATATCACCTCGCTCTATAAAGCGGTTTATTTCGGCAAAATAGAAACCGCACGGCGAACTCAAGACGTGTTTGATAATATATACAGCTATTGAATGTGAATTGATTTGTCATAGCCTTAATGTTCTTAAAGTTAAGAGGGGGGCCCCCTCAGGAACTCAAAAAAGGCCCAGGATGAATAGGGTTAAGAGCCTGGTCAAGTACGTACGCCGTACGAATGCACATCCGTACGTCATCCAAAGCGACTCGCATGGTTATTTACCCATTCTGTATATATACAACCTCATTCCCAGGGCTTCTCCGTTTTCAAAATGTAGGACAAGGCCTGGAGCATTCTGTCGCGTAAAACATGCTGAAATGTATTCCGAAAACAAACATGGCTGCCTGTCATTGGAAAAAAAACGCTGCTAAAACGCCATTTCATCAGCCGTCTTGTCGAGGGTCAAGCCCAAATCATACCGTCCAGGAAAAAAAAAATAAAATAAATAAATAAATACCGTCCAGAAGGACGTCGGACACCTCATTGAGACTTATATAACGGAGTAACTGGTTTGCTTTCAGTTGAGGTTAGGGGTAGCAGTTTATATAGTTAAATTTAGGACTAAGCAACCCGAGAAGCTAGGTGGTACAGTGGTACGGTAGACTATGTAAGTCTAAGCCTAGCCGAGGTCACAGGTTCAATCCTGAGTGGGATTTTAGATTTTCTTTTTTACACTTAAAAATTTCTTGAAAATAAAATTCTAAGTGGCGACATTACGTTATATAAGTCTCAATAAGGTGTCCGACGTCCTTCTGGACGGTATGATTTAGGCACAACCCTTGTCGAGGGGTTTCTAGGGGTTCTACGCCCGACCCGCCATTTTAAAAGCAGAGGGGACCCTGGGGACGAGGTTGTAGGTGTCGTGTTCCACTCGCGTGGACGTTTGTCCCGCGCGCGCCTTTTACCGCAACTGCTTTCCATTTCTGTAGCCAGTGCATGCAATACTTTTTTAATCCTTTCCTGCTCATTGTCCATCTCATCGTTGCGTTTGTTTATCGCGTCCGTGACAGGACAAGCTGCAATAAATTTTATAACAATAATAATTATTATCATTGTTGTTGTTATTATTATGGTTTGTTCACCACTAACATTAAACATTTCCTTTACTTCGTAAGATAATCAGAATAAACATAATATTTTGCTTCTATTTCGGAGACAACATATACAATGAATTTAACAATATAACGGAGCCGAGATCTCTCCCAAAAACTCACCGTTAAACTGGTTTATAACAGAACAAACAATGGTTGACCAAAGGCCAGCATCTACCACGCAGGGCCTTATATTACAAAGCACGTCTCGTTCTTTTAAGCGCTTTTTTTTAAACTGAACTCAACTAAGAAGCTGTTTTATATGTACAGTAAGACCAAATGTCAATATTTCAACAATAGATCTTCCTGTCCATCGATCATGTTTTACTATACAGTAATTATTCATCTTATCAAAGACGTTTAATAAATTCGTTTGCTAATAGAAACCGTGAAAAGCATCTTTCTGTATAAAGTAGTTGGTTGTACTTAAAGAGAGCATCAGAACAGATAGATGGTAAAGCAGGATTTAACGCTAATTTCACGAACACAGAAAGCAGTTGGGATGTAATATTTAAATTAAAAAGATGACGAGGAAAAGTGTTTCATATCAGAATTTCCAAACACCAAGAAGTGGGTTGAAAAAACGAGGCGCAGCCGCGGTTTTTTTTAACCCACTTCGAGGTATCTGAATACTTGATTAAACACTTTTTTATGCCGTTATATAGCTAATTGAAATCGAGTTTTCAAACCACCGCCACGCTTGTTTTTTTTTTTCTTCAAACTTGGTAAATGTTTAATTATAATCAGTTTGAGAACTACAACCCAGAAATTGGAGATACAAGAAAGCACTCGTACACTTGTTTTTTTGGAAGGACGTTCATGATCAGCACCAACAGACATCGTCCTAAATTAAACGGACAAGACAATAACTCTTCAATGCTATTATATACCGAAACATCGAGACTTTCTGAATGCGATTGACTCATAACTACATCATAATAATTTAAAAATTAACTCGATTCGGTTTATCATTTCTCGTTGTTTTCCATATTTTCGTTAACTTTTACATTAAATAAATACCTGTACTTTTTACAGGCTCCTTTGCCATCACCACTGGAAACATGACGAGCATGATAAATATTATTTTCTTAATAACCATCGTCGATCGCGATTCTGTGGAAATAAAATATAGTTTGCGGGCGGCTTGTTTGTTGTTACGTTTCCCACCTTGTTTTGTGGAAATGATTCACATGTTAATCGATGGCTAAAATAGTAATCGTTATTTTAAATTTAATATTTCGAAGAATTCAGCGAAATCTGTTTTGAGTACGACGTCGGATACGACGTATTTATGTGCGTTAAGCAAGCATCATTAGGAGAAGTGCTTTTAAAAGAAAACACAGGAAAATTTTAAAAAAATACAAGTCAGAATTTGTTTAAAAACACCATACTGAGATAATTTAAAGAAATGATAACCTGACGAATACAGGACTTGCATGTTAATAATAAATTGTGCGGCAACATAAAAGAGTGATTAAACCCAGTTGGTCAGTTAGGTGCCGCGAAACGGAGAGTAATAAAAACAGAAAAGCTGCAAATTTAACCGAAATATAACTGAAATACATCAGAACAGAACTGTTGTCTGCACGAGTTACCTGCAACATGACTTTTTATTGCTTTTAGCCAATTAGTTATTATTTTTTCAAGAAACGCAATAATTTGACAGGTTATCCCACAGCGCTCTCAATTACTTTTACTATTAAACATCTTGAAAATATTTTGCCACTATCGTCAAATCATAGATGCAGCCCGGCATTTCGTAACACATTAAATTGACTGCAAGGATATTGAAAAACAACTGACTAAACATGGTTATGATATACTGCAAATTTAACCGAAATATAATTGAAATACATCAGAACTGTTTTCTGTACCAATTAGTTACAATTTTTTTCTAGAAACGCAATAATTTGACAGGTTATCCCACAGCGCTCTCAATTACTTTTACTAACATCTTGAAAATTTTTTTGCCACTATCGTCAAATCATAGATGCAACCAGGAATCTTGTAACACAGTAAACTGGCTGCAAGGATATTGAAAAACAACTGACTAAACATGGTTATGATAACGCTCGAACAATCGATCAACTTAGTATTTCTCTCAACTCCGTTCATCAAGGCTCTCTTCCTACGGTAGGTGACAGAGATTAGTTTCACAGCTGCCGTGCCAAAGTTCTGGAATAGTTTTCCTTTGACACCCTGTGGATTAAACGAATAGTTTAGGAAATTTCCATCACATGAATTAATGGCTCCTTTTGAAACTAAAAATAATTATGCGAAAAATTGGAACTATTAGTTTCCAAAGCTGGTCTTTAATTAAAGTGAATCATGACTTAAAACATTGTTTTACTACGTGAAAAATCCAAATACAGGGTTTTTTTTTGCAATTTACTAACAATGTGAATAGAAGTTATCAAACATTTCGAGCGTATAATGGCTGGAATGTGCTTCCTATCTAACTGGTGTGAGAAAGATGGTTGCGTTTAATTATGCATTGATAATTATGGGCAGAATTAATATGCTGATAACTTTTCTCTGCTTATTAAAGAAGAGCTGGCGAGCACGTAAAATGCGGACAGGTTATATTTATTATAAATAAGTAAAACTGTAAAAGCGGTAAAATAACTCATTAAATTATTAATTGGAAGTGCACCATTTTTCAATTTCAAAATTAAGTGAATTTGACTAGAAGTATGTAAGACCAAGAGAAAATCATTAAGGGCATATCAGGCGTTTTTAGAACAAACTGATAAACCGTGAGATAAACAGAATAGCTTATAGTATATTGACAAGTTATTAAGATGCTAACAGATGCTTGACAGAAAGCATTTGGCCTTTACACATATTTCGTACGTATTGCCGGCTGTTTTAATATTTAATCAGTAACAGGTCTCTATCTTGAGCTCCATAAGTGTACAGCTGCAAAAATCGCCGACGCAAATTTCCCTTTCGTAAACTGTTAATGCTATTTTAGCGACACTTTTCACCACTCATAGAATTTTTATTCTATCAAAAAGGAAAAATTGTGAATAACTACCTAGAACCTAACCCGGAACCTTTTGCATGTTAACATCCCTCCTTCACCGCTACACCACTGCGTAGATCCGACAAACCTACTAAAAAAAATAATCATATAAAAGGTGCCTTTCTTATCATGATACATCTATACACCTTATTCATAAATGGTGACCGATTCATGATTCTTTTATATCTATGTTAATTTGCCTCACTGGCCTCATTTTGGAGTGTAAATTCTTTTGAATTTTGCACATGCTAACGAGGCCTGTGAGGCTAATTAAAATAAATACAAAAGAATAATAAATCCGCCGCCATTTATGAATAAGTTCTATATCCGGTGGCCTTATCCCTATATCTAACCTCATCGTAAACGAGTCTAGCTTAGGTCTAATAATCGCTTTATCTAGGCCCAATTTTATCTAATAATGATAGCTTACTTTCGTCCTAATCCAGGAATAAACCAGAGAGAAATGGCATCGACCATTACTAAAGGCTTGGTTACTAATGAATGGCGGTTAATGAGTGATGGCATCAACCCACAGGGAACCCAAACGCTGTATTAGCTATAACATAATCATTCAATAAAATTATTGTTATTTACCTATATTCTTGTGTCTTTTTTAGTCGTTTTGGAAGCGATTTGAATGAGGGTGAAGACGGTTGACCTACATCTTGTCTGCCGCTTCGTAAATACGACGCGCCTATTACGTCTCAAGTTTCCTAACCTTGGCGATGACGAAGAGGGGGAAGGCAGGGAGCGAGGTGCTTGATGGGAAGTATACATGAGCAACAAAATTCCATAGTTACCATTTTCAATCAAGAAGCAACGCCCTGGGTCGAGCGTTTTTTTCTGGGCATTGTGGTCTTAAATCGGCTTTGTATTTCTTTCACAGCTGGTCCTATGGTGTTCTTTTTTGGGGAGTATGTAAACCAGTTACTTATATTATTTTCCATATGTTCGTTTGTTACCTCTAGCTAGTTAAAAATTCAGAAATCGTTTGCTTTCTGACATTTTGGTGGTTCCGATAATAACAGAAATAAGTCCCACAAAAATAGTTTTGCATCAGATTGATACATTATTGTCCTGAAAGCTACTGTTAATTTTGAGGAACTCAGTAAAGGCGTTGATGCTGACTTCGTGACACCCTCTCATGATTTAGTAACAACCCTCATCCGTTTCAATTCACCTCCACCATTCATGTCACATTATCGTATCTGATAGACCAAACCGTTTGGTTCTTTCGTGCAATTAAGGAAGTGTTCCATTTCCTACGCTGGACAACACAGAACTATATCGACTGCTCAACACTGATTATCGCATGGAAATGCCTGACATGTGCTGCAATGACGTGTGACAACCAAGAACGTCATGTTTATTCAACGTGGTGGTTTGAATGATAGCTTTCTTCATCGTTTGTCTCACAATGATGCATAGAGTGATACACATCCAGTCGATTCCATCGCTTGATGACATGTTTTGCAAACGTTAACAAGAATGAATTTAAGCTACGTTGAGCGCTAGTAACTGGAAAGAAGACACTCACAGCTGTTTCGCTGTTATTAGCGCTCGTCAGTGTGTCGTAGCTGAAACACAGTCAGATTCAAGTGACACATTACCTTTCTCAAATATGTCGCTTGTCATTCTAGAAGAGAGCTTAGAGAAGGGATCGGTCAAGTCCAGATAACCGTACGTGGTGCTGTGTTGAAGAGAACGGTTGTGCCTTAGGGCTATCTGTTGTTACTATAATTCTAGTGTTCAATAAAAACGTGGATCATTTATTGTTATCTTATTAAGCTTAAAATTGTTACGTTGAGAAAATAAAAGAAAGGTGGAAAAGTAACATATTAAAGAAGTAAAATAGAATGGCATGGAAATGAGTTTTCCATCAAACACTCGATGGCAGCGGAAACTCGAAATTTTAGAGTCATCTCGCTGCTGTTTACACAATTAAGTCTTCTTATGCATAAAGACAGGTGAATATTTCTTGGCTTACTTCGATAGCTTAATTACCAAACTCCGGTTGTCCCCCCGCCTGCGGTTAACGAAATTAGATTTTTAACAAGATTTCTAAAATTACTCGCCAGTATCAATAACCCGTCTGGATAGTGCATAATTTCTTTGGAATGATCGGACAAAAATCACTGGTTAGAGTTGTTCAGTCATGCACTGGAAATACCGGACCATTTCTTTTTCGATTTGTTTGATCCCTTAATTAAATTTAAAAATTTCTTTCATACAGAAGGTAACTGAAGGCTGACACAGAAAACGAATCCCAATGCATGGAGCTATTTCAAGGAACTGTAATAATTTAAAATCTGATATTGCTTGTTCCGTGTCATACTGCGTGGTTATTTTAAGAACGATATCTGATAAGCAAATTAAATTGTCAGTTTAAATGGCTTGCTGTCGTGGGAACCCGAATACAAAAAAAAAGAAACCTTCACGCCATGGGCGCTTTCAAATAATCAGCGTGGGACATGGGGATCTATTCTCCTCCTGTTACCTCTTCTTCCTTGCTTTTAACAGCATTTGATTAGCATATGAAACGCGATCACTATACAAAAAGTTAATATAACGTGGTAATTTTGTTAGAAAAAGCAACACGTATAGTCTTCAGTTGGTTTTATATTATGACCGACCATGGAACGCGATTTTGAGAAACCTCTATGTCTGACAACTGGAATACCCTTTGCGTTTCTGTTACCTTCCATTGCCCTTCCAAATTCTTTCCTTTTGGTCGTGTTGTACAGAAATCCTCTCCGCTGCTTCAGAAAACCATTTTCCGTGTTTTTGGTATTTATTTGTGCGGTGGATTTGTTTATTGGTATCGTAGTTTGCTCCGGCGAAACGATAATGCGATTTTTCTGCGCTTTCAGCGATCAACACGTTCCTCAAGAAAGCAACATTGTCAGATTGCTGGGCTACATCGGAATCAACAGCTCTGTCCTCCTGGTTACCGCAATGTCACTTGATCGCTTTGTAGCTGTTGGTCTTCCACACTTTTATCTCCGAAAAGTTAAGCCATGGAAACTTGTTTTCTGCAACACAGTTTTCATTATTTTTTCGGCAATTTTTGCCTTGCTCCAACTTTCTGATATTTCAATGGACGTTTACCGTTTAATAGATCAGCATATATACGCAACCTTTCCGCTCTGTACTACATTTTTATGCTATCTGGGCATATTTTTTATTTTAAGGAAACAATCTCGCATTGACTTACAAAGACAAAAGACAATGCCAAGCAACCAGGCACTTCAAGATATGCGACGAGTAAAAATTGCTCAGATGGAAAGAAAATTTGCTACAACTTCATTTTTAATTTTACTGTTCATTATTCTTTCCCTAACCCCATATTATGTAACTGTTGTTGTTGAATCAAATTGCAGTAGTTGTGGTAATCAGAACTGGTTTTTGGCGCTAAGGGAATCATGTGTTGTGTTTCTGTTTCTTAATTCAGCTGTGAATCCTTTCTTGACAACAATTCGCATCAATGAGTTGAAGAAATCTGTAAAACAGTTCTTCGTCTGACACTTCGAGAAAATGAAACAGTTGCGGATGATTTGAGGCTACGGCTACCCAGCAGTTTATCGGGGAATATTGTCGCTTCTGCATCTCTAACAAATTCTAAAAATCAAATGGGGTCTCTTCGTTAGCAACGATAAAGATTAGCTAGAGTTAAAGACAGAGCTTAAACTAGTACGAAACAGATTGTGCTTGTTAGGACATGTATCAAGGATGGATGACGAAGGACCTGTTAAAACATTTCTCTATGGAAGGCTTGCAAATAGTTGAAGACCAGTCGGTCGTCCCAACCTCAGATTTAAAGACACTTTCAAAAAGTGCACTCAAATGTGGAAACGTACTGTTTTGGTAAACTAGTTTACCAAAAATGTCAGAATGTAAACGACAATGGAATTAAACAGGAGAAGATCAGAAAAGAAGTGGAAAAGACACGGCAAGAAAAATTATGATAAACAATTAAATAAACTGAACTATTATTTTGTTCCTACTGTTTTTAAACCCGTATCGGGCACGTAGGTGATAACGATGTGATGGTTTCAAAATAGTAACTCTGTGGCGATCATGAGACTGAATAACAAGGTCGTTAAAAGGCGTTAAAGCAGCTCTCGCGCGCCTATCAAATGTCGTATACGTACCCTCTGTCCCAGTGACGAAAACCACAAAGTATTATATTGACTGGGACCTTGATACCATGACATATCATTTCGCTTTCCGCAATTTTGCCAGATATATAGTTAAAAGAAAGCTATAAAAAGGTCGTATGAGAAGTTGCCTCAGGCCTTAAACTAATTTATGAACATGAACGCGGTCTGAAAGACTCCGTATTGAAACCTAATTTTTTTTTATTGTTATTGCATAAAGGATTTTTTTGAGAAAAAAAGTCTGGTTCTTCTAATAAAATAGGAAAGAGTTCCATTTGGCACTGTAATAATTTATCATAATAACTGTAGTATAATAAAAGAAGTGGCATGCATTTCTTGAATATTTTAGAGCGCAGGTTTTTTGAAGATATGAGCAATATAAGTCCATTGCCTAATGTGCTATTAAAATAACGAACCTTGCGTGCGTACGTAATTAATATAATTAAAAGTTACCAATCAAATGGCGTATATTGTCTCCATAAAATGTTTTAAATATTAAAAAGTACGCGAAACTTGTTAATATGAAACCCTCTTTTCTAATGTACATCAGACAGCGTGCCTTAGTGGCGCAGTGTCAGTATTATTTTCTAATGAAATTTGAAGAAATGTTTTTCGCGGAAAATGCTAAGATTCCACGGTTTTCTAATGCCTTTATTCTTTTCTGGAATACACGGTATTTTAGGATTGTATTTTAGACATCTTACATTTTGTCAGCGAAAAATTCGACATGTCTGTTTCCGTTGCATATTTATGACGGAAGTTACCAGTAGGCAGATATACTTCCCCAACAGTCGTAATTGAAAGTTTCCATTAACAGTACTTTAATCTCCGGTGCCTATTTTGAGGGTCCTTCTTGAATGCCAAATACCGGACTCAATGAGTTCCGGTGTGTTTTAGAACTTGCATATGTCTCTTTGGCAAACCTAATTAATGGTTTAGTTTCTAAAGAAATTATGGTGCTTCTTCGGTGTGGAGTGAAACATGAAACTTTTTCGAGCGCTTTTAAGCCCTTCGTAAGAAAATGACGTAGGGCTAGCGCTCGAAACGTTCGCTTTTGGCTCTTTTTACGGTGGCCAATTTGCCTCATCAGTTTATAATTATAAAACCAAATTTTCATGTGGCAAACCTTATAAGCCTAGTTATCCTGTATAATAATACTTCACATATCGTAGAGTGCATGTACGGTTGCCTTTTCTAAGAGCAAAATGCGTTGTTCATCCCGTTAGGATCTAGATTGAAGATGTGATTCACTGGCTTTATAACTTACGAGACGTTTTAAAAGTTTCTAATGGAATTAGCTGCATGTCAAAATCAAAACGGTTAAGATCACAGAGAAAATGTTCTGCAACAGTAGTGGGTTTAGATTTTATAATAGATCATTCCGAGAGCGTGAAATTGCTATAATGATGGTTTTCGTTTTGGTCTGAAGCTGTTTATAGTTCATTTGGAAACATTTGTGCACGACATGCGCTGTTTCCAAGGTATCCATTGACAGGTATTGAGCAAATTGTCGAGTTTTTAATCCATTATAAATGTGAGTATTCTTTAGACTATTTTAGCCACCTTTTTTCAACAAAAGTTTTGAGTGGACTCCATTTGCATCGTTGTGTTTATATCCAAGGGTAAGTTATGAATTATTGCTTTTATTTTATTACCGATCTTCAATTTTGCCATTGAAGCTGTGAGACATCCACATTATTAATTTGTTGCTGTTATACCTTTGCTGCTTTATATAAATCCAATTTGTATAGTGAAGTTTCTAAGATAAACGTTAAACTTAATTCTACTTTAGTCTGGAATGGCTTTTTGTATTAATAAACAGGCTTTCTAATAAACCAGATGTGTTTGTTATCGGATAATACAATTATTAAACTCTGCAAATGAGATCAACCATATGTGATTGGCTATAAAGCTAAGTTTATGGATATAACTCTCATCGTTAAGTATATGCGAATGTCCAGTCAAACACAAAGGCAAACACACTTGACGTGCATGCAAAGCAAGACCGTATCTACTGCAAAATTATTTACAAAACAATTTTAATTTTCGCCAGCATTTTCATGGATCGACAGTTGGAGAAATCGATTTGTCTGGGAACTGGAATACCCTTTGTGTTTCTGTTATTTCTCATTTCTGTGCCAAATGCCTTCGTCCTCTTTGTACTGTACAAGAATCCTCTTCGATGCTTTCGAAAACCTTTCTCCGTATTTTTAGCGTTCATCGCTTCAGTTGATCTCTTCAATGGCGCAGTGGTGTGTTGTAGCGATATGGTTGTGCGGTTGATCTGCGCTTTAAGCAACAGCGACCAAGGTATTCCCGAAGAGGGGAACATTGTGACGATACTCGCGTACATTGGATTAAACAGTTCCATTCTCCTGGTAACTGCCATGTCTGTTGATCGTTTTGCAGCTGTGGTTTACCCTCATTGCTATCTTCGTAAAGTAAAACCACGGGCAGTCGCTCTTTGCAACACGGTCATTATGATTTTTTCGGTGATTTTCGCCTTAATTCAACTTTCTGACATTTCAATGGATTTGTACCATTCGTTGGATCGCCATTTCAATATAACTGTCCCCCTTGCCACAACTGCTTTAGCCTATCTGGGGATTTTCGTCTTTCTAAGAAAAAGATCTCAAGTTAATCTTCAAAAGCAAACAATATCTGCTGGAAATTCAACACTTATTGAAATTCGACGCTTGAGAATATCGCTGATGGAAAGGAAGTTCGCGAAAACATCTTTTTGTATCTTAATTTGTCTAGTATTTTCTCTTATCCCGTATTTCCTTGTAGGCATTCTCGAAGCAAAATGTCAAAAATGCCGAAACGAAAGATGGTTTTTCTTGCTCAGACAATCATCCGTGGTAATTTTATTTCTCAATTCGACAGTCAATCCCTTGTTAACAACGTTTCGCATTAATGAACTTAGACAGTCTCTGAAAGTTGTATTGCGTTTGAGGCTAAATCGAGTTGATCAGAGAGATTTCCGACTGAGAACTTCACAAAAAAGCAACGAACATACGCTGAAAAGTCCAGCTCAACAAGAACATAACACATAAAATATTATAGAAAACGAAAGCTTCGTTTTAAAGGACGTGTTGCATTGATGACGAAGAAAAGATGTATTCCCAATGTTATAAAGAGACACGCAGTGTCCCTTCAAAACAAGGAAATTTCGCTTACCCGGTTTCTGTCACGGTTATATCGCCAAACACCATCAAAATTAAACAACTAAAGAATAAAACGATTCTAAAGACCAAAATAGAAGCAAAAAGTTTGGAGATAAAGTGCAGGATTACAAGGATGGAAAATGCAATGGATTTTTATTCAACAAAAGTTTGATTTGATTTCGTGACAGGCGGAGTCAAGAAATCAAAATTTTAATTCTTGTGGAAAATATTAGGCGTTGTTTTTTGTCTGTTTAGTTTGTGTTTCTTTTCTCTCATCATTTTTAGTGATTTTTTCGTTTTATTTCTATAGGTAATAAATTGTAAGCTTAAAGCAAACTTATGTCCATGAGACCACGATATACCAGTCGGGACAGTGTCCCCTTTAACCTTTGTAAAATTACTGACAATAAAAATACTATCTTCGCGATACCGGGGTACATTATTTATCATTTGTGGCAAAAATGAGTTGTATTTCTATGTTGTTTTGTTAATATCTTATCTGTCAGTTAAGATTATCAAACAACGAGTTTAAAGCAAAATGGTATCCCATGTCAGGGGTGTAGCCAGGACTTTTTCAAAGGAACTCATAATCAATGTTTAAATTATCCCCCTACCTCCTCCCCCCACCTTCAAGTCCCGAATCTTTTTTTTTTTTTTCCGACTTTTTCAGATACGCACGTACGTACGTACGTGCGTACAGGTAGCTACGCCCCTGCATCATGTCGTGAATCAGTAAAATGCACGTGCTATATTTATCAAATGATTAAAATCTCAAAAAAAAAAAAATAGAAATGAATATTGAAATAAACTTCCTAAAATGAAAAGTCGTAAAATGTATTAATAGTTCGTTCACGTTATTTTCCTCGGTGTGTTATATATAAAAAAAGTAATTCGTACTTGTTAAATAAATAGATTTAGTTTGTCAATTTAGAATTGTCTTTTAGATGTTTAAATTTGTCAGCGAAAATTCGACATGTCTGTTTAGCGTTACATATTTATGACGGAAGTTCGTAGGCAAATACATTTTCTAACAGTTCTAATTGAAACTTTCAATTTGTAGTACTGTTCTTTAATCTCCGGTGCCCTCAAAGACTTCCAATGTAGATTACAACTGAAAATTTCAATATTTTATGTCTCATTGACAAACCTTATGAATGGTTACTTTAGTAAAAAAAAGATGTTGTGCTGCGTCGAGAGGGGAGTGAAACAAGAACATTTGTTTTAGCAACTAAAGTTGATATTCGGCAAAAGTTAAAATGTGTTTTTCCCTCAGTCTGTCAAAAACATAAAAGCAATTTGTGCATGTTTGTAAAGTAGTTAATTTGTCAATTTCATTTTCCATATTTATGAGCTTCTTCCCGTAAGAACCGACCAATGATTTGCTTCGAAAAATAGATAATTACTTTGGATCAAACGAATTGCATTTTTATGACTGCTAAGGCGAAGGCTTTTAAATAAGCTCATATCAGAAAAATTTCTTTTTTAAACGGAAGTCATCGGTCGGTTCTTACGGAGACACGCGACCTCTTATATTCTAGTCAAAACAAAGTACACCCTGCGTCATTTGCTTGCGAATGAAAAGGTGAATGTCTACTTAGTATGTCTGAATTTAGTAACAAAATAATGTTGACCGTATTAAGCCTTTAACTCCCATGAGTGCCAAAAACTGAAAGTCAAGAAAAATCGCAAATTTCTTTTTGTAAAGTACTGGCCCGGTTGTTCAAAAGGTGGATAGCGCTATCCACCCGGTAAATCACTATCCAGTGGATAACACAATTGGTTTTGCTAATGCCTATCGACTGGATAGTGATTTATCCGATGGATAGCGCTATCCACTTTTTGAACAACCGGGCCCTGAAAAACAAATTGCACCATGCAAAACAACAAATTGCACCATGCAAAAGTACTGCTGAAGAGGTTTCGTTTTAATGGTCACACCATAGGATTTCGTCAACAGACTCAAAAGTTAGAACAAATTGCACCATGCAAAAGTACTGCTAAAGAGGTTTCATTTGAATGGTCACACCATAGGATTTCGTCCACAGACTAAAAAGTTAGAACAAATGGTACCATGCAAAAGTACTGCTGAAGAGGTTTCATTTGAATGGTCACACCATAGGATTTCGTCCACACACTCAAAAGTTAGAACAAATGGTACCATGCAAAAGTACTGCTGAAGAGGTTTCATTTGAATGGTCACACCATAGGATTTCGTCCACACACTCAAAAGTTAGAACAAATGGTACCATGCAAAAGTACTGCTGAAGAGGTTTCATTTGAATGGTCACACCATAGGATTTCGTCCACAGACCCAAAAGTTAGAAATACATTACATGTGTCCATAATTGAATGATAATTGTTTGTATCCTTTTATATTAGACGCAGCCCTTCCCTTCCGCCTCCCTTGCCTCTCACTGATCTAGGCTCAATTTGCATCAACTTATAACAGTTAAAATAAGGGGAGGAGGGAGTCTTTTAGCCTCTCTGTTGAACTGTATATATTTCTTGTTGTTTGTTTTAGATTCAGACTATATGGAATAGTAGTATTAAAAATTATTTTAAAGAGACAGGAATATCCGATTGTACTTCGCAGTAGCTTTTATTTCAATGACTACATCTTAGGATTTTTTCCACAAACGTAAAAAAAGGTATATTAAATGGATGAAAGTGAGTGGAAGTCATCTTCAGAGTCGTGTGAATTTTAAACCGTCAGTTAATGGTACTATGAGTGTCTGGTTGTTGTTGTCATCGATCACTTTGACTTATAACATCATGGCAAAACTGGCCAATGACAGGAACAACCAGACATTTATACCATCAACTGACGGTCTACTACAATTCACATGGGTTGTCCAAACGTCATTCATTGTCAACAACTACTGTTCTTTTTAGACAAAGTTCACTATACCGGATAATCACACTCGACTAGCCTCTTCCAGGCGTTTAGATTGTGGGGAGCAGCGAAAAGCGGCGCGTGGCGCTATAGGGTCAGCGAACGCGAGGAAAAACTGCCCCTCGTTTTTCTCTTGCGCCCAATTTTTCTTTCGCGCGCCACAAACTTAATGCGGGTGTCACACAGTCGCGATTTTGCTTCACGATTACCTGACGATGCGAAAAGTGACAAAAATCATGAGTCCCTCGCGAGAGGTCTTAGAGCACTTGACGGGCTCTGATATAGGACTTAAGTGGTCTTCAGTGTGTCTTGAAGGACGTGATAAGTCGGCAAACTCTCACGAACATTTTGACCATGCTCAAAACAATCGTGAGAGTCAGCCGATCTGTCTTCGTCGGGTAGCGGACGCCAAACCGTCGTCAACTGCTCTTAAATGCTCTTGACGCTCGGGAGCCGCTCGTGAGCCGCTCTAATTGATCGCCAGTCCCACTGATAGGTCGCCAACAGATCGCTAGTAGGACGCGAATGAACGTGGATTGCTCTGTTACGGCACGTCTGTTGATCGTGTATAGCTCGTTTGTAACTCGTGTATAGCTCTTGACAAACGTGAGTTGGACTTCACCTTGTGGTATTTTTATATTTTGACGCCACATTTCCTACGTTCTTTTCGCGATATTTTACAAATTTAGATCGTGAAGGTCGTGAGCTGATCGTGAGTTTAGGTCTCGACTGTGTGACACCGCCTTTAAGCCTGGAACAGGCTACACTCGACAGACCACTGAAACTCCTGGGTTCAAACCATTTACAATAGTAAGCAATCACATAGCTTTTGCAACAGGGCCCTTATTCAGGCTTACTTATGCTGAAAAGGCTTACCCTATATAAACATAGTTCTTATTCTTATTATTACATTGTGTAAAATTATTATTTGAATCATTCATTTTACAGTGCGGCGCCCAAAAGTGTGACCACTTTTAATTAATTCGCATTCGCATTCTTTCTTTGTTATCTTGTTGTTGAGTTATCGAGGAATATTTAACTCTTCAATTGGAGATGTATCTCTCTGAGACCCTTCTTGTCTTCTCAAACGCAAGATAATTTTGGCAGACTGCTTCAATCCATCAACACGTAATGCTGTTAAAAAAGGATTAACAACCGAATTTAGGAACAGAAATAACAGGCTTGATTCCTTCAACGCAAAAAACCATCTCTGCTTTCGGCATTCAGGGCATTTAAAATCAAGAAATTTCTCAATGTAATACGGAACTAGGGAGACAAAGAGAAAAAGCAGAATTAAGAAAGAGGTTGTGGCGAATTTCCTCTCCATTTGTGCGACTCGTAGACGTTTCATACTGTAAAGTGTTGGATTGGTTGCCATTTCGGTTTGTCTCTGTAAGTCAACCCGGTGTCGCTTCTTTAAGAAAATATATATTCCAAAATACACTAAGGAAGTTGTTGTAAGAGGAAAGGTTATGTGCAAGTGTACGTCTATTAAACGGTAAATGTCCATTGAAATCTCAGCGAGTTGAAGTGAGGCAAAAATGGTCGAAAACACACAAATAATAGCGTTGTATATCACAAGTTGCCTTGGCTTGACTTTGTTAAGATAGAAATGAGGGCAAATAACAGCTACAAAGCGATCGACTGACATCGCAGTAACTAGAAGCATGGAGCTGTTTATTCCAATATATACCAGTATCATAACAATGTCTCCTTCTTGAGGAATTTTCCAGTCGTTAAAAGCACAGAGAAATCGCATCACTGCTTCTCCAGAGCATACTACGAGGCCATTAAAAAGATTAACGACAGCGATGAAAACCAAAAATACCGAAAAAGGCTTTCTGAAGCAGCGAAGAGGATTCTTATACAACACGACCAAGATGAAACCATTTGGAACAGATATGACAAATGACAAAACAAGGAAGGGAATTCCACTGCCAAGACAAAGAGACTTCTCAAAATCGCGCTCCATAGTTATCCTTGGTAGATTAGAATGTTATCATTTAAATATCGCTTTGAAGTGTTGTATCCTCGTCTTTGTTCGTCAATCTTTGTTCTCTCAGAGGGGTTTCAGTATGTATTTGCAATTTAATTTAATCAAGAATAAGCACAAAGAGGGCCACCTGTTCAGAGGAATCGTTTCGCATTGAAAACTAAATTAGGTTGTCCTTTATTGCCGTGCTTTTACCCTTAAGTCAGTAAAATTATGTTGGGCGTGTAATCTATGTATGATTCTGTCTCATACTTTGTTTGTTGTAGGCCGATTCATTTCTGGGAAAGCCAATCATACACAGGTTTTTATCCTATTTATACGCAGTAATCAATCTTAATTAGCCAAAGCTACTTTGCATATTGTGAGCAGATAACAGAAAAAGACAAAGCTCATATTTTTTAGAAGCACCGCGGAATAACTGAAGAAAGCATTTGTTACATTTGTTTCTGTATTATATTAGCGGCAAATTTATGATTTTATAAAAAAGTAAGTGAGGTGTTTCATCGGCAAAAAAGATGTGGCAATGTCGCGTTCGTTAGAATTGATAAAACACATTCAGCAGGTTATTAAACATTAACACGAATTGCCCCGCAGTGCTATGCTTAGTTTCATTTTTTCTCATTATTTTCCTTTAGTCTAGCTGTAAAAGAAAACACCAAATTTCACTTCGAAGTGAAAATAAATAGTTGTACAATTATCTTGACAGTTCTTGTTGCAGGAAACAATTCCCTGGTTACTATTTGTATTTCTTGACAGAGCTTTGAATTTGCTTGAGTCAACGAAAGGAAATTGAACTTCCTTTCTTCGCTGCGATAATTATAAACTCTGACACCATGTTGCGATTTGAAGGCAATAAATCACAGCTATGGGTTGAATACAACAACGAAACTTTAATGTCGGGCGATCGATTCAAGCTGTACAAAGATCTCTGTTGCACGAGGCACTGCTAATCATGTGACTGGCTGATCACATGATTATTGTCACGCTTGTCACGTCACATGTATGTTTTAAATTTTTCTTATGCTGTGTTCACATCAGCACCCGCTAAACCTGTTTAGAGTAAACATGTTGTAACGAAAGACGTTTCCCCTAAACATGTTTGCAATTCCATAGTTCACATCACGCCTCCTTTTACTATAATTTATTCTGTTTTACCAAACAGGCATATCATAATAAAGCTCGCATAAAACTTTATAATTACACATGAACCGACAATAAAATAAAACTCAAACTTGCTGTTGCATGATCTGTGGTTAAATTTCACTTGTCAAGCCCTTCATGAACGACAGGCATTGCAGCGTTTAACAAGGAGACAACATTTGCGCTGACGTGTTTTGTCTGGCTTAGATCGAACTACCTCGTGATGTAGTTTCAATCATGCCCAGAACAAACATGTTTTGATTATGATTCACGCAAGGCACCGCCTGATGTGAACACATTTCATAGTAAAACATGTTCCATTCGTCATCAATCTAAACATGTTTCGCCCTTATGTGAACACAGCATAAGATAAAATTGCATCCGATAGCGAATTGTATTTTTCAGAAACTATTACTTTTCTCGTTAAGCGTTTTAGAGGCAACATGCTTAATTAACCTCCCGGGCGGGGGGGGGGGGGGGGGGGTCGGGTACTCCCTATAATGGGCTATACGGGGATGCTCCGCCCGAAAGGGGTACCTTTTTGAGGCTGGAGGTATATGAAAGGGTCGTGATTTCACGAGTTGAAGTATATGAAAGGGTAGGGATTTCACGAAGAATAGGAAAGGGAACCGAAAACACGCCGTTGAGGCGTAAAAAAGGTAGGGAAAACTGCCATTTAAGTCTTATAAAAAGGGCCTTTCAAAATATATCAAACAGACGTAAGTAAAACTTAAAACTGAATGCAAGGCTGATCGGACAGCTATAAAGGGTATTTTATTGCCCAATATTTCGGTTAGGCAAAACTAACCTTCATCAGGGGCTACAAAGAGCTAAGTGAGAGCTAAGTGAGAGCTAAGACGTAAGTAAAGGCTATATAAAAGGGGTACCATTTTCATTGAAAGGTATATGAAAGGGGTACCATTTTCAATGAAAGGTATATGAAAGGGGTACCTTTTCTGTCAAAGACGGTATATGAAAGGGTAAGGGTTTGGACCTCGGGGCGGAGCATCCCCGTACAAAACGTTGTTGAGTACCCCCCCCCCCCCCCCCGGATTCACCTCTCCAGAAACTTTGGGGAGACTGAGCTTCATTTATTGCATTACGATTTCTGGGATCGTTTGCAATTTGAGCAACCAATAGGAGCCTATGACTGACTAATGGTTGTCTTTGGAACCATCAACCTATCGTAAATAATGCTAGTTTATTCCTAAATGATCAGGAAAATCCTAATGACGAAAGCTGGTGCGCAATCTCCCTGAAATTTCTGGAGTTTTATTATTCGACTATGATGTCATTTTGCCTTACAAGGGAAAGAGAACACGCAAAATATCCGAGCGTATTAAAGATTGCCGTATTACACCTTAGCATCCCGATTTCAAGATACAATCTATTATAAATACAAGAATTTCAGTCAAATAATAAACCCCTTATTCGATAGTTTAACAGATAACACGTGCGGATATTTTACTCATTGTTCGCATTCAGAAATATTTTTTCTTGTCTTTGCGGGGCTCGAAAAAATAGTACAGAACTCGTAAAATATCCGCGCGTATTATCTGTTAAACACGGCGTTCCGGTATAAAAGAACTTGGCCTGGCCACTGACAGCTCAGTTGTATTCAACCTTGGTACTGAGAACAGATCTCCGTAAGCCCGCTGAGGTCACGTACGAGACGAATCCTCTGGGCGAATCCTCCATTAATCGTTCTAAGCTACGATGGATTAAAAAATGTATTTTATGAACACATTGTTGTATTTTCTGTGATTTATTTTGTAACGTCTCTGTTCAAATTTACCCGCTGGTTCGCCAGGAGAATGTCATTTCAAAGGAATTGAGATCATGCAATTGAAAAAGTTATTCACACCGAAGCAATTTTCAAACATTTTATTCTTACCTTGTATAGCGGTTTTGCACGGTAGCAATGTTGCATGGCAGGAACAATAGATTCTTTTCCCTATGGGAATAGCCTGTGACAGCCGCTTCCTCCCCTCAGAAAAAAATCGGGGAGAGAAGCTTCTCTCCCCGATTTTTTTCTGAGGGGAGGAAGCGGCTGTCACAGGCTATATGGGAAATGATGTTCTTTCTAATGCAAAACGTTTTCATTGTTCCTGCCATGCAACATGGCTGCCGTGCAAAACCTCTATTGATCATTGATCAAAGTACAAAAAGAAAACAACGAAGAAGCCCTTCCGATTGTCCGTGGCTGTAAATTTGCTATCTCCGAACAGTGGTTTTACATACAAATAATCGAAACGAAGAAATTGTTGTCCGTGATATCAAGCGAGCCAAACACAATGTGCCCCCCCCCCCCCCCCCCCCCCCCCTCCCAGACTCAGAAACTCAGAAAAAGCCCAGGCCGAATAGCGTTAATAAAATGTTTCATATGAAATAATTTTGAATATACTTGAATATTTTTTACCTGTGGCGTCATTTCGCTACCATAGCAACAATTGATTCTCTACAAACTTTGCCAAAACGTGTGTCGGGGATAAACGAACTTCTACTAGAGACGGCATTGCTGACAATAAAATGCTCTTAAAACAGTGATAGAAACACCTTAAAGGCGTGGCCCCTTTCATCCCCTCCTCCAATCTTGTACGTTCGATGGTTAAACTGGCAGTGACACCGCCGTCGAATAAGCACTCAAAATCAAACTCTACCTCGTTTCCAGGGTTTTTCCCTTTCAAAAGGGAAAGACCCTGGGAACGAGGTTGCGGCAGATGCCAAGGTCTTTTTTCGCCTCTCCCAATTGTAAAAATGGAAAAACCCGGGGAACGAGGTTGAATCAAACTCACAAAATTTCGGGTCGGTTATTCAAACTAATGAAAAGGCTTACATTTTTTTCATATCCATTATACATTGTCAAGTCAAATGACACATCTGAACTCTTACTAATAATTAAGTATTAATATATTCCATTTTAACTTTACCACATTTCGATATTGTAACGCCTTGAAAACTATTTTTATTGCTTATTTCACGGAACACCCGCAAAAAAATGAAAGGTCATTATTTTTAAAAGCCACAATCCATGAATAATTTAGTACAAAACCACCGTTCACCAAGGCTGTAAACAATATCAGTATATTTCAGTTAGAAACTCCATTGTTTCCTAGTGAGACGGTTGGCTGCTGGGAATCATTTCCATTTATTCCGTTATCTTGGTGTCCCAAATGCAGCACTATTTTAACAGACTTCTTCAACTCATTAATGCGACGTGTTGTCAAGAAAGGATTCACAGCTGCATTAAGAAACAGAAACACAATACATGATTCCCTTAAGGCCAAAAACCAGTTCTGATTACCACAACTATCGCAATTCACCTCAATAATGATAGCTGCAAAATATGGGATAAGGGAGATAATAATGAACAGTAAAATGAAAAATGAAGTTGTAGCAAATTTACGTTCCATTTGCGCTACTTTTATTCGTCGCTTGTCGTGAAGTGTTGGATTGTTAGGAATTTCCGTTTGCCTTTCAAAGTCGATTCGAGCGCGTTTTTTCAAAACGAAAAATATTCCTAAATAGGCTAACGTAGTTGTAACAAGAGGAAAGGTAGTGTGTAAATGTATGTCAACACTCAGATAAACATCCATTGATACCTGTTTGACAAGCTGGAGCAAAGAAAAAGTCGAGGAAAAAACAACGATGGCTGTGTTGCATAACACAATTTTCCTCGGCTGTACTTTACTAAGATAAAAATGAGGACAAACAACAGATACAAAGCGGTCAATGGACATTGCAGTGACGAGGAGAATAGAACTGTTAATTCCAATGTAGCCCAGAATTTTAATGATATCGCCATCTCGAGGGACGTTTCTGTCGCTAAGAGCACAGAGAAATCGCATTACTGCCTCTCCAAAACAAACCACGATTCCATTGAAAAGGTCCATTGCAGCTATGAATACCAGGAACACGGAGAAAGTTTTCCTGAAGCAGCGGAGAGGATTTTTGTAGAATGCAATTAGCATGATGCTATTTGGTACTGAAATGAGGATGGTTAAAAACACGAAGGCAGTCCCAGTGCCAAGGCATACTGACTTCTCAAAATCGCGTTCCATGATTTAAACCACAAATTGTAGCAAGTGCGATGCAACACAACTTTCCACTTAAGGAATTTGTAGATGATTTTTTCTCAGTTTCAAATTGTCATTAGTCAGTTAGTTACTAAACACTCAGCAGGCATTCACGTTCTGTACGCAGAAGTCAGGAAATTTAACATATTTTTCATAATTAATATAACACAATTAACACCTGTCTCTTGTGTGTAAACTGGACATCAGTGCACCGAGACCAATATTACTTTGAATAGCAACTATAATTATGAAAAATGCAATGCGCGTACTCCGTGAATCCAACAAATGGGATAAAATGGGACTGTGAATCAATCAACTTTATGCCAGTATCTATTCTTCCAGCAGACCATTAAGGTCCGCTAATGAGGGATACAAATATACCTTAAAATTCAAGATAAAATATTGTGCTGAGAAATTATGATTTATTGATGAAGGTCTTGTCTTCAAAGTTATGAAAATGATAATGGTGTATACGAGGGTCTGGATAGGGGGGAGATGTGCAAATGTGAGTTATCAGTTATAACTTTTGCCACATGTCAGTTGTCAGTAAACGTTTGGGCCATTTGTCAGTTGTCTGTTAAATGGCTGTTAATAATTAACCGTGAACCTTAAATATTTTTAATTGACCCTTTTATAGCTAAAAATACATTTTATTAAATACTAAACACTCATTTTCTTAAATTTGTTTGATTTCTAATGTTTTCATCACGACACACTTTGATTTCGTAACAAACAAAGCAAACAAGCAACTGCTTCCTTTGTTTAATTTTTATTCTGCTCATTAAATATGTCTACTAACGTACCTTACAAATGCAGGCGAAAATTAGCACGTATTGTCCGTCCGGATCTAGAAATGGTGGCAGTTTGAGGTCTTTGAGGTGGAATGTTCGCGTCCTCAATGGGCCATTTCCGAGTTACGTTATGCCTCGTTGTCAAAGCGAGGCTAGGTGCACAACCTTTCATATGAAAATGAGTTTTTATTCAAATGCAAATAAAACTCATTTTCATATGAAAGGTTGTGCACCTAGCCTCGCTTTGACAACGAGGCATAACGTAACTCGGAAATGGCCTATTTCGGAGCTGTCGTCTTTTGGTTCCATCTCGTACTCATCTACCTGTAGAGATCGCGCATTACCAACAGCCACGGCAATTAGACAGTCATCCACGAATGTGACGTCTGACACATCTTGAGCTGGTACCTCAAATGCTCTTCTTCGACTTCTCCGCCGCACCTCTCCGTTACTGATTCGTTCTCTTGGTCGGTCGTTAAGTTCACTTTAGTGCAATCTGAAGGTTGGTTTGCGTAAACTGCCGGCTGAAGGGCACCTGCCTTGTACTTTGTTGTTTCACTCCGGACATTCCTTTGTCTAACAGGACGATACGTATATCCATCAATTCCTTCATGGCCGTTTCATTCTCAGGACGGATGCCTACAAACGGAAGAGGTTCCATGAACTTAAGACTGGCAAATTCGATGCTGGTCTGCGGCACTGGGTAACAGGACTTCCTACAAGTCCATCGAAAGGGTACATACTATTTCCAAATTTACCAGTCTGGCCGACCAGTTCTAGCAAATAATGGAATAATATTTACGAATTGAGCGATCAGGCCGGGCAGTTCTGACAAATGGTAAGCGCCCTAAGTGAAATCTAAATGAAATGCAGTTTGATATTTTTAGTTTTTTAGCTCAATATTTCAGCGGCAGAAACTTTAAGGGAAGTGAATCTTGTTCCCGATTTTACAAGCTGATATCTCCGCCTTTCAGAAGATCCTCACTGGCATAATTGCGTACCCAAAACAAGATTTTTATCCCTTCGAAAACAAACGGCGCTTAATTTTCCAACGTTTCGAAAGTTTAAGGCGACAAAACCGCGTAGTTTTTACTCTCATTACTGATTACAAATTTTTAAGATGAATAAAGGCCTCCAGAACAGATTTTCGTCCGAAACGATTCTTTGGGCGATTTGGACGACAAATGAAATTGTTATAAAGTACATATTTCATTTATTTCCTGTGTCTGCCACCAATATCATGATTTTATCAAAAGCTTTAAAATAATCTGTAATCAGCTTCTGTATTGTTATATTGTCTAACCTTTATCATTTTCAATTACATTACTTTTCCCTGCCTCGAATAGCGATTTTGCTAATTTGCAGGGCAACTGTATTTAAATTTATATGTCTAATAAAGTTTTGTTTCTTGTTGTTGTTGTTGGGTGCTCCTAATAAAAACAACGAGAACAGCACTTTGTCAGAGCAAATATAAGGAAGTCTGGGTTATGTGTGGATTATCTGTCGCACATTGCAGCTACGCTATTGGTGGAAATGTGCTAATATAAAAGCGTTGATTCGTTTGGAATTAAGAGAACCAATTTGAAAGATGACTATTTGTTCAATGATTTTACGACTTCCAAAGTTTTATATGATTCGAAAGTCATTAAGAAAACTATTGCCAAATTGCATTGTTTTAATTTGTGCGTGTGACTATTCACCATTTTTAGATTCGAGAGTCGGTGCGAGAGTTTAAAAGTCGCGAGAGTTGCGAGGTTTCGAAAGTAGGTAGCAATGCTCTACGTCACTCTATATGATATGAACTGGTAATAAGCAATAACCGCTGTCAAAGTTTGATAGCCCAGTAGACTCTTTGGATTAACATAATTTTTTGTTCTATTTATTTGATTATTCATTTTTTTCTTATTTATTCAGAAAGGTTTATACTACAACATTGTAGCTACAGCAGGTTGGGGGACGTTAAGGTATGTTGCTATGGAGAACTCCTGAAGAACATATATTGGGCACATTGAATTTCACTGATATGTTTTTAATAAACCATATATAGGCCTTGTTGAAGGCTCTATTGATTTTATAGGAGCACAACTATATTTGGTAAGACACTGACTTTGTTTTTTCCGTTAACATGGTTTCATGACGTCAGGCTATTAAATGTCGTTTTAAGTCAACACAAAAGAGCGAGAAGGCAATTATTTAAATACCTCCTAGGAGATAAGGAAATTGAATACGGGAAAAAAAGTCATTTGACAGTTAGCTTCGCTATTAACGCCTCATATCAATTAGTCGTGAAGCAGGGAAGACACGGACTTTTTTAGCACTGTTTTTACTCGTTGACCCCAGACGTTTTATTAACTTGATTGATTTGCGATGACTCTAGTTTAAAAAAAGGTCTGAGCTCAAGTCAACTATGATAAATGTTTTAAAATTTTCATGTGGAACACTCCTCCTTGGGTTTGTATTTAGTGAGTATGACATAATCAATTTATTTCATGTTCCGTTTTTTTCTGTCGTTGTTGAGGTAGATAAATAATAGGCCGTACGCTGTTGACGGTTGATTTGACCCGAATTGTTTTCGGGTATCACCGGGTAAAATTTTAATCCTTGAACATTATTCCTTTCAACCGCACTCGACAAAGTTAGTTTTTCTGATAACATGTGGTGCTTTTGATTGGTAAATACGTTTTTATCAGAATTCATTTTTCATACTTTTTTGATGAACGTTTGCCATATTTTGAACATCTACCTATTCGCTAGTTTTCTCGACTTAGACAGAAAAGAAATTTTAAAATAGGTGGAGCGAAATCCTTTTGAAACTGCAATATAAACTTACAGCTTTTTTTGTAGTATTATTGCCAAGGTAAGAATAGTCCAGAAAGGACTACTTTTGACTGTCATTAACAACGATCTTTTTAATGGCTTCTCTAACCCCAACTGCGAAAAAGACAGTAATATAAAAGTACTTTTAACCTTTAAAAATCAACCATTACAGAAGTACAAGGAGTAGCAACTGGAGATGACTGAATAAACCTACTTAAAATAAATGCCAAATTTCCACCATTTATTTTTTGAAATTTGAAAAAAAAAAAATCCAAATTAACACAGACGCCTTTGTGCACTTACAAATGACAGATGGCTAACTATGATATTTCACTTTAAAAACTAGTAATTAGTCATATGAAAGCGTGTTGAGCAAAACATTTTTAATATTTTAGTCATCCCCAAAATTTATTGACATTCTGATTAAGGCGATGGATTCTTTTTAATATTTTTTACTGTTTTGCGTTTTATATTTCAGTTACGATGATAAAATTACAACCATATAGCACGGGTGGTGAAGTTTTAATAAAAAATAAACTGTTTTTAAAAACATCTATATGACTGACTGATATTCTTATTTTTAAGTTGCCACCCAATTTCAATTGGAAGATGGAAAAAATCCTGAAGCGTGTCAAACTTCATTTTACCATGGTTTTGGACTTATTGTGCCTGCCCAATAAATATTTTACAGAAGACTCACATAGCTGTTTTAATGATTTTCACCACTGTTTTAACTCTTATTTTATTTACTTCCTAGTTCTGTCTGTCGGAAATGCAGTAAAAGGTAAGTCTTACTTTTTATCGATAGAGAAACACCAGGCAACTTTTTAAGTATTTCGACAGGTGAGACGGTTATTTCACGGAACTGAAAAAAGCGCAATATCGCGCGCACGTCAACAAAAGGGTTATTGACTCCTTAATAACTTAGGGTGATTAAATTCTAATTTCTCGATTTTCGCAATGTTATCTAGCCTGAAATCAACACTTATTTTCCGCGGTCATTTGTTTCACTTGTATGGAGCGCTCTCAACACTGAATAGCTTATACAGTACTAGAGTATAGCCTGATTCTCGTTGTATTTTGCTATTACTTTTAATTAATTCTGAAAGCCATGAAATAAGAAAATGAATTTTAAACAGTTGGGAGAATCAATGTAAAATTAATAAGGGTCGGTGACAATATTTGCCTGCGTTTTCCTCGGTATTTGATGACCGAACTATAATTGATCTACCGTAACCAAACCAATATAAAACAGCATTTCTAATAAATTTCGAAAATCAAACAATGCCGATATATAGAGAACTGACAGTAGCTTGAAAAACAAATAATTCCCTTTTACACCATCTGTGTTATAGCTCGTTGTGTTTATTTTGAAAAGGCATTTTTTCGCCAAACGATTAACACAGAATTGTGCCAAATTAATAGGGCTTTTTCATATACTATGGCACATCCGAATTGTTGCTTAATGAATCAGTGATTATGTACTTTACATATACATGTTAAAGCTCTAACTCTAATAAAAAATGAGAACATTGTACTTTTAAACCCCATTTACATTTCTGAAATGGTCTCTGCCGTCGTGTTGTTTCCTTAGACAAGAAACTTTACTCCACACTGTCTCTCTCCACCCAGGTGTATAAATGGGTACTGGCGACAAAATGCTGGGGGTAACCCTGCGATGGACTAGCATCCCATCCAGGGGGGAGTAGCAATATTCCTAGTTGCTTCATGCTACAGAAACCGGGTTAAGCTCCGGCCGTGTGGGCCATCGTGGCCCGTGTGCGACTTTACCTTTACATTACTGAAAATCAAAAGTGTGTGTGTGTATGTGTGTGTGTGTGTGTGTTTGGGGGGAGGAGGGGGAGGGGTGGAGGAGGGGTGGGGGAGGGGTGCAAAAACGCGTAGGAGAGGGGAGGGGAGGAAGGTTGTTTTGTATTCACGAGTTGGTTTGTGGGGAGCCTTTGATCCGGTTTTGGGACCAGGATCAGAAGTTGTTCCGTTTTTGAACAAAAAGGTGAGGTAAGGATGAAAAAAAACGTCACCTTGACAATTTTTTGAGGTGTGTAAACGTTCATCCATGCCTTGAACACGTTTAGGGAACATAACGTGCATGTCACAACTAAGTTACAGTACGTACCATGCGTACAATTGATCAATACTTTTAAAATGGCGTGAATCAGCAATACGTGTATTCTCACTTCCAATTTAGTAGCCTTGCCTAATTTTTTACCATTCTGAAACGTTTAAAAGTTGTTGGCCTGTGTGTAATGCAAACTTTGATATTTCCACAAGAGTCCAGATCCAGTGAGCCCTTAGATATCACTGGTCGATAAAAAGCTCCTGGTAACTCTAAATGTCTATGAATTTTGTTCACAGGAAAACATTGCTCGTCGTACGAGCCGCTGGAAGTCCAGAAACTTGAAAATGGCAACTGTCAACAACTTGTTTACAGAGCACAAGATCGCTACCACACGATGAAATGCACTGTTTCTTCAGACTACCACCAATATTTCCCGGACACACGTAGGTGTATCTCAAAATGGTGTTACCATATCGCTTCATGCTTCAACCAAACCTCGGAGTGGGAAATGCTTTGTTCTAAGATGTTTTATAAATTTCGGTCATCTCAGTTTGATATCTCCACTGCTGCAGCTGTTAATGTGTCTTATGCGCGGAACATCCATGTCATGTACTGCAGTAAGGCATACATAACCTGGGACATCTTAAAGCTTATATTCGCCGTCAAGACAACCGGATATCGATGCGACTCGGGAAACGCTGAGAATGGTACGTAGAAAATAAAATTCGAATATAACGGTTATTCAGTTCTCGCCTTGCAAGGGGTCCATGATTGTACCCCTTCGCCCATATTGGGGGAGGATAATTGACAACTTTTCACCCCAGGGGAAGTGGGTAGTAGTGGATATATCCACCACTACCCACCTACACTGAGCTGGTGAATAGTTGTTTTAGTATATACTGAAACAGTGAGATAATATAACGAAAATGATGCTTTTTAATTCATTTATTCCTGTCAACGATTACAATTTTCGCGCGCAAATTGCTGGGAGGTGAATAGCACTTGCTATTCCGAGTTTCAGTAGCCAATCAGAGCGCGCCAACAATGCTATCCACTGTTTCAGTATATACTAATAACTAGTAATATTTGACCCCCTCATGCTATAGAAACCGGACTTAAGCTTCGCCTAGCTGGAATGTGCATGTTGCTCCTAAAAGTGTAGCCTCAACCTGTCCAGATTGACTTGCATTGGATATTACGAGAGTTTCCGTTGCTTGAAGTGTGATTTTTGTCGGGTTCTATTTGATGCCATTAAAGTTTCTGCATATCTGGGAAGTTATGCGGTTTCTTTTTAAATCCTTTACCCTTATAAGTTCACGGATGTGGAGTTTCATAAATATCTTATCAGTTTTTTTTCTGTGTATTACGCCAACATATAAAGGTAACTTTGTCTCAGCCGGACACCTTCGGGACCAGCTCATACTGTCTGCCTTAAAGAGGTGTTCGCCTTATAGAGAGTTAACATACAAACCATTCAAATTTGGCCAGAACCAGCCAATAATTGATCTTCGTCTTAAAGAGGTGTCTGTCATACAGGGATGTCCGTGTTAAGGTCTTAAGAAAGATAACTGTTTTCTTAACAACATCTCAAATCAGTTGTGGTCTTATTGGTGACCAGCTCTAGCTATCCGCCTAAGAGAGGTTCCACCTCATAGAGAATTTTGTAACATATAAACAATTGAAATTCGGCCAGAACCAGCCAATAATTGATATCCGTCTAAGAAAGGTGTCCGCCTTACAGGGTGTCCATAGATAATTGTTTTTCAAACAACATCTTAAATCAATTGTGGTCCAAATGTTGACCTTTTGTGTGTGTTTTCTGTTTAGGGAACCCATGTTTAGGGCAATGGATTGGCTCGATTAGCTCTAGCGAAAAGTGCGATAAACTTGTAAATGGAACTAATGGCAACTGGTTGAAAGTTTCAACCATGTATTATATACAAGAGTGGTGCGGATCGTTTGAAACCTGTTTTCAGTCTCAAAAACTAAAAGAAAGATGCCTGACTGATTTTGGGTTCTACTATCGCTACTTTGTGTATCCAGGGATCAACCCGAAGTTTACATTTGAAATCGGAACCTATTTGCCCGGTGCTCGCATACTGGTCACTTATGACCTGTGTAGGCATCAGTACCTTTTCGCCGTCAACATTATTCGCTGTAACTCTTTTGTAAACAACAGCGGAAGCGGTATGTATACTATGAAAACCTCGATCCAGGGCCCTCTCCGCTTTTAAAATGGCGCGCCGGAAGTGGAAACTCGTCGACATGGCTGCCAAAATAATCCAAGAATCGTAGAGTATTTTTTCACGTGACAAACGATGAACTGACGTTTTGGGAGGTTATTTCCAGCGATATGCAGCCATGTTTCTTTTTGTTTTGATAATCTGAATCCATTGTTTGAAACCAAACGAAGAAATTTCCTCGTGTTTTACGCGACAAAGACTCCAGAATTTTTTTGGAGTATTTTAGCAGCCCTGTCCAGGGGTTTCTTCGCCTACCATTTTCAACGCGGAATATCCCTAGGGATGAGATTATATACCATGTTTACTTACTTATTTTTTTTTATAACTAATTTCCGGACGTACAAACAAAGTTACACCCCCATCGTGTAGTACGGTGAAAAAGAGATGTAGGGACCCAACTTTTCTGTGTAAAGATACCGTATTTTAAAATTTTCGCATTCAATAGATTTCCATGTTGTTCAAAAGCATTTAACAAATTTTAAAAAGTACCATGAAAAGGATATAATAATTACAGCAATTTTTAACGAAGTGTTTACAAAAAAAACCAGTAAAGTCGTCTAAGAGTGACAACGGAGTTTCAACTAGCTGGAGATCGAGATGTGCCACCCGGGACTTATGTTCTAACCGAGATTGAGTATGAAATTTACCACATTTAGTTTTAGGTTAGTTTTGCTTATTCCTTTATTAAATTATGTGGATTTGTAGAGCAGTTAAATTTAAACACCACAATTCAAATCTAAGAATCTATTGGATACTTATGTAGAAAGTGTTGAGGATTTCAACTGAAGTGTCAATAAAATATAGATATAGTTCCCCAATAATTTTGATGCAGAAAGATTAGTTGAAATGCGGTAAGTTCATATTTATTAAATTGTAGAACAATTTCAGCATCCATTCAGTAATATGAAGTCTCGTTAAAGAAATTAACATTCGCAGTTTTTAATTGTTTAGGTTTCTTAGCTTTTCATTTTTCTCATTATTTAGAGGTGGAATCAGGAAATAATGGTGATGACGATGATTACGATTTAAACCAAGAGGTACATAAAAATAATAAATAAATTTCATCAAAACACGCCGGGGATTTTTTGCTCTGAAAGCGGCCAACAGCTTATGTGGGGGCGTAATAGGATGTATGAATTCTCGAGGTTATAACTGGTTATTTTTATGGTATCAAATAAAAATTGACACATACCACACGGCCCGGTTAGAGAAATATTTTGCATTTAAAGTTGCCATGGTTACTGGTCACGTGACTATGTGCAGAGTATTCTCCTTCTTCAATATTAAGCCTACAATCAAGATATCTTGTGTGAACGTAGTACACAAAAATCGAGAATACTTATCCGATTTAGAATCTCGATTAAAGATTTTATATATGGACTGCATGAAATGTTGACAATATCTCTCGAACGATAAGTGATAATGAAATACAGCTTTCAGTTATGTATTTTGCTTTAAAGGTGATAACATTTATGTATCTTTTAGATCAGTACGGCGAAATGCTGATTTTATGACGTCATTGATTTTGACGTCAGAAAATTAAAACTTGAGATTCTAAATCGGACAAGTTTTCCCGATTTTAATGTACTGCATTCATGCAAGATATTTTGATTGTAGGCTTAATACTGGAGAAGAAGAAAACTCTGAGAGTTTTCAAATTAATTTTGACCTGTACATAGTCACGTCACCAGTAACCATGGCAACTTTAAGTGCAAAATATTTCTCTAACCGGGCCGTACGTCAATTTTAATTTGATACCATAAATATAACCAAAGTTATAACCTGGAGAATTCATGCATCCTATCACGCCCCCACATAAGCTGTTGGCCGCTTTCAGAGCAAAAAATTCCCGGCGTGAATTAGGCTCTGTGTTGACTTCTTTATATACCTCAATGAAAGTCCCACACGCACCTTTCCGCGTTCAGGCACCCTCTGCATGACCGTTGTATTTCGGCTTTTCATCTTGCGTTTTGGATTAACACCACTCTTTTTTTCTTCTGTTTTAGATGACAATTGCCATGAATAAACTTGACGTACAAAAGAATGACTCTTTGCAGGTATTAAAATTCATCAAGGCTTTCTTGTCTTTTTGGCATTTAAAAGACTGAAAAGCTTCTTCTAACCAATTGACATTGGCGGTATTTGGTGCTGCATGTACATACTTTAAAACTGCATAATTGATGTCAGATATTTTTTCTAATAATTGGATTGTGTTACTTTAACATTTGGGATCGTAATGCATTTTACAAAAGATAACTGAACTTCTCAATGTCTTACGTATTATAGCAGAATTTCGTCGCCGAGAAATTTTTCGGTTTGATTTAACCCTATTCGGCCTGGGGGGGGGGGGGGGGAGGTAACTTGAAACATTCATAACTTCTTTAATATGTATTCAAACGGCATCAAACTTTGTGACTTTTCCTAAAATTTATCTGGCAATAATTTGATATGACAATTTCTTGATCACGTGACTTGATGTTTCCATGGCAACAAGTTTTTGACAGCCATGTTTTTCGAAATTTGCATATTTGTACCTTTCAATGAAGAAAAACAATGTTTATTGCTACAACCTTTACATTTTTACGTCATTTAGCGTATATTTATTGGTTTTGATTAATTTTGAGTCAATTTGGACGGTTTTTAAGAGGTTTTAAAAAATTTCAGAAATCCAAGATGACGGATCCAAGATGGCGGCCGTATAACTAATTACCTAATAACTACGACATATGACGTCATCATTCCATTGTGCGGACCGCAAAGGAGACAGTTTTGGACGTACTATGTACCCGCTAGGTTTCATTGTCCGTAGCCTTAATGTTCTTGAAGTTACGATGGGGGGGCAAAATGTGCCCCCCCCTCCCCCCCAGGCTCAGGAACTCAAAAAAAAAAAGCCCAGGCCGAATAGGGTTAAGAAACGTAGGACGTTTGCTTGGTTTAGGTTCCAATTTACTTATTTGATGCGTCTGTATTTTAAACTAAAAGGAGAGAAACTGCATTCACTTGGAAGGAGTGATTAGTATATTAACTTGGTTTTAGGAAGCTGTTAAAGTTTTTGAGGCTAAAATGAAAGACTATGTAAATCACACATCTGTTCGTGGTAAACGTTTGAACAAAACAACGGAACAAGAAATGGAGGACGTATTTATGGCTGCTGTTACATTTGAGGAATTTGCATTACGATTTGGGCAGTATCACCTTATTGACAAGACCGTTTCTTTCATTCACTTGACCAGCGAAAACTTGGGTAAGTGTTTAAATCTTTTTTCTTACTTTTCAAGAATAATATGTACATGTTACGCCCTGAAGCATGGCTTCGCCGGGCAGGTATAAAATGCAGTAAATAATAAACACTTAATGACTCATCCCTCGGGAAACAGTGAATTTTGTTTCCGGAGAATCTCGATATCAAGTTCCCGAGACGAAGTAATAAAATAAACACATTTTGACAAGTTTCTTACAGATCTACAGGTTGGGAGAGGTTTCTACCAAAATGAGAGCGACTTTCATCTCGTGGAACCACAAGGACAAAACTACATCAGAATTCCATCAGAAGATTTCAGTAACAATGGTATGGAGGCCATTACAATTTTTAATTGAAGTGGAGTTAAGGCGGGACTTAACCTAAATTTAAATGAAATTTCAACAGGTTGAAGGAAGGGATAGAAGAAAGAAAATGATTTTTGGAACACTAACAGACAGTTGATACCCACACAAGAGCACTCAGGATGCTAGTGGACTATTTTAGTGTCCATCTAACTTCAAATTCTAATTTTAAAGCTTCATTAAATCTTCAATATTTCTTATTTCTCTAAATTATATGAATCTTTTGACAAAAACTATTTCCTCTCAAACATATCCAGAAATCACCCAAAAATTTACCAACACCATAGATTCATGAGGTGACCATAGTTTTTGGATTACTTGAAACTTGAAAGATATTTCTATTAAAGCATGTTAAGTGGCGGAAAAATGGCGTTTAGGTGGCGTCCCATCTTAATAAATTATATAACTACTATAGAATGGTGTCTAACAAATGAATTTGCATCGACTGTATACTCTATGTAGCATTGTTCTCTTGATATGGGCAAACACAACAGTGATTTCAACATGTAATTTATTATTACCTTCGAGGAAATGAAGTTTAGTACCATATTTCCAACTGCAATGAACAGTTCGAGCTGGTTCGTGAAGTATTCCTAAGATGAGGGGGACATTGGGGATTTGCGGTGTTGCTCATTTTTTTATGCGGTGCTGCGGTGAATAAAATCCCAGCTTGCGGTGTTGCGGTGATCTCAAACCGTACGGTGTGCGATGTTTGCGCTTTAAAGTCTGCGGTGTTCGGTGGAACGAAATTATCTGCGGTGTTGCCGTTTCCTGTTTGACCCTTGTCAGATATAAATTTAGCCTCTATATGTTATTTATTCCGTTCACTTATTATGAAAAGCACGTACCATTATGTTTAATTTGTAACAAAAAGCAGTCCAATACTGTCTAGTTAATAAAAATATATGTTGCGGTGACGGTGTTTCGTCGATTTTTCTTGCGGTGGTGCGGTGTTCGGTATTTTTTTTTTGCGGTGTTGCGGTGTTGCGGTGTTGCGGTGTTCAGAGCCCCCCAATGTCCCCCTCTAAGATGTAAGATCCTAAATATTCCTAATTAGAAAAACACGCTAAGTCTATTATTGATGCAATGTGATCAGAGGCTATTGTAAAGAATAAACATAATTTGGATTCATCTTAATTTTGTAAGACTTCGTGAAATCCACCCAGGGCACACACTCACGACAAAAGCTTTTACCACGAATAAAACGAGAGCCACTTTTAGAAATGCAAAATGCTTATTGTGACTCATGCTGCAATTTATGAAATTTATGGGATTTTATATTGGATTCGATGTTGTCACTACAATTACCAGATAGCTTTTTAATTAGTAAATGTCTCTTAAACTTTACTTTGTGTTTTTTTGATTATTTAGGTTCATTGTTACTAGGAGTCGTATACAAAGACCTGCATGAACTGTTTCTCGCAAACAAGACCAATACGAACCCAGTTAACGAGACCAGGTCAGTCATTGCTTAAAAGCTAGCCATTTATTTTATAATTTGTTGTTTTTGGATGTTAGCTATGCAAGTGCCATGGGGAGTTATTATAAGTTAACAAGATTAAAGCCGTATACAGCTTGAACTCGTGGTGTTTTTAACCCATTGCAGTACTGTATTGTTTCCCGAGTGTTTTGAGTGCTTTTACGAAAAAAAATACATCTTTTTTTAAATTTAAAATGTCTAAAAAGGAAGACTAGACTACATTAACTACATTCAGTAGCCGACACATTATATAATTATTATTGCAAGTTATTTAAAACACAAAACTTGTCGGAACAAAATTCCCACTTCAATAAGCGGAGAACACGATATCAAACGGTCCTATCCATCCACGAACGCCTTGCATTGTCTTCAATAACTTGTAATTCGTCCTTCTGCTTCTCTTTTGAGGTAATGTATTTCATGGTTAAAAGCCATATAGACGTCGGCATATACTAAAATATGCATGCATAAATTTGCATGCACTAATATAACACACCGTGATAAAAGAGAACTCAGAGCCGAAAATATGAATCGTCGGCTACGCCACAAGTAATTAACAACCTTTGTCCAAAATATACGTCCAGAAAATAGTGATTTCATTTCTTGGTCGCAAGAAGAATTTCAACTGTAGTTTCTTTAAAGCCCATTTTAGCTATTTACATAATCCAGAAGGCGGTTACAGGATGAAACTGATCACAGGGGAGGGGAGGGGGGACTACCAAGTCCACCAGTAGTTAATGTAGATTTTTTATTTTTCAGAAATAGTCTTAACACCATCATAATGTCGGCAACAATTTATCCTCGGCCAGTTACATTGCAGGAGAATGTGACCCTGGTGTTCTCAAATGTTATTATGGTTAGTATGTCTGTATGCTCCCAAAGATAGTCTCCTCGCGTTGGATGATTTTCGCGCTCTCGCGCGTGTTTCACTCGCTAGACTATTCTTAACAGCGCAAAGGGAGACATGGACATAGATTCATACTTAGTATAGTCATGGACGATACAGACCATATTTTAGTCCTTTAGATTAAGCCCCTGTTAAAAGTTAATTTGTTAATTTATTAGATGGTAATGTTGGACGCCCAGCTAAACGTCCCAACAACTGTCGCAACATTGTTGTCCAACATTTGTTGGACGCGTGGCTGTAACATGATTGGCTGTTGCTAGCGTTGTTGTGTTGGACAGCCGGCTAAACGTTTACACATTATTTTGCACCCATCTTTGGTTGCTTTCTTATTACTGAACAGTAAAGAAAGAAAGATTGGTGTGAGGAATGATAATATAAAGCATGCGCACTACAAGTAGTTTTCAAAAGACATTATCGTACTGAATGCCGTAAGGTGTCTAAGCTATCTGCTCAAAAGCTTAGCCAGCTCTCAGCCTATTAGTTTACCCACAATCCGATAGCTGAACCAATTGAATTAAGTCACTTTGTTTGATTTCAGAGAGCAACTAGGAAGAGAAAATGTGTGTTTTGGAACTTCTTGGCAAACAGGTAAATAATACGACAAGTAGTCAAATGAACATTCGGTCAGCGATAAGTGACATAATATCGCTGATACCAAAACGAAAAAGAAGGCCATGCGATTGCTAAATTGGACGTATTTTGCACACTGCACTTTTTTATTTTGTTTGTGGCAGTCAGTGGAAAGAGTAACAGTAGATTTCAAAGCTTTAACGCATGTAAGGCATTCAGTACATAAATCAGATGAATTTTCTAATTAAATTTTTCAGTTCATATAATATAAAAAAAATAGCAAAATACTATTTCGAGTTTGAGCAAACAATCCGAGAGCGCGCGTAAAAACTATCCTCTGGTTTAATACATACTAAAATAAAATATTTCCTTTTTTAGTCCTGTAGGTTGGTCAGGACAAGGATGCCATGTAAAATGGATGAATGACTCCAAAACTGTGTGCAGCTGTAATCACCTGACTCACTTTGCAGTTCTAATGCAGTTTGGAACAAATCAAGCAGGGAGTAAAAATAACACATTAATATCCGAGGTAAGGTCCAAGTGATTGCTGTTTCCAATCCTTATAGTCTTTTATTTATTAATTGAAAAAGGCGAGGAATGAGGAGAGATCCCTCCTCACGATGTTTACCTTAGCGAGCACTAAAAGAATGTAATGGAAAAGTTTTAAATTGCTCACACAACCGGAAAGCGTATTTAAAAGTATTTCTACTATACTGTTAACTATTTTTAAGTGTACTCGACTAAGTAATAAATTAGTCGAGTGTGTTCCTTTAAATGTTGGCACTGATAACGATCGAGGGTGGACTGTGGGCGCCTGTACTCCAGTTGATAATGTTAATATCAGACAGTAATAAGGTTTTTACTCTTGACGTGAGTGTAGGTAGTAATATTTAATACTTCATTTACTGTTTTTATATCGAGCAGTCCAAGGAGTGCTTGATGGCAGCTAGCATCGCGGGTGTGACTGGTGATAGTCGACATTACACTGGTCATAGCCATCAGTCTCACACTTAAGATCCAACCTCATCTCTTTCCGATTTTTTTCGTACTACTCGATAATTTTCCTCTTTTGTACACGATTTTCCCTTTTGATGTATTTGCTTAACAATTTCCTGGAAACTTAAATGCTTTATCCCTTATCTTACACAGAAAGATGAAAAGATCCTGAATATTCTGACATACTTGGGTCTGACTCTTTCTTTGATTGGAATAACACTGACAATATTGTGCTACGCTTTTTTGACGTAAGTATAAACTTTATTTTATTTATTTTTTTTAAAAAAAAAAAGAGATATTGACAGTTTTACAGATCATTTTTTTCCAACTGGAAAGATTGGTTAACTTTGAATATGTTATTGCTTATTTATTTATTTATTTATTTATTTATTTATTTATCATCGTGTTGTGATGAACATATAGAGATATTCCTATGCATTAAGCAGAATGGCAGTAAAACAACCACTTAAAATTTGTTTGCTTATTTCGGTCAGAGACATGAAAGCACCATTATCGCAGATCCGGATATGTCTGGTCGCTTCTCTCGGAGCAGGACAAATCATCTTTCTTTCTGGAATTGGCGCAAATAAAAACAAGGTAAGAGTCAACAGCCCTCATCCCTAAGGCAGGTTCATTCTCTGATGCCTAGCAGGCGTTTTCTCTTTTCCCTTGTCCGCGGGGAAAAGAGAAAGTCGGCCGGTTATTTAAACGAAGTCTAACTTAGACGGCGGTTTAAGAAAATGAATGGACCTCCATATCTGTTTATAAGTTGGTTATTTTAAGGAGATAAATGTGTTTTTCTAGTCTTTTCTACATGCCTACTTGACATTGTCTACAGTAAATAGCGTTTAAATATTAATTGGGGTTGGCCAGATTGAAATTGGTTTAAACACCATCTAAACTTCTAGTAATTAATCGGCCCAAAGAGTTTGCTTTTGAATTACCTATTCCGCAGAAAAACAACAAAACTGAGGCAAAATTAGAAAGGTTTGTATGGAGTCATATCAGAGGATAAAAGTGAAAAAGTGCTAATATCTCACCCCCAAATTGCGGTAAGAAGCTGATTTTTGGCAAGCATAATTTCAATCCCACAATTTCACAACTTTAAGTTTTTGTGACGTCATATCATTTGGTATTCTATAAATATTAATATATCTTATAGTAACTGTTGTGTTGTAGGGTGCCTGTGTGACTGTCGCAGCTCTTGTGCAATATTTCCTGATGGCAGCTTTCTGTTGGATGTTAATTGAAGGCATTTATCTCTACTTGTTTGTTGTCAAAGTTTATAACGTTAGCAACAAGATGAAAATTTGCCATGGAGTTTCGTGGGGTAAGTTTACTTACTAGTACTGCCTTGTACAATACGACGTCATACGACGGATCACAGGAACGGGGATTACAGCTCGACAGGTACAAACGCGTTCGCTCTCCATGGGTGCCATTAATCATGCTGTCAATGTGGCTCTAACTTTTGAAGCTGTGGATAAAATTCAAAACATGGCCACTCAAATAAGAAATTCTAAACAAGTTCAATTATTCGGTGTGAGGCGATTCTAACTTTTGAGTCTGGACAAAATTCTAATGTGTAAACATTCGAATCGAAGGTATGTTCAAAGTAATAAATAAGGTAACCAGCATCCGGTTTCTGTACCGCATAGAAAACTGCGAGTTTTTCTATATTTTCTCCATGTTACTCCATCACAGGATTCCCCAACAATAATGTCGTCGATACCCATTTATACACCTGCATGGAGAGAGACGGTATGGGGTTTCTTATCTAAAGGTATGTTAGACGGGACGATTCGCAACGACGATGTTTAGCGCAACATGGGTGCGCGGACGATTTTCTTCGCAATTTTTACTCAAGTTGTTTCGTGTAACATACCCGTCGTTTATTTTGTTGCACTCACCGTAAGGCAACAATTTACGAATGCAGAGACCAGATTCGAACCACCGACCTTTACGTTGAAATTTCAACAAGCTTAAATCACTTAACCACATACCGCGCCTCCGCTCAAAGTAGTATTGTTTATTTCAACGATTTTTATGAAATGATATTTATTACAGGAATTCCTGCCCTTATGGTCGTCTTATCATTGACTGCTGCTGCCGGAATGGACGGAATCGAGAGTTTTGTCAGCCGGGAAAAGTAAGAACAATTATTATAATAGTAAAAAACTAAATGTGCAAAGAATTTAATTGTCACATGAGCTAGTGCAAAAACATTTACGATTTTTTAAAAATCACTTTGCATCATATTGTTCAACGGGTAATGCCCATTTTGTAATAAAAAGCGTATACGGCAATTTCTTTAACTTTACTTTGTCTTATTTTAGTTGCTGGATGTCTTCCTCTAACGGCCTGATCTGGATATTTGTTTCATTTGTTATTGCAATTGAACTGGTAAGAAGAGCTTATGCACCATTCTAAAAAATAATGTTTTCTAAAAAACTAGCGACGATAATGACGAAGATAGCGACGGCAATAGTGACGGTGATTATGGTGGTGGCTGCGGTGCTAATAAAGATAACAATGATTGTTGTAAACACCATGGTACTTAAAGGAGCTATGTCACCATTTTTAGCGTTATTTTAAGAAGCCAAAATACATCTTTATTTCAGTGAAATTCCAAAAATAAGAATCCAGTTTTGTTTAAAATTATTCTACTAGTGCTCTAAGAGTAAAAATAAGTGACTTGGGCTACAGATGGCCAGGATGGAAATGGATTGCACCTTGAAAAAATTGGGCCAATTTTTTCAAGTTTTTCGCTTGCGTCTTAGAAAATTCGCTAAAACTCTGATTATGGTTTATTTTCTCTACTAAAATTCACTTGATATCTTACTGTTAGTGTTCTTTTAGCATTTAGTATCCGACAAAGGTACTTAGTTTTAATTTGGGGCAGTTTTGACCCGAAAACCTCAAAATCACCATGACATAGCTCCTTTAATAGTTGTTGTTTTTTGCTTGCGTATTAAACGCAAAATGTTGAAGTTCTGTTGTTGTTGTTTTTTAAGCTCAACGTTTTGATTCTTGTTCGAGTTATCAAGGAAATGACAGCAATGGAACAAGCAAAGGACAACCATGCAGAACAGATCAGGTAGCAAAATTAATCTAGGACAATCGCTTACTAATTTGGTAAAAATCAGTTTTGTATAAATCTATATTAAGCGGACTCCTATTGAGAAAATAATACAGCCGTCAGTTTATCCACTAGTCCACTTGAGAAGAATAGTTCGTAGTTTCTAAAATATGTCTATCCTATAATGCTTTTTGCAGACTTGGCATCAAAGCATGCGTGGTGCTGATTCCCTTACTTGGGATCACGTGGTTATTTGGTGTACTGTCTTCAACGCACAAAGCCTTCGTCTACATTTTTGTAATCTTCAACTCCACTCAGGTGAATTGTGAACGCATGTTTTCTGTGTACTATCCCGTGTTTAAATGGTGTTCCTTTTTTTTTTACAATGATGTACTATTTCTATTATAAAACTCAGAATAACTTAAAGCCGGCCTAAGTCCGTAGACCTCTCCTGTCTATCGCGGGCACGGACAAAGTACACTTGAGGGCCTGGAAACAAGTTGCTTGTGGTGACTTCATGAATTAACACTTGGAGGAGAAATTGTGGGTACTGGGGCTAAACCCAACCATAACATTTGCGCAAGTCTCAAGCACCAAACAAGCACATAATATAACTATTTCGAAAGCACAGGACACCACTCAAACAGAAGATGGTAAGCCTGTAGATCATTAAGGGGCCCAGGTTCTTACAGCTTCTTACAAGTGAATAAACTAATATTTTTTCGTTGTCTTACAGGGTTTCTTCATTTTTCTTCTTCACTGTGTGAGAAACAGCGAGGTAAGAAGACATGGTTCTTTTTATCATTGACGTGTAAATTCATTTGTGTGTGTGCAAATTTAAAATTAAAAATATGTTATTCTGGCAAAAATCCTACATGTAACTGAACCAGCTTTAAGTTTAATAATCAAACTAATTGTTTCATCCACAGACCCACTGAAAAGTTAAACACTATGTATATATAGCATAATATGCACTTATTGACTGAGTGGGAGGGTCGGACGGGAAAATATTTGGCTCGAGGTCATGGCGTACGGACCGAGAGCAGCGAGGTCCGTGCGCCAACTCTGTCAATAAGTATTTTATAATATGACTAGAAAGTACAAGAATAGTCGTGCAGTGCGAGGTCACTTGAACTGAGCGGGGCCGGACGGCTTTTTCCGGACCGGCTCACGTCAACCCGTCCGGCTCCGCTCACGTCACCTTGCGATTCTATTTAATGTTTATTATAATATGACCGTACGGCCCCGCTGACGCAATCCTACAAAAAATAGAATCGCAAGGTAACGTGAGCGGGGCCGGACGGGTTGACGTGAGCCGGTCCGGAAAAAGCCGTCCGGCCCCGCTCGAGTTCAAGGACCTCGCACTGTACGACTATTCTTGTTCTTTCTAGTCATATTATAAAATACTTATTGACTGAGTTAGGTCGGGTCGGACGGGAAAATATTTGGTTCTCGGTCATAACGCACGGACCTCGCTGCGCTCGGTCCGTACGCCATGACCTCGAGCCAAATATTTTCCCGTCCGGCCCTCCCGCACAGTCAATAAGTGCATAGTACTACAGGAAATAAAGTAGTGCAAACTAGTATTTTTCATTTGAATGAGTGCATTTGTACACTTCAGAGTTTCTCCACAGCCTCAATAGAATCACTTTCTTTCAACGCAACATGTCAATGATGACGAAGAAGATGACAATGGCTTTAGTGCTGATCCCAGTCATTGTCACTGATACTGATAATTTTATCCTTGCTAAATCATGTTCAATCTATCTGCAGATCAGAGAGAGATTCAAAAGAAGAATCCGCGTGATTTTCCCAGTTACAAGTGATGCAACCAGTGCTGCTAAAAGAAACTCCGATTTAAACGACAGCAGCGGGATTGTCTCCCTTCGAAAAATCGAAGTCAGGCCAAAAAGCACTGATAGCTTAGTGAAAACAGCAGCCTGAAATATCTTTTCACTGAGGACTTCAGCGACTGTTTTTTAAGTTTATCGCCTTGAGCCATGGAAAACTCGCTTAAGCTCTGATGATGGTTTATTTTCTCTTCGAAAATTCACTTGATATCTTCCTCTTAGCGTATTATAAGCATTTCGTGTCTGACAATGTTACTATCGCATGATAAACCTCCTTTAATTTTCAGTCTAGTAATTTTAAAGGAGCTATGTCATGGCGATTTTGACGATCTTGGGTCAGACACGAAATGCATATAAAACACTGAAAGGAAGATATCAAGTGAACTATCGAAGAGAGAATATTTCAATTTCAGAGTTTTAATGAGTTTTCCAAAACACCAGACGACAAACTTGAGAAAATTAGCCTAATTTTTTATACTTGCAATCCATTTCCAGCCCGGCAGGGGTAATTGCCGAACGCCGAACGCCGAACGCCGAACGCCGAACGCCGAACGCCGAACGCCAAACATTGTTCTCACCCTTAACAGTAAATAAAAGCTAACCAATTTGAATCAGTGCTTGACCCTAAATACTGTGAATCAGTGCTACAGCATTTAGAGTTAAACACTGATTCACATTGGTTAGCTTTTATGTACTGTTGAGGGTGAGAACAATGTTCGGCGTTTGGCGTTCGGCAAATTACCCTTGCCGTTTTCATCCTAGCCATCTACAGCCAAAGCCACTTATGTTTACTCTTAAAGCACTATTAGAATAACTTTAAACAAAACTGGAATATTATTTTTGGGTTCCCACTGATATAAATAAAAATTATGTCCTTTGGCTTTTTAAAGTAACACTAAACAATGGTGACACAACCCCTTTAATATTACATATATTATTTTATGATCTGATATAAATAAGAGACACAATAGGCGAATTTATGGAAATAATTTGGGTTGTACTATACACATGTAACCATTTTTGTCTTTTTTTAACGGACACTGAGGTCCGTGTGTTTAATATACTAACACAAGAGACCATAAGACTAACATTGTTGACCAGCGAAGAATGACATGTAGAAAAGTATAAGGCCACATCACACAACTGTGCAATTACGTTTTTTCTTTTCATTCGACTTATTTTAAGTTTCTATCAATTCGTGTAGTATACATATTTTGTTTTGTCTTTCTACAAGTAAAGAATTTAAAAAAGAATAAAACGTAATTGTGTTCTGATTTTTTTTATGTTTGTTAAAAACTCCGTCTTCAACAAATATTTCTGACGACTGTTTACATTTTGGCGGAAAGTCAAACCATATATAATTGTCGAAACCGAATAACAGAGGGTCCCCTATACCTCTTTCACGGTAGACCCGAATTCAACTCCTCGGCCACGCTTGTAAAATAGCCAACTGGTCCGCCTCCAGCCAGTTGAGATTTTTAACGTGCTATGTTCAATTTACAATATTTGATTCTATTTACGAGTGGCGTGATTGTGAATTAGCTGTAGATACATGTAGCTAAGTGCTCGTCCACTATAAACAACATTTATATATTATATAATACAACTCTTGTAATTTACCGGTACAAATAAACGTTGTTGTTGTTGTTGTTGTTGTTGTTGTTGTTGTTGTTGCGAATATTTATCAATTATTGAACGAGGGTGTCAGTAAAACGCGGGGTCGGGGCCGGGATCGGGGTGGGATTAGGTCTAGGATTAGGTATGGGATTAGGCATGGTGTTAGGATTAGGTAAAGGGACTATATTTAATCCCATACCTAATCCTAGACCTAATCCTACCCCGACGCCGGCCCCGACCCCGCGTTTTACTGACACCCATTGAACGAGGTTGAGCAAAATATCGTGGTTTGTCAGTAGCAAGCAGATCAATTATTTGTCGAAGCCGAAGGCTGAGGCAAATAATTGACCTACACAACACTGAAAAATCACGATATTTTGCGATAGCCGAGTTCAACAATAGTTTTCTGATTCGACCTCCGAGTATGTTTTTCAATTTAATATTTAATAATAGCTGTTAAAATTAATAGAGCAGAAATCGGGCTGCCATTGTCAAGGACGGGAGCAGAACAATTATTCACAGCCGGCAAAACAATTTTGCACTATTGTGCTCATAAGCAGAATTATTCGTAGCCAATTGTTCGCAGGTCACGCGGTGGGCTTTCGGCCAATGAAAAGGAAGAAAACATGCATCAAATGAATGACAATGTCTATTGTCAGTTCTTTTTGCAGCTGCTTTGGAAGTTGTTGTATATAAATGCGATCATGTCCTTCACTTTTCTTTTAGCCGCAGTTCATAGCGTCTGGCTTATTTTACATAAAACTTTAAGTTCATTGTTATTCTACCGTCCTATAACCGGGGGGGAGGGGGAAGGGGGCTTATAACTGGGGTTTACGTTATACAGCTATTTCAATTAACGTTGTCGGATGAAAGCTTAAAGCTCAGACCGCAAGGTAGTATGGGTTAGGGTAAATAGCATTGCATAAAAATCCCATACTACCTTGCGGTCTTGGCTTTTCGCCTTTTTCATCCGACAAAGTTAATTGAAATAGCTGTATACATAATTATTAAAACGTTTCGCATTTAAAATTGAATATGTGTCATGAAGACGACATTGCATTATTTCCTATTTTCATCGGTTACTTTGTTCCCAAATGTTGTTATTTCCTACAACATTTTGTACAAAACAGTGTTCAAGGCCACGCAGAATTAAATTTATTTTCGCGCAATTTCAATTCATAAGCCTCGAGGCATTTAGCAAATTTCCACCGGTTTTCCGTGGTGTGGACTCTTATTTACCATGATTTACGTCATCACATGGTCAAAATGTTGTGGACTCACGAGGCGCAGCCAAGTGAGTCAGCAACAAAGTTTGACCATGTGATGACGTAAATCGTGGTAAATAAGAGTCTACGCCACGGAAAACCGGTGGAAATCTGTTTTTTTACCACAATATTTTTAAAAAATACGGGGAAAAATCGAAGTTTCGTTACAAAACATGAATGTTAAGTCAGAGCAAGCGTTGTCTATAGCTTTCTCACAATCCGATTGGTTTACTTTTTTCAAGCGCGCGCTTTTATAGGCATTACGTGATGTTAGCGTCAGTACCGTTGTCTGCACTCTCATTTACCACCCGCATCGACCAATCAGATTGCGAGATTACCGGCAATTGTGGTAAAATTAACAAAATTAGCGCCTCGTGAGTCCACAACATTTTGACCATGTGATGACGTAAATCGTGGTAAATAAGAGTCCACACCACGCAAAACCGGTGTAAATTTATTTTTTACAACAATATTTAAAAAAAAAATACAAGGAAAAATCGAAGTCTTGTTACAAAACATGACAGCAAAGAAAGAGCAAGCGTTGTCTATAACTTTCTCGCAATCTGATTGTTTTTTTACAAGCTCGCGTGATGTTAGCGTCAGTACCGTTGTCTGGACTCTCATTTACCACTCACGTCGACCAATCAGATTGCGAGTTTAGCGGCAATTGTGGTAAAATTCGCATTTGAAATTGAGTACAAATGTATGATAACATGACTATTATTTTTATTCTTATTTCTTATAAGGCACCCCTAGAATAGTGACAGATCAGTGTTTCCAAGTGTCAGCATTATCTGAATAATTTTATGGGAACCTGTCGTTACTACGGATACGGACAATATTGATTTATCTTATTTGAAAGTGACATTAATATTCGTTTAACTAATGAACCGGTAAGCAGACGAAACTCCTCTATACTTGTTTCGCTATCTTGGCGTCTCAAACGAAGATATATTTTAACTAATATATCAATGCGAATTGTTTCGAAAGAAAGGATTCAAAACGGCTTTTTCAATCCCTAATAAAGATATGTTTTGTCTAGCCGAAATATTTATTGGCATCAAACCGATATATTAAAAAGCTAACCTATTAAAACTTAAAAGCTCTGTTTATATTCTAGGTATTTTAAGCTCTGTATATAATTGTATCTCGGAGCATCTAAGTTTCCAAGATGTATGGCTCGATTTAGAAAACAGATTAAGAAAAAGATGGCTTTTTATCGTGCTTATATTTTTAAGTAGCTTACGGTCAGTGTTTTTTTCAAGTAGGTCTTGTTTATTATTTAGTTCTGAGACATAGCGGCACTTAAATAAAAACATCTGCGCTTTATTTGAGTCCGATTCACTTGCACCACACACGCACAGTCAAAGTAAGCCTTAATTTTCGGGTGAAAAGCTCATTGCTGACCGCCTGATCCACACAACAATGCGGCCAGAAATGCATGAGTGCCAATTCTGAAACTGTGCAACCGACTTAAACCGGCTTAAAGGAAACCTCAGGTAAAACTGGGGAAGTATATCTTCGGAGAGGGAGTGGGGGGGGGGGGGGGGGGGGGGCGGTGGTAAGGGAAATGAGCTTGGAATCACCGTGCACACAGGCACGCTTCGGGAAAAATATACAAAGACTCAGTTAACTTCCCAATGTTCTGCCCGCGATATTTTGTTGGGTTGGTTCATTTTATAGTATGGCTAAGTAAAAATCTGCCAGGTGGTTCGCAATGAACAAACAATTCGCTGACTATAGAGTGGTCGGAGTAGCAATACTTGTCACTCCATGTCATATGCGCTGACAATAATAAGTACCCAGTCGTCTCACCGGTCTTTTTATTTGTTTTGTTTTATTATTATTATTATTATTATTATTATTATTATTATTATTATTATTATTATTATAGAGATATGTTTATGCTAGCGTCAGGTAAAGCTGATGGGGGCAGGGTCTATTTTAATCTCCTTAAAATTCTACGATATGATTTGTAGCCTTTTGTACTGTTTATAGGGTTCTAGCCATATTTGGTATGGCACCTACTTTGTTTTTCCGTTAACATGGTTTTTATGACGTCAAATGACGTTTAAAGTCAACACAAATTCAGAGAAAGTAAACTGGTTAATCTCTTAGGAGATGTTAGTAGTGAATGCGGGTAATAGGAAGTTTCGCTTTTAACGTACGCTCATATAAATTAATCGTCAGGCGGGGAAACAGGAGAAGAGTTTTAGCACCGCTTTCAGCAGTTAGCATCAGAACGTTTTTGTATAACTTCAATAACCTTCGATGACTAGAAATTCAACCATGACCGTTTTTATAAGTTTTTGGGGAGCACGTCTTCTTGGTGTTGTTTTGAGTGAGTACATTATATGCGTTGTTGTTGGTCTCACCTGAAAAATTTTGAGTTAACTTTATGCTACAAAATTATTTTTTTCTCATAACATGTAGTGCTGTGGTGTCGTAGTTATATTTGCAAGAAGCTAAATGTACGTTTTCAAGCACGCTTATTATACTTCAACATGCTCAGAAAACACCTGTTCTCTAGCAGTAATGACTTGCAAAAAAACTGCGAATTGTATATTTCTTTTAAACGGAAAATATATTTTTAAGTTAGTAATCAATGTACAGCTTATAGGAGATGTGTGATCGTCCTGGTAAGAGACGACCCGTGAAAAGGATCGACTCTCATTGAGCACTTTGTCATCAATTTTCTTTGTCATCAATACTTTGTCATCAATGCTTTGCCATCAATACTCTTGCCCTGACTGTCACTATATCATTTACAGACTACCATAAACTGAAGATTGGTATATAAACCCATTTTTATCATTATCGCCACCAAATGTTTGTAATTAATTCATTTTTAGCCATTCCTTAATATTAAACAACTGACAAAATGAACAAAGGCAAAAAAATTTGAAATGCAAATGGCAGATAGCTTAATTAATGTTTCAGCACGACAGAAACGAGTAAATAGTCCAAGAAAGTGCAATGGTACAATCATTTTCTAACTTCGAAATTCTCAGCTATCCTCTTGAACAGAGTCAATATTAAATCTTTTTCACAGTTTCAAGATTAAGAGGACAAACACAAAGGGTGCATAGTGGAAACGTGTTAATAACAATTTAAGCTGTTTTATATACACCTAATTGCAATAAAGTTGTCGTAGAAAAATGAAAAATGTAAAAACGAAAAATGAAAAAGGGTCAATAGGAATTAATTAGACATACAAAGTAGATTCTCGCCGGATTTTAATAATTCTCAAAGCATGCACAAGAACTATGTTTAACAACAGGTTTTTGCACTTTTCCTTTTTCTTAGTGCAACTGTGCACATGTAACAGTACTTCTCAGAGAATGACATCAACCGGCTGGCAACATATTTCCAACATGGACGGTTACCATAATTTATGATTTCAACTTTTACCTAGGTAAATTTCAAATAACAATAGCCGCTGCACGCTTAATTTAAATTAACTGTCGCTGTGATGATTAAGGTTACAGTGTACCTCCGGGGGTGTCTCCAGTATAACAGCTCTAGTGTCTTAAGATTACACTTAACATACCTAAACCCAGACATCAAATTAAAGCTTATAGAGCTGGCTATCTAAATATGGAAACCATTTGGTAATAAAGTGAATTGTCGAATTTTTTACGACGTCTAAATTCGAACGTCCGAATCATGATCAGTTTTAAAACGCTATAACTCAAAGCGATTATTGTATTTTGCTAATTTGATTTGTTCTCGGGTTTCCGGACACGAAGCGCTAAAAAACCTGTCGGAGATTTCCCATATTCAATTGTAGTGAAAAGTTACAGAATATTTTCGAAAAAGGGAGAAAAAAAATTGGAATGATCGCACGGAAATGGCTCTTGACGAAAAAGTTTTCGGAAATAAGAAATTCGCCGACACGTTTTTGTTGATTATATGTCAGCCTAGCTTCTGTCCAAATTTGAGGAAAATCGAACAAATTTCCTTTGAGTTGTAGCTCTTTAAAGTGTCTCAACAAGCGAAAAATTAACTTTGAGAAAACAGCGCTTAAAAAACATATCGCTTCATAAACAAACTCCGCCCACAAAAGTTATACTGTCATTTCTCCGTCAATTTTCACTATTTTTCGATAATTTTTTTTTGAATGAAAGTTCATTCTGTAAACTTTATTTTGACGCCAAAACAAAAATTTCGATAAATTTTCGATCTGAAGGTACACTGTAACCTTAAGCTAATTAATTCCTATTTGGCTTTTTTCAGTTTTCATTTGTCATTTTTCTATGACAACGTTATTGCAATAGACCAGTTTCGATATATTAAAATTCATACTTGGCTCCGAGGCTTAGGGGAATAAAACAAAAGAAATCACATCGAGGTTCAGCGTTGAATTATTCATTTCTTTTGTTTTATTCCCCTAAGCCTCGGAGCCAAGTATGAATTTTAATCTATCGGAACTGGTCTATTTGGTGTACATACATGTAGGTTTATAATTCGTATTCTTATTCCACAATAGCTACCCAAATTTGATCGATCGCCAAAGACAAAAATAAAACGTATTCTACCCATGGCGTCCTGCACGTAGTTACTGCCCAATGAATAATTTCACAAAGTATTGATAATGACAGCTGTTCTTGGCGCATCTTTGCTGACGTCATTGTTTACATTTTGTTTTATTATCATACGAATTTACGCAGAAAAGGCATCGTTCTAAACTCTAATTGACTTCAAAAGATTAAAAAAGCTTGCTGAACTTAGTAATCTGCGCAATTTTCAGGTCTTTGCGTGTTATTTTTTTAAGTAAATATCAGCTATCATAAACTGCAAAATTTCTGAGTGGCAAAAGCGCTAATGAGCCATACTTTCTTTGTAAAATTTGAAGTTTTAAAAATAGCATTGTACAAGGAGTATCTAGCTCTGAATACACACTAGAAAAGAAAAGTTACATAAAATACCTTGGTGTATTAATAGATGACACAATTTCATGGAAATACCACATATCTCATATAAGCTCAAGAATTTCAAGAAATACAGTGATTTTCCTCAACTTAAGACACTATCTTCCCCTAAAACACTGACTTAAACAGCTTTATTACAACTTGATATATCCATATCTATCATATGCGATTATTGCTTGGGGGAGTGCTTATGCATCTCACCTGAGGAAAATTCAAGTTAAACAAAATCATATCCTCAAGCAGTTTAAGGCCTTGGTTTAAAGTGTGTTCGGAAAATGTGGTTGACACTTAATATCTTCACCGCGAAAACCTAGATCAAAATGAAATTTTCCCTGAATGTTAATCTTGATGTTTTCTTTTGCCTTAACGCAAAAGTTTGGTCACGTGACATGTCACGTGATCAAAATTTTAAAATTAAGTAAATCGGCGATTTGGTAGCGAATTTTCTTTGTATAGTTAAATAAATTAGCTTTTTCGATGGAGGTTTAACATATTTAACCTTCTACGTTTGGAATGATTGTCCTCAAGTCTTTAAATTACAGTAATAAATAATTATACGTTGAATTTTGGACTGAAAAATGACCTTTGTCCTCATAATTTTTTATTAGAGATTAATGGACACTCATTCCAAACGTGAAGGGCTGGAGATATTTAATCTGCATCAGAAAAACATTTTTATTTGATGTTTTCTCTTAAACCCGTCACCAATTCGTCAAATATTTGCTATTTTAAGAAAAATGGCCACGTGACATGTCACGTGACCTATGCCAAAGCTTATTATACTTAAAAATTTTAAGGACGATAATATCTTTCTATGTACCAAATTTCGATTCAGTTCCATTCCGTTTGTAAAAGTTATTACGAATAAACCGTTTTTACCTGGTCAAAGCCCTTGACCCAGGCCTTAAACTACTTGAGCGTTCGCCTAATGTTTTTTGCTTCTCTGTATGGCAAAAATACAGACAGTGCTCTTCCGCTACTTAACTTATTAGACTTACTTACAGTAGAAAATATTTTTACATTTCAATTACTCAAGTTCTCGCACCAGTGGCATAAAAAGCAACATCCCAACCTCTTCGACAACCACCTTCGCTATGCCAGTGATGTCCATACATATAACACTAGATATGCTGCAAGAGGTAACTTCTATAAAGCACGCTTCAGGACTAATATCGGAAAAAAAAAAAACATCATCAGCTTTAGCAGTTGACTCTTGGGAAAAATTACCAAAAGACATCAAAGATCTTAGTCATTTTGATTCCAAAAAAAAAGTTAAACGGTATTTATTGTCGAAACCGATATAATGTCCAACCCCAGTCGTCTTCTAATTCTCGCTATTTTTTGCTATTTTTGCTATTTGCGTGCAGTGTGTGTGTTTATGTGTTTGTAATAGATGTCTACAAGACTAGTGTCTAACTAGAAAACTGTATGGTTAACTTAGACGCTAGGCATTTCCTCAAATGTTATTTATATTTAGTTATTCGTCCTATTGTTTTAGTAATTTTAGTTTAGCTAGATATATATTTTCTTGCAACAAAAATGTCATGGAAATGTGAAATAAAGTATTGTATTGTATTGTATTGTATTCTAGCATGTCGGACTCACATTTCCAGAGAAAGCTAATTATGCTATGCCCTTTCAATATTCGGAGTTGAATTTTTTGTAGCTCTATTAGAGAATGTGGCGCACATGCTAATGAGACGATAATTGTAAACAAAGATTCGCCTATAACTTTATAACAGGGTTTTAACTCTAATTCTGCTCACTTTGCAGTTCTCTCTCTCGGAAATGCAGAAAATGGTAGGTCAGGTTTTTCAGTTTGTCATAAACTGCAAAGCAGTCGTATTTTTTTCACTGCTCGCTCGCAAAGGTGCAAAGCGTCGTAAGCGCTCTTCCCAGTGCCATTCTCGCTCCAGACTTTTCGTTCAAAGACCGTGCGCATTCTTATATCATACCACTGACGCAAAAAAGAAACAAATACGACTGTTTTGCAGTCTTAGTTTGGCGAAAGAAGCGCCAAATAACTTTGCATTTAAATCGGAAACAGGTGAAAAAAGAAAATGAAAGAGCACAATATCACGCGCACGTCAACTAACGAGTTATTCAGCAAATTTCTCGGTACTCGTGTTTTTATGTCAAGCCTCAGATCAAACTTGATTTGCTCGTGTCGTTTGATTCCTCGGTTAATATCGAGTCGCCCGAAACACTTGGTGGTTCCACACTAGGGCTTTTTAGTACATCCTAAGTGCACTTAAAGCCAGAGTCAATGTACGCCGCTAAATATGATCTACACCACACTTGAGAAGTCACTTGACCAATGGGAAAACAGAAGCCAACTAAAAGACGTGCAGCGGCGCAAACCGTTGACGATGATCTGATTTAGTCGCAGCTTATGTTTCAAGAAGTACACTTTATCATTAGGTATGAACCCAATTTTCTAATTTATCGATTTTCGCAATGTATCTTGCCTGAAATCAACACTCATTTTCCAGCGGTCTTTTGTTTCCTTTGAATGAGGCACTCTGAACACTGAAAAGCTAATACTGAGCTATGTTCTGATAGTCTTTTTATTTTGCCATTTCATTTACTTAATTCTTGAAGCTTTGAAATAAGAAAATTAATTTTTAACAGTTAGGAGAATCAATGTAAAATTAATAAGGGTCGATGACAATTTTTGTGTGCGTTTTTTCGGCATTTGATGACCGAACTGTCGATTTACCGAATCAAAAACAATGTAAAACGGCATATCTCATAAATTTTTGAAAATCAAACAATGCCGATATACAGAGAACTAACAGTACTGTAGCTTGAAAAACAAATAATTTCCTTTTACATCATCTATATTTATATAGCTCGTTGTGTTTATTTTGAAACAAACGGCATGAAAAGGCATAAAAACTTTATTATTTATTTTACGTATACATGTAAAAGCTCTAACTCTAATGAAAAATGATAACATTGTACTTTTAAACCCCATTTACATTACAGGAAAAAAAACGACAAGGCAGGGATGAAAATCGACAGGGGTATATTTCTCATTTTCGGCAAGGCATGGTTAAATTGTATAGTGTAAACAGAGAAAGCTTGACTTTCCTGGCCAATTTATTTTTCGGTTTTGAGCGGACCAGGATCAGAAGTTGTGCCGTTTTTGAAAAAAAATAAATGAGGTAAGGCCCGGTTCAAACGTCGAACTTTACATGTGCCGAATCTAATGCAAATGAGTAAGAACAATAGATTTTGCTCATTTGCATTAGATTCGGCACATGTGAAGTTCGACGTTTGAACCGGGCCTAAGGGTGAAAAACGCACCTTGCCGATTTCATGGGAAATTTTTTTTGTGTGAAACTTCATCCTTGTCTTGAACACGTTTTGTGAACATATCGCGCACGTCACAACTACGTAATTACGGTACATGGGTACAATTAATCAATACCTTCAAATTGGCGTGATTGGCAATATGCGCATTCTCACTTCCAATTTAGTAGCTTGGATGAAAATATCCCTGCCTAAAATTTCTAATTCTGAAATGCTTAAAAGTTTCCTTAATATTTGGGCTGTGTGTACTGAAAACTTTATTCTCTTTTTACTAGACTGTCCAGATCCACAAGACCTCTGAAGATTAATTCAGCCCCTAGATTTCGTTCGTCGATAAAATGCTCCTGATACCTCTAAATTTCTATGAATCTTTTTTTGTTAACGCAGGAAAACAATGCTCGTCATATGAGCCGCTGGAAGTGCAGGAACTTAAAAATGGCCACTGTCAACAACTTGTTAACAGAACACATGATCATTACCACACGATGGAATGCACTGTTCCGATACGCGGGTGTATCTCAAAATGGTGTTATCGCATTGCTATATGTTTTAATCAAACCTCGGAATGGCAAATGCTTTGTTCTGAGAAGTTTTATAAGTTTCGGCTAACCCAGTTTGATATCTCCACTGCTGCAGCTGAAGCTGTAAATGTGTCTTACGTGCGGAACATCCATATAATGTTTTGCAGTAGGGCAAATATACCCAGGAACACATTCAGACTTAGATTCGCCATCAAGACAACCGGATATCGATGTGAATCGGAAAACGCTCAGAAAGGTATGTAGAAAATACAATTTGAAAATAACAGCTGTTCAGTTATTGCGTTGCAATTGGTCTCTGCAATGTTGCCTTTTGAGTGCAGATTTTCCCTCTTCACCCATTTTGGGGTAGGATAGTAATATTTGACCTCCTTAGCTAGCATGAGAGGTTCCGTTACTTGCAATGTGATTTTTGTCAGGTTCTATTTGATACAGCTTAGGTTTCTGCATATCGGCGAAGATTTCAAGATCGTTTTCTTTGTAATTCCTTTATCTTAAATTCATGGGGTATAGAGTTTAATAAATGAGTTATCAGTTATTTTTTTCTCTGTATTGCACAAACATATACATATGTACAGTGAACTCTGTCTAAGCCGCACACGTTCAGGACCAGCTCCGCCTTTAAGAGAGGTGTCCGCCCTATAGACAGTTTAGTTACAGACGAACAAGTGAAATTCGGCTAGAACCAGCCAATAGTTGATGTCCGTCTTAGAGAGGTGTCTGCATTACAGAGGTGTTCGTCTTAGGAGAGTTTACTGTGTTTTAAACAACATCTCAAAATCAATTGCGGTATAAACGTTGATTTTCTTTTTTTGTTTGTATTTTTATTTAGAGAATCCATGTTTAGGGCAATGGATTGACTCGATTAGCTCTAGCGACAAGTGCGAAAAACTTGTAAATGGAACTAACGGCAACTGGTTGAAAGTTTTATCCAACTTTAATACACAAGAGTGGTGTGAATCGTTTGAAACTTGTTTTCAGTCTCAAAAACTGAAAGAAAGATGCGTGACTGATTTTAAATTCTACAATCGCTACTTCAAGTATCCAGGGAATAATCCGAAGTTTACATTTGAAATCGGAACCTATTTGTCTGGTACTCGCATACTAGTCACTTTTGACCTGTGTGATTATCGGTACCATTTCGCTGTCAACATTATTCGGTGTAACTCATTTGCAAACAACAGCGGGATCGGTACGTATACTATGAAAACCTCGATCCCAGGGCCTTCTTCGCTGGACAAGGCTGGCAAAACGGAAGACCTTAGATAACAACGGCCTGGACCACTTCGGACAACTTATTGAGACTTATATAACGGAGTAACTGGTTAGCTTTCAGTTGAGGTTAGGGCTAGCAGTTTATATAGTTAAATTTAGGCCTAAACAGCTCGAGAAGCTAGGTGGTACTTTTGTACGGTAGACTATGTAAGTCTAAGCCTAGCTGAGGTCACAGCTTCAATCCAGAGTGGGAATTTTAGATTTTCTTTTTTACACTAAAACATTTATTGAAAATAAAATTCTGTGTCGACATTAGGTTATATAATTCTCAATAAGTGTCCGAGGATGTCCAGACCGTTGTTATCTAACGTCTTCCTGCCAAAACACTCAAAGAATCGTGGAGTATTTTGTCGCATGACACATTGGCAGCCATGTTAGGGGAAGGAAGGGGGGAGGGGATTAGGGTGAAGTCATATATCGCCACCCTGTATCCGTCATCTTGGATTACATGGTGTTCAGAAAAGACATCTTGGTCTTAGTCTTCCTGAATAATATTAATGTACTACTTTGACAGTGGCAGTGACGATGACAGTCACAGAGACAGTAACAGTGGCATTGACAGTCACATTGACAGCGACAGTTACAGTAACAAATGACAATGATAGTGACAATGACGATGACGATGACGGTGACAATGATAATGGCAGTCATAGTGAAAGTCACAGTGACAGTGGCAGTGACAGTAGCAGTGACAGTGACAGCGGCAGTGACAGTGACGGTGACAGTGGCAGTGGCAATGACAGTGACAGTGACAGTGGCAGTGGAAGTGACAGTGGCAGTGACTGTGACAGTGGCAGTGATAGTGACAGTGGCAGTGACAGTGACAGTGACAGTGACAGTGGCAGTGGCAGTGGCAGTGGCAGTGGCAGTGACAGTGACAGTGGCAGTGACAGTGACAGTGGCAGTGACAGTGACAGTGGCATTGGCAGTGGCAGTGACAGTGACAGTGGCAGTAGCAGTAGCAGTGGCAGTGACAGTGACAGTGACAGTGAGAATGACGGTGACAGTGGCAGTGACAGTGGCAGTGGCAGTGGCAGTGACAGTGACACTGGCAGTGGTAGTGGTAGTGACAGTGACAGTTACAATGGCAGTGACAGTCAAAGTGACAGTGACAGTGGCAGTAGTAGTGACAGTGCTACTGACAGTGACAGTGACAGTCAAATTCAAAGTCACGGTAACAGTGACAGTGACAATGGCAGGAAAAGTGACATTGACATCGACAGTGACAGTAACAATAATAATGAGAGTGGAAATGGTAATGGAAATGACAGTGACAGTAATCGTGATTTGTAAGTGACAGTCACAGTGATCGTGATTTGTAAGTGACAGTGACAGTGATCATGATTTGTAAGTGACAGTGGCAATGACAATGACAATGACACACTGACCTTACACCTACTGCTGTTATTAATTTAGATATTTAGAACCGTGAAAACAAATTCTAGAAACCTTTCTTGCCAGGTTCAAGTTACCCAGTGGCTCGGTTGGTTAGAGTATCAGACCGAAAAGCGAAAGGTCATACGTACGATTCCTATCGAGGACTAAGATTTTTTATTTGTACCACCCTCGTGACATGCTGGACGTTACATCTTTCTTATTCCATTAACTGATAGAACATTTTCAGCATTCGTTGCATGCAGTCTTTTATACTTGCATTTTTTTACCTGCTTGTCTAACGTTCATCTGTTTAAAAGTCATTTTCTCATTTTTAGAGGTCGAATTAGGAAATGCTTGGCCCGATCGTGAGGATGATTACGATTTAAACACGGAGGTACATATAAGTACAATTAATAAAGATAGTAGCGCTTCATAATGAACACGACTAAAAAAGATGGCAGTTTGCTTTAACAGTGCGTCGACAAATTTGCCGTGGATTTAACGAGATTATCACTTTAGAATTAAACGTTTATGCTGTTATTTTTTCCCAAGGGGTTAGACAGTTTTGTTCGCCCTTGGGAGTAAAGTTGACTCCTGATAACTCGAACTTTCAAGGGAAATCGACGCATGTATAGACCTCTTTCATAATGGTGGCCGATTTATTTATTCTTTTATATGAGTGCTAATAAGCCTCACTGGCCTCATTTTAGAGTAAAAATTCTTTTGAATTTTGCACACGCTAACGAGGCCAATAAGGCTGATTAACATACATATAAAAGAATAAATAAATTGGCCGCCATTATGAAAGAAGTCTGTGCTTCGTCGCTTTATTCTATGAGTGTTCTGATTGAAGCGCTGACGCTCAAAATATCAAAATCAGCATAGCTTTTCTTTCTTTTTTTTTGTCAGTTTTTTCCCTACATATTTATTGCCATTATTGTGCATACAAAAATGTTTACAAAAACTCCCATTATATCTATATATATATACCTTTTGTATTCCCATCAAATAGGTGACGTTTTTGATAGGAATACAAAAGGTATATATATAGATATATATTTCTCAAGTAGCAATGTTTTTGAAAACCAGTGTATATATATATATATATATTTATAATATGACCGTTCGGCCCCGCTGACGCAATCCTATAGAAAATAGATTCGCAAGGTGACGTGAGCGGGACCGGACGGGTTGACGTGAGCCGGTCCGGAAAAGCCGTCCGGCCCCGCTCGAGTTCAAGTGACCTCGCACTGCACGACTATTCTTGTACTTTCTAGTCATATTATAAAATACTTATTGACTGAGTTAGGTCGGGCCGAACGGGAAAATATTTGGCTCTCGGTCATGGCGCACGGACCTGGCTGTGCTCAGTCCGTACACCATGACCTCGAGCCAAGTATTTTCCCGTCCGGCACTCCCACTCAGTCAATAAGTGCATAATATCAATTTAACATCTTAACAATGTATCTAATGTACATGTGCAATAGTTATCCTACATGCTGACTTATGATCTAGTTGTTATTTATTATGTACAGCATAGCTTTTCTAGTAGCTAGCCTTCTAGTCAGTTCTTATGTATGGTAGCTATTGCATGCTCTGTTTGTAATTGTTTTAGTTTCGAATACAGTAAACACCCGCATATAAGAACACATGATTTTGGAGGTTAGGCTGATCAGGTTCTTATTTATCGGGTGCTTAGTGAAAAATCAGCCTGAAGGTGTTCTTAAATTGTTCTTAAATTTTGTTGTTGGAATTCAGAACTGTAACAATGCAAAAAAATGCTTGAGATTAAATTAGCATATTTAATGAGAAAGAAAATGTAGCACAATACTATATGTCTCCCTACAAGTAACTAGATCATTTGAAGGGAAAAAAGCTCAAAACAAATGCAAAACAGCATCACAGCTGATGAGCTGTAGTTATTTGGCAGCAGGCCTTCTGTATGATCTGAAATTTTTTTAATGTTTTATCCATTTTATAAGAACATTTTATATTTCCAGGCTGGTTTTGTTCTTATAAGAATGGTGCTTTATTTGCAAAATTTCAGCCTGATGTTCTTAATCCATGTGTTCTTATATGCGGGTGTTTACTGTAACATTTTTTAAACAACAGTATATGTCGATAAAAACAGAATGATTATTTGCTAACAAATCGACATATATATAACTCGATTTAACATATTAATTTAGATTATTTTAAGTCGGTACGTCCCTTAAAATTAGGTTCGAATTATCGAGAGACTAAAGTTAGCAGGAAACCATGACCTGAAAGGAAATCGAGTTTACATCGAATGGAAGCGCGGTTGGCTGCATCTGCATGTTGTAATTGGTATAAGACATTGGCTGCGGCCGCACTAGAGTAGCTATAGCTAACCGGGTTATTTCCAATTATTAATGAAAATTAACTGGTTTAACAAAACTCCTGATGCGGCCGCGTATTTTTGACTCTCACCGAATTTCAGTAAACCGTGTTAGCGGTTCCCATGGAAATTAATTAAAGAACAATAGATTTTTTTAACCGAGTTAGGTTTTTTTCAAACCACCTCGCTAGGTAGTTTAGTGCAGGTTAACTTTTCCGATCTATAAATCATCTTCGCTTACGCGGTAATTTTTGGCTCCCTGTTGAATTTGTAGGGACGACTTAAAACCGTCGTGTGTTTACGTTCTCCACAAAATCTATAATTTCATCATTTGGCGCTGTTGTTTTACAGGGAATACCAAAATGTAAAATGCGCGTGCAGAGGCATTGTTTTCGCTCATTCATCGTATTGTTTTGTGCCACTCTCGTTGTCTTCGCCGTCGTGGTTGCTGCCCGGCGGTTACTTTGGCAGGCTTTTTTCGTTCCTCGTTCCCATCAGATGGACAAAAATTTAACAATGTTACAAAAAAGAAAGAAGAATATAGCAAATGACAACATGATCTCTCACGTTCAAAGTTCAACCTTCTAAAGTGCGGCCGCTTAGACAAATAAACTCGGTTATTTCATTACAAACACCTTTTCACCGAGTTATTTTTTTTATGGAATTGTAATCGGGTTACTAAATCAAAGGCTCCTTGCAAGCCAAGTCGTGAATATGAAACAACCATCGCACCTTTTCCTACCCTACACAATGTGGGTCCTCCTAAATTGTACATGTTATGACTACTTCCCTTATGTTGCAGATCCATGTACCAATATATTTTCCCGGTATCTTTTACCAAAGAAGGACCTCTAAAACCTTCGTGTGTCGCTGAGGGAGTCCTGGGTTATTCTCCAGAGCGTATTTTTTTTAGTAAACACGTGACAAGTAAAATCCATTGTGATTTTTATCAACAATGCTTTAAAGATGAACAAGAGGCTCCTAGCAGCCTATACTCATGCGCATGCGTAAGTAAGCTGTACCATAATGAAGGGAATGATTCTTCTAAGACTTATATATACCAAACATGAACATTGCTAATGTAAGTAGGGTTGTAGGAGACGCTGTCGTGACACTTGAGTAATGCTCTTTTACCGGAAGTGAGAGTAGCCGGAAGTCACTAAACAGGAAGTGTAGTGGAAAAGCTATGAACCGGAAGTGTACAATTTAAAATATGCGTGCATAAATTTGCATGCAAAATCGTGACACAAAAAATAAAAATAATAATAATAATAATAAAAATAACAAGAAAAACGGAGCCGAAACCTTACCTCATGCCGCTACGCGCATGAGTAATAACAGTCCGTACTGTGCAATGTTTGTCAGCCTCACACGAAGGAATTTTTACTAGCGAAAATGAAAATTACGGGACAAATTGACCTTTTCCTTCGTTATTAATGTCAGATATTCTTGCCAAACAATAATAACAAGTAAAAGAACCCCAACGTTTTCCCAAACCGACGTTTCATCTCATCGAACATTCGTAAACACAAGGACCGTAATGGCGGACTTGGTTTAGTCTCATTTAATCCATGTATGCCATACCGAAGTGTAACATATCAACAATTTAATATACATTTAATATAAAATTTACGATGAGCGAGTGACTTTTCCGCGGTAACCGCGATAAATCGTATTCACGACTTAAAAACTAATGCAGTTAACTCACCAAGTGCAGCCGCAGCTATTATGTTAAAAACCGCTGTATACAGCTATTTCAATTAACGTTGTCGGATGAAAGCTCAAAGCCTACAAGCCAAGACCGCAAGGTAGTGTGGATAGTTGTTAATAGCAGCTGTGGTGAATTTATGCATATAAATCCCATACTACCTTGCGGTCTTGGCTTTGAGCTTTTTTCATCCGACAACGTTAATTGAAATAGCTGTATCGGCTCATGATATTAACTCTTTAAATTTCCTTTTTTGATTTTCTAAGATGATTAATGCCATCGATGAACTTGACGTTCAGAAGAACGACTCTTTGCAGGTATTGAAATAATTGTTGTTCCTATCATTCGGTCATTTTCCTAAAAAGCTTGAAATGTATATTCTACTAATTTAAACCTATTCTTTATATTTGTTTTGAGAATAGGGATTTACAATGTAAAGAATAGTGTGTGATTTTCTACCGTAGCGGACCCTCCTCGACAATAATTGGATTCTGTTATTTTTGAATAAAAACAGTCATTATATAATAAAACGAGGCTGAATTAAATACGCTTAAAATGATTCATAGTGTTATTACCTTTTTTTAGGATGCTGTTAATGTTTTTGACATTAAAATGAAAGAGTATGCAAACCGCACATCCCTTAACCTTCCTGGTACACATTTGAACAGAACGTTAAAACAAAAAATGCAGGAAGTTTTTATGGCCACTATCACTTTTGAGGAATTTGTAATAAGGTTTGGCCAGTTTCACCTCACTCACAAGGCAGCATCCATCATCAACTTGACGAACCAAAAAGTTGGTAAGTAAGCTGCAGAGTAACTGATCTATGCCTATCCATTTACATGCAACTTTTGCACACCCGACACTCATAACTTATCCTCCTTTTAATACCTTTTTTCTTTTTACTTCAATGCGCACTATTATAAATTGCACTTGTGTTATGGAACACCCAAATGACCTCTCCCAAAAATGCTCAGCCTTCTTTTAAAACTGATCTTTTATTTAGAAAAACTTATAACTGATACTTTTAAAATGTGTACGTTTTTATATGGAAATGTAAACTATAATTTTCTTATTGCTGAGCGCACTGCGTATTAAAAAATAGTTATCATTAGTTTGGAAGTTTTAAACAGTATCATATATCAAAACCGACATTGACTGGGAGAAGTTGGCTGAGGGAATCGCAAATAAGAATATTAAGTATATACTGAAACATGCAGTGGATAGCATTGTTGGCGCGCTCTGATTGGCTACTGAAACCCACCTCCAATTCGGTGAATAGTTGTTAATTAGTCTACTATTTACAAATTTTAATATATATAGATAGCCCAAGGTTAACAGCGTCGCACTTTGAACAAGCTTAACTAAGGTGAAACTTAACTAAGGTGAAAGGTTGGAAGCACAAGAATTAAGATTGACGAACGGGCTATTTTCAATTTTAGCAATTCTCAAAAACAGTATTACGCGACCGTCTGCACAGTACATTTTTATAGACCGTACAAAAGTTCACAAAAACAACTTTTCTCTGTCTAGAATAACCAGTACCACTAGTTTCCGAATAAAATACAGTTTTTGTTTGTCAAAAATTGCCCGAGAAACTGATTTGAAAATCAAAAATTGCCAAAATACACAAACATATTTGCATAAGGCGATGCGAGTGAAGATAGAACTGTACTATAAAATCAAAGTCTTGTTTTGTTTACATAAAATCGCTTTTCAAACTATCTAATGAATGAGCAAACACATGAAAATGGACAACACAATCTTCTTTCGAAAAATCTATTCAAATCTCCATTAGTTTACGTTTAAAAGCAAAACGCGTACCATTTAATTATAGCTCATCGAGTTCAAGCTTTCTTCGATGAAATTCAAGAGATCGATACAACTGAATTTAAGCACGTTTTAAAATCAATTCTCCAAAACTAACAATAACACCAATAAAAAGTCACTCACAGATTGGTATCAACATAAATTCTCATCGAAAACTGTAATCTATTTTACCTTTACCTGGTTCTGAAATCCGTAGAAAACAGACATCTCCAGCATTTGATAAAAACGTATAAATACATGAAGTTCCTCGAAGCAAGATTTTATCCCTGAAAGCTCGTCTTTTTCCACTATAGCGGCTTCTGAGTATCCCTTAATTAGTATCCTTGTCTTGAGTAGCAAACCGCGAAATATTCAGGGAAATAACGCCTTTAATTTAAACGGTTTTCTCCGCTTAGTAAATTCACAGCAAAACATCAAAGTGTTTTTCTTGCTGACGTGACATTCGGCCGTGTAACCGCGCGAAAAACAAAGCCTCGCTTTGGTTTCAACATGACGTCGTACGCGTATGTTTTGCGACGTCATACGCGCCCGCGAGCTAGTCCTGCGCGACGGCGAAGCTACAGTAGTACAGTAGTCCGGTCCTGTGCGACGGCGGAAGGCACACGCGGACGGAGGGCACACGCGCGCCCGCGAAACATTCCGCTAGCCATGACCATGAAAAATGAAGGGCACAGGTTCTGGTTCTATGAGTATGGGGCTGCGCAGCCAGGCCTTCGGCCTGGCAAGTGCTTCGCTAAAAATGTATTGAATAGTGAGATATTTCATGATTATAGCTCAAAATTGCACATTTATAATAAAGGACACTAAGCGTTATTTTTTTCTTATAGATTTACAGGTCAAGAAAAGTTTCTGCGAAAATGAGAGCGACTTTTACCTCGTAGAACCCCAAGGACAAGAGTACATCAGGATTCGTTCAGGCGATTTTCTCAATGGTATGGATGATACTATGTTATTGAACATAAAACGAAGTTTACATTTGGATAGTTTACGTAAAGTTATACACCCATCATGGTACAAGGGGGGGGGGGGGGAAGGGGGTGTTGCGATGTTGCAATATTTCGGAAATATTTTACATCTAATAGAAAGCCTGTGATAAAATAAGGTAAACATTATGGTTTGTGGCGCTGCTGGGGGTCTGTGACGTCATCCAAAATGGCCGCCAATATGGCCGCCATCTTAGATTTTTACTAAAAATTCAAATTTATCGGGAAAATGCGGAAATTGTAAATATTTATTGCTAGAATTGCAAAATAACATACAATTAAACATTTTGATGCTTTTGGTAGCATTTTATGTTGTTTTACCGAAAAAAGGTGAAAAACATGCATTTTTATTCAAAAATGGCTTGACCTCATGCTACTTATGACGTCATATCTCGTTACCATAGCAACCGGTTGTCACAAACTTTGCTAAAATGTGTCTCAAGGAAAAACGAACAGCTACTGAAGATGCTAATCTTAAATGGTCTTGAAAAAATCGGAGAAAATCCTTAAGGGTGGATGGCATCCACCCCCATCCCCCCCACCCCCCTTTGTAAGTCGGAGGGTTAACCGCATCTGTTATATCGCTTACAAATAGAAATTTTACCGTGAAACGGCAATTAATGATAAAGCGCTATGCGTCATGTGCACGGAATTGAAACCGACAACCGATAAACCAGGGAAGTTTTTTATCCTACTTTATCGGTTTCTGTCGTGATGGTGTCTCGCAAATTTTACTTTTTTACGTGGTCAAATCAGCCTTGCAGTTCATTGTTTTTGTTCATTCATGTTTTGGCTGGTAAGGTCTCTCGTGGATCCTACGTATCAATAGCAGCATTATCGTTTGCGGTCTTCTGCCGTTTACTTTTATTTCGAAGTTTTAATTTACCGTCAGCCGTCAAGTAAACACGGGACTTGGATAAACTTAACCTTTAAAGATCGGATGGATGGAAATTTAGCGCCACTTTTAATATTTTTGTAAGATCAGCTATGGTAGCTTTGTCCCTCTACAATATGATTTCAAAATTCACTAACAGTTATTACTTGGAGCGAAATTCAGTTTGATGTCATGTTTACAATCGAATCATTAACACTGGTCACGCTTTGCACACTAAAATATTTTGAGGAAAAATATAACCCCCTCCCCCTTAAAATATAATTCCCTTTACCTTTCCTCACCCTTCCGCTCCCAGGAACTTCTTTTGGGAGACACTGCATGATGACTAAATGATGACTAATGCTGGGAACGGTGACTTTCATTAGCGGACAAAAAGATCAAGAGCGTCGGATGTCTTAAAACATATTTTATTCAATATATCATTAACTGTTGTTTTATCGGATTTAGGTTCAGTGTTTTTAGGGGTTGTGTACAAGGATCTCCACGAACTGTTTCTCGATAACAAAAGCGAAACGAACACAATTAACAAAACCAGGTTAGTCAGCACGGCTAACCATACATTTTGTTGTCATTAATAATTATTTTCTTTTAGTTATGAATTACATGGCCTCTTCAAACGCAATTAAAATTATAATTATTACCTTCTATTTTTCAGAAAGAGTCTTAACACTGCAATAATGTCGGCAACAATTTATCCTCAGACTGAAGTTGCATTGAAACAAAATGTGACATTGATGTTCTCAAGCGTAAAGCAAGTAAGCTTTTCTGTTTCTCCACATTCACCGTTCCGAGGTTGTGCGGGAGATTGGGTAAAGTTACGTGTTGCAAAGCATCGTAGGGCTGTTTTGGAGGACGCCATTTGCTTGAATTTCTCGAAGCTTTGTGTTTTGGTTGTTATAAAATTGGTCAATTTAACTGTTGTGAGCCAGGATGCACAAATAACTGGAGGAACTCGCCATATACAAAGTGTTACACGTTGCCGAGTGACGCTAAAGCGAGGCGTTTGTATAAAAAACTCATATGCAACGAAAATTTGATGGTGGATGCACAAAACACTAGGAGTTTGTGGAGATCACTTACCTGAGGGAGAAAGAATGTGCAGAACGCAACTTCCTTCGATATTTCCTTGGACTGTGACTCCTCAAAAGCGACGAGTGATAAAGAAGCGTCCCCCAAAACAGCCCTATGATGCTTTGCGACACGTAACTTGACCCAATCTCCCGCGCAACCTTGGAACGGCGAATATGATTGCTGCTTTATGTTAGTCCTTTACTTCATCTCCCTTTTTTAAGTTGCAATTATTATGACTCCTAGGCCTTACGTATATGTTCTTTTTTTATTGGGGGGAAGGTGGAGTGCGGCGCAAAATGATTTGCTCTGGTGCGACTGCAATATCAAGATGGGCCAATCATAAAGGGTTTCTTTGCAGTGTGTGCTGAACTTAGGTCGCCACCTTAAGAGAGAAACAAGAAAAATATCAAGATCTTGTAAGGGAAATCTACGCTTTGAAGAGTAAAGACAAAAGTAGTACCAGTCGTTGTGGGAGTTCTGCGAGTGATACCGAAATCTTAAAGGGTCACTTGAAGGAAATAGGAATTCCAAATAGGGTCAGAACTTTGCAAAAGTCTGCACTTCTTGGAACGGCCACCATTTTGAGAAAGGTCCTTGAAGTCTAAGGTCTCGGGACGGGACCAGAATAAAAGTAGAAAATTTGTCGTTTCCAGCGGGACAATGAACACCTGTGAGAATTAGAGATAATAAATTATAGTAACGTTTTTATGAGGGCATTTAGAGTCTCAATGCGCTTACATGTCATCAATAAGAATAAAAAATAACTATGATTATAACAGTCATAATATAAATGAATAAATAAGTAATTAAACAAAACTTATGTAATATTTCTAATAACAGTAATAAATAAATAAAATAAATTTAAATAAAATAAAATAAAACCTATGTTATGTTTCTCATAACTCAAAAATAAAATTTCGAAATAAGAATGAGTAAAATAGTAGCAGAGAAGGAAACTCTATAAAGGATATTGGTATGAGACATTAGATTAAGGCATGCGCAGAGGGTTTGAAATATATAATGGTGCTTGATTTCATAATCCGTAAGGTGACGTGCTTAATCTTCCGGCTTCAACACATGACTCTCAGTCTACAGAACATGTACAATCCAATAGTGTGTTTTAGTCACGATTTAAAGGGACACTGTCACCTATTTTTAGTATCACTTTGAAAAGCCAAAAAACATATTTGTTTCCATGGAAACCTTAAAATAATGGACCAGTTTTGTTAACAAATACTCTACCAGTGCACAGAAACTAGTATTCGTTATCTTTATCAGAAAACGTTATTATGGTTTGTTCTTCCTTGAAGAAATCACTTGATATTATCTTCTTTGCTGTTCTAAAAGCAATTTTATGTTTGAGCAAAGGTACCTTGTCATATATTTAGTGTATTTGACCAAAACACAGAAAAATCTGCGTGACTATGCCCCTTTAAGACTCTAGAAACTAATAGAATGATGCGGATCACTTTGTTTGATTTCAGGAAGCAACAAGAAATAGAGATTGTGTATTTTGGAACTTCTCAGGAAACAGGTTATTACGATAAATAATCAGTCATGCGATCATGCTTGCAGCTTTCTAACATGCAACAAATAAGAAGGAATGGAAAGCAAGACTTGCAAAGGCTCATTTGGATAGTTTTGAAAATTGTTTCAAGGTTTATTTTCCAATCAAAGCTACCGGCTTGCTGTGACCGTTCTCACGTTCTCTACGAGACAATCAAGAAGTACCTACCCAGACTTCCGCTCTGCTGTTAATTTTTTCCGCCCATAATAATTCAAATGTATTAAGATATGTTTCATCTCAATTGAATAATAATGCAAAATACTTACTTCTTTAGTCCTGTAGGCTGGTCAGGACAAGGATGTCATGTAAAATGGATGAATGACTCCAAAACAGTGTGCAGCTGTAATCACCTGACTCACTTTGCAGTTCTAATGCAGTTTGATACCAATTCTACGGGACATAAAAATAACAGTAACGGTGAGTCACCTTGATATTGACATTGACATTAACAATGACAGTGACAGGGTCAGTGACAATGACAGTGACAGTGACAATGACATTGACAGTGACAGTGGCAGTGGCAGTGGCAGTGATAGTAACAGTGACAATGACAGTTACAGAAACAATAACAGTGGCAGTGACAATGACAATGATGACAGTGACAGTGATAATGACAGTGGCAGTGACAATGAAAGTCACAGTGATAATGACAGTGGCAGTGACAATGACAGTGATAGTGACAGTGACAATGGCAGTGACAGTGACAGTGACATTTACAATGACAATGGCAGTGACAATGACAATGATGACAGTGACAGTGACAGTGATAATGGCAGTGACATTTACAATGACAATGTCAGTGACAGTGACAGTGATAGAAACAATGACAATGACAATGATAGTGACAGTGACTGTGATAGTGGCAGAGGCAGTGGCAGTGGCTGTGATAGTGACAGTTACAGTCAGTCACAGTCACAGTCACAGTCACATTGACATTGACAATGACAGTGACTGTGGCAATGACATTGATTTGACAGTGAAAATGACAATAATAATAACAATAATAATAGAGAGGCTTATATAGCGCACATATCACACATGTCTCATGACAATGACAGTGATGATGACAATGTCGTTAATGTCAGTGACAGTGACAGCAAAAGTGACAGTAACAATTACAGTGAGAGTAGAAATGGTAATGAAAATAACAATAACAGTGACAGTGATCGTGATAGTGTTTTTGGCAGTGTCAATGGCAGTGACAATGCCAATGACACACTAACCTTACTACTATTTTTAGCTGAGCTGCTTGCCTCATGCTGTTAATAATTAATTTGGATTTTCAGAACCATAAAAAACACAAATTCAAAAAATGTTTCTTTCCAGCGTCGAGTTACCCATTAGCTCAGTTGGTTAAAGCATCAGACCGATTCCCTCTAGGTCATGGGTTCGATTACTTGCAAGGACTTATATTTTTTCTTTGTCCCACGCTGGTGACATGCGAATAGTTACTTCTTTCTAGAACAGTTTTTGTAATCGTTACATGCAGTCTTTTATAAAACATCAGATGACTGGACGTCCTCATCTACAAAGATAACACTTGCCTTTTACCAATTTGTCTTATCGTCCTTAGTTTAAGTTATTTTTCTCATTTTTAGAGGTCGAACCAGGAAGTAAAGGTGGTGACAATGAGGATGATTACGATTTAAACATGGAGGTACATATAAATACCATTAATAAGGAAAGTGCTTCGATTTCCTTGCATGCGTTTCTCCCCCGTGGTTAGTGCCATGCAGGTTCATGTATTTGCTTCGGGTTAACGGTATAATTGGGTTTGTTGGATTAAATGCATCTGTCGTAATTGAAAAAAAGTTATTGTGAAATTAGACATTAGTTTGAAAACCGCTATATATCGTCTCTTGATGTTAACCCTTTTTTTTTCTTAAGATGATTAATGCCATCAATGCACTGGACGTTCAGAAGAACAACTCTTTGCAGGTATTAAAATAACTGTTATATTCATATCATATATTTCCACCATTTTCCTGAAAAGCTTGAAATATATATTCTACTAATTGCAATCTTTTTTATATATTTGCCGAAAGAATAGTGTTTTATAATATAAAGAATAGTGGTTGATTTTCTAAAGTTATGTACCGTCCTCGACAATAATTGGATTGTGTTATTTTAAATAAAAACACTCAACATCCTTCTTCTGAGGATTAAAATATGGCTTCTTCTTTGCTACAAATTGGTAAATAGCATTAGAAAACACGTACAGCGTGTTTTAGTGAATTTCCTCACCGAGAATTTTTGGCCGCGTGGTGATGTAATAATTTTCTTTCTTCAGTAAACAGAGGCTGAGTTATACACGTTTAAAATGATTCACAGCTTAAGTGTTATTATCTTTTTTTAGGATGCTGTTGAAGTTTTTGACATTATAATTAAAGAGTATGCAAACCGCACATCCTTTCCTGGTACAAATTTGAACAGGACGAGGGAACTAAAAATGGAGGACGTTTTTAATGCCACTGTTATTTTTGAGGGATTTGCATTACGATTTGGTCAGTATCATCTCACTCACATGACAGCATCCACCATCCACTTGACGAACAAAAAAGTGGGTAAGTAAAATGTCTTTTTAAAAGAGTAACATCTATGCGTGTCCATTTACATGTCACCTTTGAACGCCTTTCCACCGCGGTTAAATGTCTGCTCAAGCGTCAAAACAAAACCACGTGAAACCCGTTTTCCAGTTGTTAACTATGTCATGCATTCAAACAGTAAACAAATGTACACGGCGCCTACCAACCACAACATACTTCGTTTGAAAAATGCTGGGAAATTCCTTAGCAAATCGAAAAATAATTTAATAAACTCATAGACGCAGGAAAAATTTATGAACTTTGCACTCTCAAAGTAAAAACGTTATCTTTTACTGACTTCTTGTTTTGCGTATTTCGGTCGCAATTCTCGAAATGTTTAAAGTGCCCCTGTGATCAAATTTTTGATTTTCATTTTTTCACATTTTCGTGTACAATTAGACTTTCTTACGCATCTTGCCAAATTTCAATTCATTATGAACATCAGAAGTCATTTTATTTTAACATTTATTTCCGAGAATCTACGGCCGCCATTAATCAACCTTGCTCCAAGGCTTGGTTGCGAATGGGAGAAAGTGACGTCAAAGACTCAAACATACCTCACGGGTTGAAATTATAATAACAATAAGTATTGAAAATCACGCGAAAAGCAACACAAACTTTGGACTTGTTCTTTGTGCAATTTTCTATGCTGATTGTTATTATAATTTCAACACGTGAGGTATGTTTGAGTCTTTGACGTCACTTTCTCCCATTCGCAACCAAGCCTTGGAACAAGGTTGATTAATGGCGGCCGTAAATTCTCGGAAATAAATGTTAAAACAAAGTGACTTCTGATGTTCGTAATGGATTGAAATTTGGCAAGATGAGTAAGGAAGTCTAATAGTACACGAAAATGTAAAAAAATGAAAATCAAAAATTTGATCATAGGGGCACTTTAACGTGACATCGGGCTGTTGCAACGGTTTACTTTGAATTTTACGCGGAATATTCTCACTGAGAATGAAGACATTGCGCATGCTCACAGGTTGACCGAGGTTAAGCGCACCCTTCTTTACTCTTGGTGTAAGCTGTGCAACTTATGGCCAATGTTTACTTTTGTTTACTGCACCTGTACTATGGAACATTCTACCGACCTCTTTCATTAATGCTGGCCTTTTTTTAAAACTTGTCTTTTATTTAGGCAAGAGTATATATAGCTGACAATTTTAAAATGTGTATGCTTTTATTATGTATATGTAACCTATTACCTAAATATAACTGCAAGGTCACTACATATGCGCATTAAAATGTGCACAAAAATCATAAGTTATTATAAGTTTGAAAGTTTTAAACAGTATAATGTTTGAAATTAAGTTTTAAAAGTATCGTATTGTATTGTATTGTATTGTATTGTATTGTATTGTATTGTATTGTATTGTATTGTATTGTATCGTGTAACTAAACTGACACTGACTGCGTGAAGGTGGTTGAGGGAATCGGCAATAAGAATATTTAGCTGTGATAAATTATATACTAAGCGTTAGTTTTTTCATTTAGATTTACAGGTCAGGAAAATTTTCTACGAAAATGAGAGCGACTTTCATCTCGTAGAACCCCAAGGAAAAGACTACATCAGGATTCCTTCAGGCAATTTTCACAATGGTATCGATGATATTACGTTATTTACCTTGAAACGAAGTTTACATTTGGATGGTTTAATCAAATGGCTTTAACCTGCATCTGTTATATCGCTCACAAATATAATTTTTACCGTAAAACGAAAATGAATGATACAGCGTTAAGCGTCAAGTGGACGGTCAAATGAAACTGTCAACCGATAAACCAGGGAAGTTTAAATTTAGCGTCAGCCGTCAAGTGAACATTGAACTTGGATAAAGTTAACCTTCAAAGACCCGATGGTTAGAAATTTAGTGCCACTGTCAATACCTTTTGTATGGTCAGCCATCATAGCTTTGCCGCAGCACGATATGATAACAGTTATTACTTGCAGCGAAATACAGTTGATATCATGTTTGGAATCATATCATTAACGCCACGTTTTGCACACTATTTTGAGGTAAAATATAATCCCCCTCCTAAAATGTAACCCCACCCCCCGCCCCCCCATCTTTCCTCACCCTTCCATTCCCAGGAACTTTTTTTTGGGAGACACTGCATGATGACTCAACGGTGACTTTTATTAACGGACAAAAATATCAAGAGAGTAGGATGTCTTTAAACATGTTATACCAAATACGTCAGTAGTTAATAATTGGGGATTCCAACTCACCCCCACTTATTCCCACCACACAAATACGCTCAAATCTCAATCAAGTAGCGTATTTTCAATTTTCAGCACAAACTTTTTCCCCAAAAAACTGCTGGCAAAGCACAACTTCTGCTAACAAGCACAAACCTCATCAATCCTCACAAGTTCAAATGAGTTCAAAATCTTCAAAGTTCATTTCCACAGGAAATGAAAAGTTCAAATGAGTGGGGAATCAATCTTTCAATCCCACTCGATGCCCAGGCAAAGGTTTGCAATTCATTTGTTCAAATAAAACGTTTTCTTTCACATTAAACTTATGTGTTAGTTGGAACAGTGACACATTTTCCCCAGCTTTCTGCATCTTCTTTAAATATCTTGCAATCTGCGCTTTCTTCTTTTCAAACTTCTCAGCTTTCACATCTTCCACTGATTTCATATTTTCTTTCCCTACATCCTTTTCACACATCACATCTTCAACCACTTCTTCAACTTCCACCACATTCACCATTTTCTTCCCACTCTCAGGCATCTTCCCACCACTTCTCCAATGTTCCCACGCCAAAGTGCTCACTCCATCTTCCAACACAATTCGTTTATCATCATCTGCACTCAACGCTTTCTTATTGATCCTCACTGTCGACATTTCATGCTTCTCACTCCTGATGACACACATCTCACGCATCTGACTTTTCCCACTTTCTAGCACATCCACATAATCCTCATGACTGATATTCCTCTTCACAACTCCTTTCTTCACTCCTTTGCATTTCTTGATATTCGGGTCTTTCTTCTTCTCTTTTCCACATTTCTCGCATTTCTCACCTTCATCACATTCCTTGCATTCCTCACAATCTTCTTTTTCATCTTCCACTTCCACTTTCACGGAATAGCACTTTGATCGCAATCCCACAAATTCCTTGATTTGTTTCCCACATGTTTCATCTTTCATCAACCCCAACACTTTTTTGTTCATCCTGTGAATCGTTCCATCTTTCACTCTGGGATGATCTGCTGCAAATTCACTGGTGTCAAATCTTTCCTTCACATCTCCTGCGATATCATCAAACAAGTCATCTGTTTCAATCTCATACAGCAGGGAATCTGTGTCAGTGAAGCAAAGTTTCGCTTTCGGCCACTTTTCATTCACATATTCATAGTGGAATTCAAACATGCAAGTTTTGGAAATATCCAGAATCGCTTGACCAACATAGATTGGTTTGTCAAACTTCATCTTTGTCCGTTTCATGTGAACTGCCACCAAATTCTCTCCCAGAATAGTCCGGTGTGAAAAGTTGGGTCGGGCTGACAATTTCACAAGTTTTGCTTCACTATTCACCAGTTGAATGTCCACACGTTTCCTGATGTTTTCCATAGTTTTCCCAAACACAGCGTTGTTCATCAGCTTGAAAAAGTCTTTCTCGAAGGCATTCTTGGCTTCTTGGCGAAGTTTCACATTTTTGTCGATAAATGTTTTCAGCCAGGGTTTCTCAATGAATTTCACACCCCTCCAAACTTTCTTCAACACAGCACCCATTTCCAGGGCTTGTTTCAAAGCTGTCCAATGCAAAACAATCTTCTTTTTATCCCACAAATTTGGAATCAACTTCACAACTCCCCCAACCTCCACTCTTTCTGGCAAAGGTGGGAAATCATTGAACTTGTCATGCAGTTCTTCAGGAATGTCAACATCCACTTCCAGCAAACAACCTGCACTGCTTTCTTCATCTTTCATCTTTCCTGCAAAATCTTCCCACCTTCCCAATTCTTCCTCACTCATCCATTCAAATTGACCAACTGGCAAAGGATGTGACATGCCCCATGCATAAAGACCATTTGCATCCCAATAAGGCACGAATTTTGTGGGTTTCTCAGGATTAAAATCTTTCATATATCGATTGTTTCCCCTTGCTCTCCTATGGGAAATCACAGAAATTCCTCCACGAATTGCTTTTTCAAACATCAGCAACATTTCTGGGTCAGTCAACAATTCCAATTCAACTCCACTGATTTTCAAGGCAGCATCCAAAGCAAGTCCGGGTGTTGTGAAATACCAGGCAGGGTCAATGTCATATTTATCCAAACAAACTTCCCTGAATGCCTCAATCACATCAGCTAGCAAAGTGACATCAGACAGCAAATAGAAATCATGAAAATCCCCCATATTTTGCATCTTTCTCTTTTCCCAAACTTCCATTGCATGTTCCATGTCTTTTTTTCTCACACCTTCTCCAGACAGTTGGGAAAAGAAGGCATCTTTCTCAGGCAACTTTTCTTTGAATTTCTCCACACTGGTCAACCATTCATAGGGAAAGATGCCTTTTTGTCTTGCCAACTGCCAATCTTCCCCGAAAACTCGTTTTGTTTCAATCAAAGCATTCTCAGTCAGGTTTTTTGCCAAACTTCCCAGGGAAGAATTCATGAGTGCCATTGAGTCCAGAAATCGGATTTCATGCCATTTTCGGTGAAGTTTTCCCTTTTCATCTCTCCATCTGCCAATTTCTATCATCTTCGAGAAAGAAATGAAATTTTCTTCATTATTTGGCAAGCATTTCAGGTCTCCTTCAATGTCTCCCAAAGCTTTGATGATCAAGTGCGCATCATATCCCTTCAAGTTGTGAAAGAACACTGGGGTGAATGTGGGCTTTCGTGTCATCAAATTGCAGTGTTCATGCGCTGCACCTCTGAATTTTCCTGTGAAATGGCAGTGATCTCTTACTTTCTTTTTCTTGACTTCTTTGAATTCTTTCTCACACAACCAACACACCTCAGCATTTTCAAACTTCTCCCGATCTTCTTCGTCAAACTGCATCTTCTTCGGTTTTTCAATTTCTGCCTGAATTCCTTTCACACATCCAACCAATTCTTCCACAAACTTCTTCCCCACATCCACTTCATCTGAGTCAGGGCGAAAGATCACCGTGTCTCTTTGAACAACCTCTGATTTGCAATGAATCCCAAAGGAAACTGCAACATGTTTCTGGAATTTTTCAGTGAAACTTTTCTCACCAGAAGGTCTGACTGAGTCAATTGACACCAAACGAGATTCAAAATCACCCACCAACACCACAGGAAATTTCTGTTTTCTTTGAAAATTCCGAAACTTCACAACTTCTCCCTCCTTCGGCATATCAATCCTGACAGATTCAAACTGGGAACAACTTGCAAGATGATTTGCCAACTTCTCGGAACTCCCAAAGTGATTCAAGCATCTCCGGCAGAAATGCATGGTTCCCTTGTGTGCAGAGACTTGTGCACGCAGCAAACGATTCAGATTTCTAGTCCAGCAGAAGTGGGATTTCACCTGACCATTCACAATCTTCCTCAACAACATCAAATCAATCCCAGGCAAGTTGGAAATTCGCAACGGCACCACCATGTTGTGTTCCCAACCAAACACATTGACACCAAATCCATTTCTTCTTTCAAATTTGTCAATGTCAGACAGGGGAGTTGGGAATGAAATTCCTTCCCAGTTAAAATCCTCAGTTTGCTTTTGCAAAATTTCTGTGATTCTTTCTGCATTCTTTTCAACTGGATTTCTTGCACGAGTCACAGCATATTTGAAACACATTTCATCAGAATTCTTCAAGTTCACAACTGCCCCATGTCTTCTCAATGCTGGAGGTGTTGGGATGAAACTGGATCCCCTCAACGGACGAAAACGTGTCAGGGAAAGGCTGAATTCTTCCACATTCACAAACACCCAGTTGCTTCCAGTTCGCAGGAAGTTTGCGAAATTCTCCAAAACTTTCCCTGACATGGTGGCAAACAATTTTGCTGGATCGCTGCCTTCCAAAAGTGTTGCAATTTCAGAGTGAAAAGATGGTGTGGCAAATTCTGTTTCACCTGTTGTCATATTCTCTTTAGCCATCAAACACTTCAGAATCATTTTCACCTTGTTTCTTGGATTTTCCCGGAAAACTCGCAAAACATCTGGTTTCACAATCTGGAAGAAATCTTGAGGAGTTCCTTCGAAATCTCCTGAAATCGTCAAATCAGTTGCGAATTCTTTCAAAGCACTGGCTTTCACTTCAAACATTGAAGCCAGTTCCAATCCCCTCAAATTCGCCAATTCTTGCCTGAATTTTCGTTTCCTGTCTTCACTTTTGGTGTTCGCAATCAACTTTTCCAAATTTCTTTCCCGCCAACGTTTCGTCAGGGGATGGATTTTCCCTTCCACAGGTGGTGCAGGTGGGGAAATTTCTCGCCTGATTTCTGAATCTAGAAAATCCCACATTTTTTGTTTGTCACGAATTCCCTCCCATCCCTCCAAACCCATCTTTCGGGCAAAACCCTGCATTCTTCTCATTGTCACGCGATTCATTTTTTATCCAAAATTAATTTTTGTATATAAAAATGAAGTTTTCAATTCAGGCGGAAGGTGAAGAAAAGCAGGTTTTCCTGAATTTTCAGGAGGCATCTGAGAAAACTGGAATTCTCAGGCATCATATTTTTCAAATTCTCAAACGAGACAACCCAAATTATCGCAGAAGATCAGATGGGAAGCGATTTGTGATCAAGAAAGAAACAGATCCATTTGTCCAGATAGATGGACAATATTTCTCCACGATTGAGGAAATTGAGACAGAGTTTGGTCTTTCACGAACAATGTTCTGCAATCAACTTTTGAAGAAGCGACTGACAGAGAAGAGTGGAATTCATTTCCTGGATGCGTTTGAAAAATCGCATGAAGTGAATTGGAAATCGGAAGAAATGGAGAAATGTCTTGACAATTTGAGACAATGGAGGCAACTTGCAAAGATTGAACGAAAAACGAAGGTGAACGGAGCTTTCCTGAAGAATGAAAAGGGAGTGAAGCGATCTCCGGAGGTGGGAGGCATTCCCACAATTGTTCCACTTTCTGAAATTCTTTTGACTTAATTCCATGCATTTTGCATTGAATTAAACATTTACAACTTCCAGTTCCACCTCCTGACCCCCACCACAAACCTCAGTTTCCAAGCCATCTGGGAAAAGAAATCTATCTTGTTCCCTCAACTCCCTTGGCCAAATGCTCGCCCATTGGCGAATCAGAACCATTCTCTGTGGATCGGTCATTGGCAAAGTTTCCAATTCCTCCCACTGGGAAATCAAAACATTTTCCGGAACTGCCTCAACGTCGTGAAGTGTCATGGCATGCATTTCTAGCAAGACTTCTTCCATTCTTGGATTGTCGTGCAGATTCAAATCGTTTTCATTTTCTTCTGCCATCTCAATCTCGGGAAAGGTTGGGGAAACCGATTCAGCATCTTCAATTGTCAAAAAATCAGGGCGAGTCAAACACATTTTAATTCGTGACATTTTTTTAAAAAAATTCACAAATTAAAATGAATCTGCACGAAGTCCAAGTCGAGAAAATTCAACTCGGCGAACCAAGAAAAATGAAATATGGAGTGGTTCTTCCACTCCTGTGTGATGATGAAGCAACCGAAGGGAGCCACGGAGTGGGGAGCGAAGGAAAAGCGACCCCCGGAGGGGTTCCAAAATTCCTTTTCGATGCTGAAATGCAAATCTTTGAAAACAAAGACTGGAAAACTTTCAGTCTGTCTTGCACTCTCTCCCCAGATGATCTGGAAAAGTTTCAAACGATCAAAACGCACATTCTGAATTTGGCAATCAATGCCAAACCCAGTCTGCGAAAACAATTCCCCAAATCTGCAAACTTCCAGGCAAGTGATTTCAGTTTTCTCAGAGGTGGAAAACTCTGGGCAAAACTGGAAAATCGCAACCAGCATGAATTTCGTGCGAGATTCTGGAAAAAGAGAGGCAATTTCAAATCCAAATTCACCCCTGCTGTTGGTGACATTCTCTTTGGAAAAGTCGTTGTTATCCTGAGGCAAATCTTTCTTGGCAATCGGAATGCTATCACCTGCATCGCGGATGAAGCGTTGATTGACAGGATTGATGAACCACCCAGCCTGTTTGAAGAGGAAGAGGAAGATTCATCGGATGATTCAGATGTGGAAAGACCTTTCGGAATGTCTAAATAATTTCAAACACCAAAGTCAAGACAATCACATCATCTTTTCCCAGTTTCACTCCTTTTTGAACCAGAAAATTCACTTTCTGCATGGAATTCAGAGAGATTCCATCCCCGACATCATATTGCCACTTTTCCACATTTGCTCTCCCAGCCAAGCTGACTGTTCGGCTGCTGCCTTCTCTTCCAACATAGAGATCAATCCTGGGTGTTCTTTGAAAATTCACATGTGCCATGGCTGCTCCAACGATCTTTGTTTCCATTGGGAAAAACAGAAAGTTTGAAACGCCAAACAGGAAGAAGTTTGAATTGTCGCTTATTCGAAAGTGACCAGTCACAACAAATTTGTCCCCTATGATTCTGTGTCCATTCAAGTCGATGTTTGTTTGCATGACCATTCGCTGATTTTCAAATGAATATGGAGCATCGAAAACATTCGCTGGCACATCAGCAACGCTTCCTGCAACTCCATAGACGATCAGATGCCCATCTTGTTTCGCTGGATCGGAAGCTGTTCCAGGCCAATGCATGTCAACCATCAGATATTCTGGAGGAGAAATATGCCATTTGTGCACGTGCACAATTGCCCTGATCATATCGGCCACTGGAGGATCTCCTGCAAATGTCTTGGAAGCTTGCCGTGTTACATTCAATGCTGAGGAAACGCATGTCACTGTCGCTCCAGTTGTTTTTGGTGGAAAATATTCAAAGCAAACCGTGTATTCTCCCTCAGGAAGTTGATAAAAGTTGAATCCTAGTCTTCCAGTGAATGAGTCGTTCGCCTTGGTCAGCTTGAAGGCATATGCTTTTTTGTTGAATTCATGAGGGCTGCCAACGAACTCAACCAGGCCATCAACTTCAATATTCGATTCCGAACTTGAATCATCCACATCTTCCATGAGATAGTGAAACACATTGACAGCCCCTGGGGACGTGATGGCAGATTGGTGCACTTTTTCATCGACATAATTTTTCGTTGCGGCATTTGTTTTAGCCGTGGGTTCGGCTAAGTTTGTAATTGCCAAATTCTTCATATCACCATCAAAAGCCTTGGAGTCGGCATAAGCCTTCGTTGCAGCATCTTTGTTCCCTGTGGGCGGTGCTAAATTCAAGATCTTGTTCTGACTCATATTCACATTTCCAGTCAGTTTCCCGCCCGTCAACGGCAGTTTTCCGGCATCCCTTTGGTCCACGTATTTCTTCGTGGCAGCATGCGCATCATAGATTGGATCTTTCAAGTTAAAAATATGGTGCTGCCCCATGTCCAAGTCAACTTCCATGGCGAAAGTTTCATTCCTGGGCAGGAAAGTGCCGCGAATATCCTCAAATGGCATGAGTGTGTCATAGTGCGTAGCGTAGAAACTCCGAGTATTTTGTTTTGCATTGATCACGTTGAAACTGTGCTTCAAATCCAAATCCTTCACAACTTCGTGTGTTGGAGCAGGAGCATTTGGGTGAAATTTCTTTAAAGTGATCATATTCACCGCAGATGAGTCATTGCTTTCATCTGTCGCAAGATTTAGAATCTTCTGATTTTTGGCGTCAAAGTGATATCCATCAGTTGTCAGGAAAAGTGATTTGGCTGTGAAGAGTGTCAGCGCATCATTATCGCCCCCAGTCTGCAGGTTGATAATTGAGTGATAATCAGCATTCAAGTGATCAGTCAAAATAATCTGATCCGCTTTGTTTGTCTTTGTGTCCAGTTGGGATTTCACAACTGCATCTGACGCGTCAATTCCTTCTGCAACATTCACCACTTTCTTTCCAACCGCGTCAAATCCGGAAGCTGTGAGTTTCATTCCACCAGTTTGAATGATTCTGACTTGTCTTCCACTTCCTGAAGCATGAGATTCCAAATTATTGTATACTCCCATTTTAAGTGAATGAGATATCTCCATGGTCCACTCCAAACCTCTCGCAAATCATCTTGTGGTGAGCTTTGATCATGTTGTCACTCAACACGCTTCCCTTATAGAGAATGAAAAGTTGCACGTCCCCGTGAAGTGGCACAGTTTTGTTTGGATTGATGTCGCCAAAAACCATTGTGTTTGCCCCAGGGGAAGTGGACGCTGTGAAAGTTTTTGCCTTGGCACCATTCACCCAGCAAGATGATTTGTTGGCACCTCCCGGCACATCCCAGTGGATGGAAACGCAATTCCATGCGTTGAGTGTCGCGAGTTGGGCATTCACCACTTCTTCGTTGTCTTTTCCATCAATTCCTGAAATAAGGAGATTTCCAACATCTGTGAAACACACGAATTTATCCCAGCCTGCATCGTCGTGTCCGAAGAGACCGTTTCGAAGATTGTGATATGTGCCATTGAATGAATGCAGGCGGAAAAGGATGAAAACATTCACAATGTCCGCAGCACCTCCCTGAGGATTCAGATTGATGTCGGAAATCAGGGCATCATCTGTGCCATCGAAAATCATGAAAAATCTTTTCGCATTCTTCTGCGTGGAAATGAGTGGGCACTTTGTCAGCAGATTTTGACTGGCATCAAGCCCGGAAAGTGTGTGATCTTTCAACATCGTGATTTTCCGTGTTCCATCCTCCAGTTTCACATCTGTCAAACGGTCCACGGAATAGAAACATTCTGCATTTTCGTTGATGAAAGCGTCAACATATGTGGAAGTCGCCGCAGACAGGATGGAAAGCAAACCACTTTTGACAACAAAGGCTTTTGTGGCAGCATCATTGTCATCAACTGGTTCAGCCAGATTGGAAATTTTGAAACTGGCCATGTCGATTGCCCCAGTCATGGTTCCCCCAGATTTGGACAGATGATGGCGATCCACGAATCCCTTCGTTGCCGCATCAGAACTTTGCGTTGGGGAAGACAGATTTGTGATGGAATTGGCGTTCATATCGATGTTCCCAGACACACTTCCTCCACTGGAGATTGAATTTGCCGCGACAAAAGCGTTTGTGGCAAGATGACTATGTTCAGTGAATCTTTTGTGATTATTGAAAACTCCCATTTTCAATGATTTCATCAAAGTTTTTTGCCACAGATTTCTTGTTTCGATTCAGGAAGAGAAAGTCAAATGGTTTCAAACTCGAAAACATTTCTGGATCAACCATGGTTTCTCTCCCAATCATTTTGAGGTGTTTTGTGGTTGATGGGGGATAAAGAATCATATGAGATGCATTCAAACGGATTTCAGGTGGAATGCCAAAGAAAGATTGTGACAGATAAATCGGGCTGATTTTTTGATGCCTTCCAAGTGTGAAATGTTTCGCGATTTTTTCCTGAGTTCTTGGTGACTCATGAAGCAAGTCATCGAAAACCACGATTTTCCTGGAATCTGGGGGGAATTGATCAATGTCTATTTCTTCCGGAGAAAGAACTTGCAACACGTCATATTTGGCTTTCTTGCTGATTTCATCCATGATGTCTTGCAACTCTTCTATCTTTGATTGCTCAGGAGTTCTGGTGAAAACGAAAACCTGATCAAAGAAAGCGAGTGGTTGGCAAAGAATGTTCATCAAAGTGTTGGTTTTTCCACAACCTGTCGGACCTGCAATGATCAATCTGAAATCTTCATCAAAGAGTTGGGTGTTGTGAGAATCGGATGTTTTCCCATATATCTTCAATTTCATTTTTATCTTCTGAGATAAGTTATTTTTCGAAGATAATGGATCTATCCGGCTTTGACAATGTTTTGAAGGATCGAATGAGAAATTATGAAATTCGAAAAACACGGGTTCATTTGAAAAACACCTTCAAAGATCGAGAACAAGACAAGGATGTTGAAAGAAGTGAAGTTTTCAAAACTCTTCGAGAACCACTTCTGGAACAGCAGAAAAAGACCGATGCAACTCAGAATCGTTTGATTTCGGTGTTGCAGGAAGGGCAGAATAAAATGATTGAGGGCATTCAAGATATTGTGACTTTGAATCAGGAATTGCCACTTCCGCCTGTGTGGCAAGCTGAGCGACCGGAGGGAGCATCTGCACCCAAACGGCCACATGTCCGAAGCATGAGTGAATCAGCAGCCACACCTAAATATGATGTTGAGAAGGGTTTGACTGACGGAGACCTTGCGGTTCATGCAAAATATGGTTTGAAACCAGTGAAAGAATTGATTGGGATGAGCCAAGCACAACTGGAAGATGAAAAGAAATATTATCGCTCCAAACGACAGGGTAAATATGGAAAAGCTTTTGGGCCGTTGAATAAGAAAAGAAAAGAAAATACCCTGTCTGCGGAAGAGGAAGTCGAGTTGGCAAATCTGGAGAATGAAGGAGAAATTCTTTCTGATTATCTGAAACGACTCAACTCCCTCCTGACCGGTGAGAAATATCGAGTTGGAACAGGCCGTCAACCCAAACGCAATGCATTCAAGATTCAAGGTGACCAATTTGGGCAACTCATGATTGATGTTCCCCTTCTCATGAATGAAATGAAAGTCAAAGCTATGAGAGATGGCAAAGTTGTGTTGGAGGCAGATGCAGATCGTTCTTTGATTGACTTGTTGACGAAACGCTTCAACCCCAAGAAATCAGTTTCGATGAAAGCAGCGAGAATTTTCAACGATTTGGTCATGCTTGCGAACCTTCCCAAACATCCATCTTCCGGGAAATCCAAGGTTTTGGGGTCTAGTGTGATGTTTTATTCAAATCCAGAAGATTTGGTGAAAAGACTGCATGTTTTGGTGGGTTCACAAATCGCTGGAAACAACTCCGCAATCATCAAAAATGATCTGTCAATGATCAACGATGAATTTTTGAAGATTGGTGCTATTGATCGGGAAAAGCATCGAAAATTTTATGAAAAATACATAAAATGAATTTCACGGCATTGACTTTCAATTCCCTGGATGCGAAACAGGAAAACATGCATAACAAAACGCATGATTTTCGAGTGAAGTTTTCACCGGAGTTGGAGTTGGAAAAGAATCAAACTTTTGCAATTGCTTTGCAACATCTTTCAATGACAGCCAGCTGGTACAACATTCGTCCTGCATATGGAAACGACACGCTGAAGATTTCCAAAGACAATGGAACAAGTTGGGAAACTTTGACCTTCCCTCCCGGCGTTTATGACTATGAGGACCTGTCCAACGCATTGAGCAGGGAATTGGGGGAAGGGAAAATCACGATTTTTTTCAACCCTGCCACCTTTCGAACATTGATCACACTTGATGCAGACTTTCAAATAGATTTCCGTGAAGGAACTTTCCGGAATTTGTTGGGATTTGACGCGGGAATTTTGACTGCCAGTGCAAGTGGGGTTCGCATCCCAAATCTCACTAATTCCGTTGACAACCTGCAAATTCGCTGCTCTTAATTTGGTGGACACTGCAGTTGTGAATGGAAAAGAAAGCAATGTTTTGTTTTCATTTCCCACAAACACTAAAACACGAGCTCTGCCCTTTGAACTCAGTCCGAAACCAGACTATTTTTGGCACAGATTGAATCAGAACCACATTTCCGAAGTTCGTTTTTGGTTCACGGATGAATTGAATCGCCCAGTTGATTTGAATGATCAAGATGTGTCCCTGATGATCGTGATCAAGAAACTTGATTGAAAATGGAAAGGCGTGAAAGAAATCCTGACACAGGTGAAAGCGTTTGGCGTGGTGGCGGTCTGCTTTCGTCAATCGCTGCAAAACTAACTGGTGAAACTGCAAAAAAGCTGGCAGCAAAAGTCACTGGAGAAACAGCAAAAAAGTTGGCGACAAAAGCAGCTGAAAAAGGAATGGAAAAGATTGGGGAGAAAACTGGGGAAGTGATTGGGGAACACATTCAAGCGAAATTCAAACCCAAACCCCAACCTCCTCCAGAGTGGAAAGGTGAGGAGATTGCTAAGATGTTGAGACAGATGAATGAAAAACCCACAAATCAGAAGAGGAGCAAGCGAAGGAGGAATTTCTCAACAATCACTGAAGCCTATGATGAACTTCTCTAAAAGAATAAATCCATGAAAAAATGTCGAACTTTAGAGATCCCAAACTTGTCAGGAGATATGAGTTGAGTTATTATGATCTCCAAACTCCGTTGAATGCCATTGTTCCAAATGATGCCCACCAAACCAAGGACAATTATCGATTTGTGGTTGATAACACAACAGAAGCAGATCCTATTGATTGGTATAACGCTTGGTTAGAGGTTGAACGGTCATTGAAAACTGTAGCTAATTCTGCAGTTGGAATTGGCGCCGGTGAAGGAGATGAAAATCTATTTGCAACATCCTCAAATGGTCTTGCGCTCATCAAATCAATTGCAGTTGAAGCAAATGCAACTTCCATTTATACAAATTTGAGAGCAAATGAAAGTGCAAATGTCCTGACACTTTTGAACTACACAAAACCCTATGCTGATTCGGTTGGTCCAGATCAATTCTTCTATCCAGATACAAACACTGGAACAGCAGAACTAAGAACTGCCAACGCTGCCTATAATGCTGGATTTAGAACGAGAAAGTATTTGACGCAAGGAAATGACACAACCATTAAAATGTCACTTCCTTTGAATCTTTATGCCTATTTTGCCGCTTTCAAAGACAGTTTGGCACCAAATATGAAAACCACGATAAAACTTGAGCTGGAAAGTGATGACAATTTAGTTGTTAAATCAGCAACTGCACCTCCTTCCAAAATTATTGTTTCAAAACTCAGACTGTGGTGCCCAAAGATCATCTTCAATGGGAAAGGATTGGAGATGTATCGAAGTGACTATCTCAAACCTAAAAAGTGGACATATCTGCGTGAAAAACAGGAAGAGATGCAAACTCGAGCAAGAAATGGGTATTTTAGAATAAGCGCTGGAATTAGCCGCCCACGGCATGTCTTCATCTGGGTTGTGCCAACTGCAAACTATGGAAACCAAACAGGAAATATCTTCTCATTCCAAACATTCAATGTTCCTGGTGGAAGAGAGTTTTCGCGTGCACAGTTAGAAATCAACAATTCCATATATTATCCACAACTGAATCTGACCTCTGATGAAGAAAGCAGACTTTATCGAACTTTGATGAGTTTCAATTCAGCGTATGGAGATGTGTTAACAGGACCATTGATTACGCGAGAAAGTTTCAAAAAGACATTTTGAATGTTGTATTTCGACTTGAGAAATCAGGAAGAAGATGTGAAAAATGGCGCAGTTGCCTTGACTTTCCGATATGAGTTGAATGATGCACCAAACGCAAACTATAACCTGAATGCATTGGTTTTGCATGAAGAAACTTTGGAGTTGTATGAGGAATCAAACCGGCTCATGATTCGAGCTGCTTGAAAGAAAAATTTGATAAAAAAATGACGAAGACGAAACTAATTGCATATAAACTCCGACTTTCAGATGGACAAAAGAAAAAAATACAAAACGCTGCAGAAAACAACTTCGGCGTGAACATCAAATTGGAAAAAACAGCTTTGGTTGGAGAAGATCAATTAATGCTGACCTCCAGACAAATCAATCGAATTCAACGCGCACGTGAAAAAGGTGTTGGCTTGATTCTAGAAATCTCTAAAAGTCAAATCAGGAAAGTTGGTGGGAACTTGTTTGGATCGGTGATAAAACTTCTGCCTTTTGCAACAAAAGCAGCTTCAAAGATTCTTCCCCCACTTGCAACAGGGGCCATGAGTGCTTTGGGTTCATTGGGAATTGATTCATTGTTTGGGAAGGGCATGAATGGAATTGTGATTCCCCCAGCTTTCATAAGAAGTTTGGCAGCAGTTCGCGATTTGACCAAAAGTCAGATTGCTAATGTTGAGAATAGCTTGATGAGTGGAAAAGGATTTGTTTTGAAACCCACCAAAAGGCAGATTGAAGGAGGATTGTTGGGAACTTTGGCTGCAATAGGAATTCCCATGGCGATTGAGCTGGCTTCGAAATTGTTTGGGAAAGGGAGCGGAGCGACCTCCGGAGGAGGGATGATGCCACCTCCCAAAGCAGCTGCAGGGATGCAAGTTCCTCCTGTTGGATATCTTCCCTCCTCCGGAGATCGCTTCGCTCCCTTCAGACCCCCACCAGTCGTTGGAACTTGGCCAACACAAGGAAGAGGAAAAAAAATCTGAATTCTCAATCAGGGGAAGAGGCATTCATGGGAATTCGTCGGGACGTGTTATGAGACCAAGATGGAAAGATGTGCCGCTTTCCAACTTTGACTTGGAGGAATGGGTGAAGTGGTTGAAAATTCCAGAATTTGAAGGAATCTTTTCACGCGATGATTGGCAACATGTGCATGATGCAGGTTGCTGCATTTTGAACATGGATGATGGCATTGGAAATGGAACGCATTGGGTGGCTTCCAAAGTCGATGGAGATGTTGTGCTCTATTTTGATTCATTCTGCATGCCTCCTCCTGAAGAATTTGTGGAATATGCAAAGAAGATTGGGAAAACATGGATCTTCAATGGCGGTCATCCAATTCAAGAACTGGATTCAGTTCGTTGTGGTTGGTATTGCTTATATTTCCTTGATCAAATTTGGCGAAAAAGTTTCTATGATGTTCTGGCAGTTTTTGACTTGGAAGATCAGCAGAAAAATGAGGCATTTGTGAAAAAATTCTTCCAATCTAAATCATTTGAGAAGCCAGACTGGCAACAATATGATTTCCATCTAAAATGAAATCATATTGCGTGAAAGATAAGAAAAAAACAGAAGATGTTCAGCCAATCAAGACATTTTATGCAAAAAATGGTGCAGCAATGAGATCTTCCATCTGTGCAATTTGTGGTGGCAAGAAAACAACAATCATCAAGAAAAGTGAGATGGGAAACTGAGTCTGCCCTCACAAGGTGGGGGCAGTTTGGGTGAACTTGCAATGACAGGAGTGGCGCATGCTATTCCCTGGCTGGGGAAAAAAGCAGTTGAAATGGGACGATTTGGTGTGAGTGAAATGATGCGAAATCCGGGAATGCAAAAGAAAGCAGTGAGTTTTGCATTGGAAAAGTCAAAACCATTCCTGGAGAAAACAGCTTCCGATATGTTCAATCAGTTGAGTGTTGCAGTGAGGCCTAAGAAAAATTATAAAACAAATCGAAAAGACCTGGATGGTGGCGCAATTGATGTGCATGCTTTGATTGGAAAACTTCCCAGACCCAAAGGTGGATTCACTTTCCCCGGACACAACTACACAGGGCCTTGGAATCCATTGCATGAGCAGGTGAAGTTTGATAAAAATGGGAAAATTTTGCAAATCATGCAGCAACCCACAGGGAAAACAGATGCAGTGGCAATGCAGCATGATGTGGATTATTCAATCTGCAAAGATGATCGAAAATGCAAGAATAAAGCAGATCGGAAGATGGTGGCTGCCTTGGATGCCATTCCCTGGGAAGAAAGGCAGTGGGGTCATTCATTGGCAAAATTTGTGATAAATACCAAACAGAAATTGGGGATGGGGGTGGAGGGAAACTAGCTGAGATTTCGAGGGAAGACTGGACTCGAAATCTCGAATTGCACAAGCCAGTTAGGAGACATTTTGAAAAACGGCGAGTCATGGTGTTTGGAGTTGATGAAATTTGGACAGCGGATTTGGCATCAATGGCAAACTCTGAAGACGAAAACGATGGATTCAACAACATTCTCGTGGTTCTCGATGTCTTCTCCAAATTCGCATGGGCAAAAGGCATTGTGGGTGCCAAAGCGCATGATGTCGGTCTGGCATTTCAAGAAATTCTGGAAGAAAGTGGAAGAAAGCCCAAAAAATTGTGGACAGATGAAGGAAAAGAGTTTATGGGAGATTTTGCGAAAATGTTGAAGAAAGAAGGGATTGAAATCTATCAGACAAAAACAAAAGAGAAAGCAAGTGTAGCTGAAAGATTCATCAGAACTTTGAAGGAAAGAATCTGGAAGTTTTTCACAGCAAGAAATACTGAAAGATGGATTGATGTGCTGCAACCAATTGTGGATGATTATAACAAAAGCAAACACAGCAGCATTGGCATGACTCCCAGAGCTGCTAGTGTCAAACGCAGGGAAAGAGAAGTTTTCGCGAATCTTTATCCAGATGAATTGATGAAAAAGTTTCATGTGAAATTCAAAGTTGGCGAAAGAGTCAGATTGATGAAGTTCAAGCGAATGGGATATGCCAAAGGTTTCACCCCGAATTGGTCGCGAAGAGTTTTCGTGATTTCTGAGGTATTGGAAACAAAACCTGTGACATATCGAGTGGAGAAATTGAAGCTGAATCGGGAGGAACTGAATGAATTGATTGATCGATTGAAGAAGGAAAATGATGCAAGACCGAAGAAGAAAAAACTGAGTGGTCCAGAGTTGAAAAAGCTGATTGAAGAACACAAGGAAAGTGAGAAGAAAGTTGAAGGGAGTTTTTATAATGAAGAGCTGCAGGCAACAAAACAAAAACAATTCCCAACGAAGAAGAAAGTGGAGAAGAAGGACAAGATCAAAAGGCCAATCAAGTTCCGCGATTTGGATTCATCAGCAGTGGATACTGAGTGGGAAGCGACTGAAGGCACAAAAAGAAATGAATAGAAATAAAATGTCTGCAAAGAAAGAGATCATGAGAGTGAGCGATTCCGACGATGAGATTGACTCGATTGATCTGTTGATGGAGAGCTATGTTAATCTAGAGAAGAGAGTTGAAGAAATAGCTGAGGATATGCGAAAACAAACAAAGATGATTGAAAGATTGATTGCTGATTCCAGCAAGTGTTGAACTTTTCATTTCCTGTGGAAATGAACTTTGAAGATTTTGAACTCATTTGAACTTGTGAGGATTGATGAGGTTTGTGCTTGTTAGCAGAAGTTGTGCTTTGCCAGCAGTTTTTTGGGGAAAAAGTTTGTGCTGAAAATTGAAAATACGCTACTTGATTGAGATTTGAGCGTATTTGTGTGGTGGGAATAAGTGGGGGTGAGTTGGAATCCCCAATTATTAACTACTTACGTCATTAACTTAACTGTTGTTTTATTGTACTCATCTGTATTTCAGGTTCAGTGTTACTAGGGGTTGTGTACAAAGATCTCCATGTACTCTTTCTTGATAACATAAGCGAAACGGACACAATTAACAAAACCAGGTTAGTCAATACAGCTAACATTTTTTTTGTTGTCAATAAAAATTATTTGCTTTTAGCTACGAATTTTATGGTCTCTTCAAACGCAATTAAAATTGATACCAATAACTGCCGAAACTGTACATGTATTCAGGATATAGTGATTTCTTACATCTTACTGTATTCTTTTAAGATGCAGTTTCTTCTCCACACAGTGGTGAATCTATAAAAGGGAGGGGACCCATTGGTTCATAAAGTTTTATTATTGCCTTCTATTTTTCAGCAAGAGTCTTAACACTGCGATAATGTCGGCAACAATTTATCCTCAGACAGCAGTTGCCTTGCAACAAAATGTGACATTGATGTTCTCAAGCTTAAAGCAGGTAAACGTTTCTGTTGTCCACGTACGATTTATATGAACCTTTACTTCATTTCAGTTCTTTTTTGAGGGGTGGGGTGTGGAGGCAAAATGATTTGCTTTGGTGCGACTGCAGTATCAAGATGGGCCAGTGATAAAAGGTTACTTTGCACCGCGTGCTTAACTTAGCTCGCCTCCTTGTTGCTGAGTAGTAGAGAAGGAAGCTCTATAAAAAATATTGGTATAAGATATTAGATTAAGGCATGCGCAGCAGGTTTGAAGATACAATGGTGCTTAATCTCACAATCCGTAAGGTGACGTGCTTAATCTTCCGGCATAAACACGTGACTCTCAGTCTACAGTGCATGCACAATCCCAAAAGTGTTTTCAGTCACACGATTTAAGGCTCTAAAAGCTAATAGAATCACGTCACTTTGCTTGATTTCAGGAACCAACAAGAAACAGAGAATGTGTGTTTTGGAACTTCTTAGGAAACAGGTAAATATGATAAGTATAATCAGTTATGCGATTATGTTTGCAGCTTTCTAAAATGCAACAAATAAGAAGGAATGGAAAGCAAGACTTGCAAAGGCTCATTTGGAAAGTTTTATAAATCGTTTCAAGGTTTATTTTCCAATCAAAGCGAGAAACTGCTCCCTCGATGACCTGCTGTGACGGTTCTCACGTTCTCTACGAGACAATCCGCCCAGACTTTTGCTGTTATTTTTTTTTCTGTCGATAATAATTCAGATGTGTTAAAATATGGTTTCTCTCAATTGAATAATAATGCAAAATATTTCCTTCTTAAGTCCTGTAGGTTGGTCAGGACAAGGATGTGATGTGAAATGGATGAACGACTCCAAAACCGTGTGCAGCTGTAATCACCTGACTCACTTTGCAGTTCTAATGCAGTTTGATGATACCAATTCTCCAGGACATAACAATGGCAAAATAACCGAGGTAAGGTACTTCACAGTCTCCGTATCGTATATCTGTAAGTTTTTGTTTTATTCTTTATTGCAAACAAAACAAATAATAGTTAGAGTGATTTTACTTCATCTGTGAAACACTATCTAACAATTAGTGTGTGATAGTCAAAATTAAACAAAAGAAAACAAAGGAATTATAGTCTAAAAGTGCGTACTATTCTACTAACTATTTCACAGATGAAGTAAAATCACTCTAATATTACGGGCTTAGTGGTTTTTTTTGTTGTTTGTTTTTCTGTGAGTCTTTCCGTAAAAGAGATTTGATTAGTTAAAAACCGTTAAATACCGACATTCGGTACATTTTCCATTGGTTATGTTTTTCTAGAGGCAAAAGAAAACCTTTTCTCGTTGTTTCTAAAAGAAGGAGGTAAGGAGGTTAAGTGGTTTGTCAATTGAAAGGTTTGGTTGACGACCGAGTTTTCTTTGTGAGTTGTCGGAAAGAGAAAGGCAATGCGTCTCTTTTCTTAGGAAACAAAACGTTCCTATTTTCTAATAACTTCACCACAATGCCGCCAGTCATGAGCGCACAAAATTGATACAGAGAGCTTTAGAAAATGCTAATATATAATTTATTATCTTAATGCTATATTTATGATACTTGAGCTAACTACTTTGTCTTCTTCTTTGTCTAATAAAGGTAGATGAAAAGATACTGGAAATTATCACTTACGTGTGTCTGACGCTTTCTTTGATTGGAATAACATTGACAATAATCTGCTACGCTTTTCTGACGTAAGTATTCTAATAAATGACTTTGCCAGACTTGGCAGGGAGATCTTAACAACTTTTACACCATTTTACTGCCGGCGTCACTGCATTTTCTTTTATTCCTTAGCTGTACTTGTGTATAGTTGCCTATGTAAATTTTACCTATATGTCATGTAAAACTGAGCTGAGTTGAATAAATCATCTTGTCTTGTCTTGTCATTCCCCTCCGATCCCACTCCCCGATCCCTCCCCGCTCCCCTCCCCAAGAAAGTGTTGTACCACTTTCCCAGGGACTAGTGTTAGCTCAAAGCTGGCTCGGACTTATTATTTATCAGTGTTTGTTTATTTCTAATTGTTTGTTTAATTGCTGTCATTATTTCTGTCAGAGACATAAAAGCACCATTATCCCAGATCAGGATAAGTCTCGTCGCTTCCCTCGGAGCAGGACAAATCATCTTTCTTGCCGGCATTGGTGCGACTAAAAACAAAGTGAGATATAACTGTTCAATAAGATACGTTTCTGCCTAGAACGTATACCTTCGCGTTTCGTTGTTTTCTTTGGCTGCGCAAAGCCTTGGCGGGGACAAATATAATTCAGCGTCTTTCCACTAGAGATGGACCGAGGAGTCTTGAAAGAACGCTGGGAAAGTTATTTGTAACTAATCTGATAACTATACTAACATCACAAATTTTTATGTTTCGTTCCCATTTTATTTACAACTTTTTTCGAAGAATTTAAAAATATTTCCTTTTTACATGTATGAGAGTAAAAGTTACATTTGTCTATTTTTCGTTTCTTTTCCTTAGTTTGTTTGCTTATTTAGTTATATATTTATTATTTCTCTCAGTTTTTTTCTTTCTTTTAATTTGTTCTTTTGGAGATTTGCTTTAAATCATTTAGGTGGCACATTCCATACATAATGTATATTGTAGGATATATGTTAATAATAACACATAACATAACTATGGTAACCGTTGTGTTACAGGGAGTCTGTGTAACCATGGTAACTATTGTGTTACAGGGAGCCTGTGTGACTGTCGCAGCTCTTGTGCAGTATTTTCTGATGGCGGCTTTCTGTTGGATGTTAATTGAAGGAATTTACCTTTACTTGTATGTTGTTAAAGTTTACAACGTTAGCAACAAGATGAAAATTTGCCATGGAGCGTCATGGGGTAAGTTTATTTCTTGAAGCCAGAAAACTCATCTTTATAATTTCTCTTAACCTTAAAGCGGCACTTAATGTTAACAAACGACAACAACATTGGACGGATTATGAATGAAAACAACGAAAACATTGAGCTAGGACAGCATTCCACAGAATCAATTTAAGTCAAAGTTGGACCTAGAAACAAACAACACAAAAGCTTTTATTTGAGTAGTCATGCGTTAGGAATTCTGACTTTTGATTGCTGTATGTGTATGCTTTGTGACATTCAAATTAAAGTTGCAAGCAGTCAAGCAGTACTTGCTATTGGTGCTACTCATATTAAGCTGTACTAGCGGATGCTACATGTAACTTGGAGTCTGGTATAAAATTTTGCATAAGTGTGACCACTCAAATGAAGCTACCGAACAGCACTGTTAGCTACCTCAGAAAAACTATAATTACGGAGAAAAACTGTTATCAGTACCGACGATAAGTTATTTTATTTATTTATTTTTTCTTTTTCTTTTTTTTTTTTTTTTTTTCGTTTTTTACTCTATTGCAGGTGTCCCTGCTGTTGTTGTTGTGTTATCGCTGAGCATTGCTGCGGGAATGGACGGGATCGAGAGTTTTGTCAGCGAGGAATAGTAAGAACTGTAGTAATATTAAACTTAACTCACCAAGTTGCCATGTGTTTTCAAAGTCAATGAAATATTTCGTTTGTTCAGTCTATTCATCTTTGGTCATAAGATCGTTTGAATAAAATGCATAAGTCCAATCTGGAATTTTAAGAAGTGTTAAAGGATTATTTTTTCTTTCCTGTAAATAAACCTGTGCAGCACTCTTTTCAACTTAACTTTGTTTTATTTTAGTTGCTGGATGTCTTCCTCTAACGGCCTGATCTGGATATTTGTTTCATTTGTTATTGTAGTTGAACTGGTAAGTAGTGCTAAGCTTATGTAACCAAACCAAAATCATAAAATTTAATTAAACCATGATTAAAATTTACAACAAAAATAATGATGGCCATTTTAATAGCAATGATGTCGACAATGACGATGATGGCGCAAAGGGTTACGATTAAGGGTTTGGTGGCGGGGACGAAAATGATGGTAATGACGATGGATATGACGACGACATTGACGATATCGGCGACGCGATGGTGGTGAGGACGATGATGATTATGCACTAGATAGTGGCGGTAGTGGTAATGATGACAATGATTATTATTATTATTATTATTATTATTATTACTATTATTCATTGTAGTCACTATCTGTCTTCTCATTGGCTAAGAGCCTACAGTTAATCCTGGAAGTCAGCTCACCCTACACGGATTATTCACTTATCTGCTAGCACACTTATCTGCTAGCAGATTAGTGAATAATCTGTAGAATGCGCGCGCAATGCATTTTTCAAGGGCAATGTCAAGTTCACGGGTGGTGAGTGGCATCTTTGCACACAGCCAAGAAAAAACATGGTTCGTGGATTCGCTTCTTCAACCGAGCAAGAAATTGAGAAAAAAAGACTCGGAAAACACGAAAAGATCGACAAAAGTTACGAAGAAACTGTTCCACGAATACCTTAAGGATAAAAACATTCAGGAGCAGGGCGAAATAAAGGAATTAGCACAAGTGTTGAAATCTTTTTAATGTTTGTCGTTATTTTCTGTAAAACAATCTGTAATGAAACAATTATTAAATTATTAGGTTCGGGATATCACAAAAATCTCATCCAATAATTGTTTATAATCATCATCACGCACTGTATGTTTTCCTAATTATTTGACACATACAAAATCATTTTAAAAAATATTGTCATCGTTTTGTTCAAGGTTAACATTTTGATTCTCGTGCGAGTTATCAAAGAAATGACAGCAATGGAACAAAAAAAGGACAACCATGCAGAACAGATCAGGTAAATACAATATTTTCACCATTTTGTGATAAAATAAGCCACATAGAAGATGGTGTTAAACGAAAAACTATTGGAAATAGGAAAATTAGTTATTTCTATCCAGATTCCTACTGGTCAAGCAACAAGATTTTTTTAACCTGAAATTATTTTCTTGCAGGCTTGGTATCAGAGCATGCGTAGTACTGATTCCCTTACTTGGCGTCACGTGGTTGTTTGGCGTACTGTCGTCAACGCACAAGGCATTCGCCTACATTTTCACAATCTTCAACTCCACTCAGGTGAGTTTTGGGCACAGACTTACCATCTTGCGTAAGTCTGAGTGGTTATCTGTGCTATTGCAATGACTGTTTCGGATATTAAACTCAGAAAGGGCCTCTACCCTAGGAATAGGATCGTAGTGGGGCATGCCAACAATTTAAACAATCAGATTTCTTTCACCATATGAACCTTCCAAGGTGTCTGTTCTCATGTTAAGGTGATTGAAACCCAGTCTAGTCCTCGGGTGTTACATTCCTTACGCGGACGGGGTTGCTTGCGACGACGTCATGAATTGGCACCAAGCATTTGGTGTATGGTAAACAAACGTCTGGATGCTAAGGCTGAGTCCAACCATATACCATATATTTTGAAGTATTTTAAGTTCATGTTATGAGGGCAGACATGTCCTGAAATTCACCTTTATGAAGACTAGTTTGATAAATAATGCAGCTGTTACGAAGGCACAGAATACCATTTAAAAAGAAGTTGGTAAGCCTGAGGGGCGTGGCAAGTAAATGCGTACATACTAAGATCCCAGTTTTGTACAATAATGAAACTCTTTTTGTATTTTATTTTTACAGGGTTTCCTTATTTTTCTTCTTCATTGCGTAAGAAACAGTGAGGTAAGAATAAAAATAATTTTTGGCTTATAAGTGTAATTTTACAGGTTTGAACAAAATGTCGACTTTAAAAAGTTCCACGGCTTTCATTTAATGATCATGATTAAGTATTTCATCCACAGACTCAATGGGTATATCGCCTTTTTTTTCACAATTGGGAAATAAAATTAACTGCTAACCAGTAGTTTTTATTTTCAAATGTTAGAATCACTTACCACGCAACGGGAACACCAGCAACAAACAATAGAGTTCCAAAATATATCGACGAGCGGACAACTTGAATCTCTGATTATTCGAATATGTCAGGAATTATTCGAGTCAGTTACGCAACACACATGTTTTATCTATGACGATGGTGGTAACAATTACGTTGGCATTGACGTTGATGATGACGATGATATCGATGATGATGATGGTGATGATGATGATGATGATGATGGTGATGATGATGATGATGATGACGATGATGATGATACCCATGACCGCAGTGATGATTTCCTTATTGGTGATTTCTTTTTTGTCAAAACTGTTTATTTTGATTTTATCAACAGATCAGAGAGAGGTTCAGAAGAAAATTCCGCATGATTTTTCCAGCTGCAAGTGTTGGAATCAGTGCTCTGAAAAGAAACTCCAAAGTGAATGACAGCAGTGGGATTATCTCCCTGAGAAAAATTGACGTCATACCAAAAAGCCGGACTGAAAGCTTGGTAGCTATTTCTTCTTAAAGGGGCCAGGAACCCAGTGGGACAATAGATTGTAGGTTTCCAACAATGCAGTAGTTTTGAACAGTTCCTCGACCCTCCCACCCTCTGTAAGGGATAATGATATAGGTAGGCTTGCACACTAGGCTACTAGGTCAGCTTGAATGTTCGATAGGCGTATTTTATCTTTTCATTCGATTTACCTTCAACTTTGTATTTGCAGAGAAAATGATCTAAGAGAACAAAACCCCGTGCCCCATAAAAATTGTTTTCATCAAAAAACAGCTTGCCCCAATGCTGTGAAGATTATTTGCATTCTCGCTCCCATGACTCTCATCATTGCTGGAGATATCATCATCGTCATATTCCGCGAAGGGAAATCGCGTATTGTGTGAGAGGCTGTGAAAATCGACAAATCCGCCAACTCTAAAATTACATGGACGTCATTTAAACTGACCAATCAGGTGTCGGCCTTAATGTGACAATGTGACACTGCGATTTTATCATTGGTTCAATTTTCATTTTGCTTTGTTTCATATTCGTCATCATATATTAACATGGAAAAGAACAATGGAAAAAATTGAGCCAAGGAGAAAATTGAACTACAACATGTATATAATGTCCTTATTTTGACATCCCAAATAGGACGAGTTTTACGGGGACTTTTAATTTATTATTCAATAATTAAAGGTTTGCGCAGGAGACACCCAGTTCGACACAGGAGAAACGCATTAAGCAACGGGAGCGTTAACGTTGGTTTGCCTTTCGGAAAGAACATTTTGATGTTTGTACAAACGTCAAAGCGTAAATCTTTATTTTAATTAGTACTAAATAAGTTTAAAGGCGCCCTCCCAAAAGTTGGAAAACTTGTGTTAGAGTACTCAAATTGGTGTGTGTAAAAGGAATAGACCTGTTCACAAACTGTTCGCGACAAAAGAAAAACTTTTTTTTCTATTCTCGCCAACCTTTTCGGACTTTTACGACTTGTCAAACTCGTATTTGACCAGTGAACGTTTGCTCCATCTTCAGTACTTCCTCCGACATTTCATTGGCTTCTCTCCCTTCCCACCTCGAGAGAAAAGCATCCCGAGAGCTCCCGAGAACAAGGTAATGATGTGTGAACATTTGTCGTATGAAAACACAAGATTGCTAACTTTTTGGAGTTTAACAACGCGTTTTCCAATTTATTTTTTCGTGTGATCGCGCCTGAACGCTCCAACAAGAGGACTTTCGACTGCCAACCGGCAACTTATCGTTAGCTTGAAGTCCCTAATAGCGATGGAAAACGTATACGTATATGGACCTTAAATGATAACATTTGGTAGACGTGCGACTGTTTTTGGTTGAACGAATTGTAACTATGACTTTATAGAATACTGTAAATGATGTATTTTTTTAGTTGATACAGGGCGCTCATGGATATCAGCCGTTACACTGACGTAGTCACCGTGTATAAATAAAGTCACCTAAAATTCTCATGGAAAATTTTCTTTAAAAGATGAAACATATTTTTTCCATAGAAGCTTTTGAGAACTCCAAACTACAGCTGAAGACGCATTCAGGTGCGGCTTGTATACTTTTTTTGTTTCCAAACAGTTGCTCGTTCTACCAAACTTTTAATTGTGTTTGTATAGCTCTTTTATAACGCGATAAACTTTAAAGTGTATGATATTCACTGGACCTAGAATTATCATTGTATGCTCTATAAATATTATTGTATCTTCAGTTAGTAATCACGATCCGGATGTTCAGAATTAAAGGTGGATAGCGCTATCCACCGGTAAATCACTATCTAGCGGAAAACACAATGGATTTTGTTAGTACTTATCCACTGGATAGTGATTTATCTGAAGGATAGCGCTATTCACCTTTTGAACAACCAGGGCCAGATTAACTTGAAGGCATTCCTATCAGTTTTAGGCAGTTGTGATGCTAGTGTAAGAGGGATATTACAGAAAAAATTGTTGAGGCAGTTGGAGATAGTAAAAGGTTGTTCGTATTGTTTATTTTCTACTTGTAGCTTTTCTATATGAGAACTTGGCCGCTTCTTATTAATCAATAAATTAATATTGTCCCACATCTTCTTCGTGTTGTCTGATTTGGTTAAAATGTCATTGTAAAAGCCGTCACGATATATCTTATTAATAGAGACAATTTTGTTCCGATATAATTTATACTTCTTTAGGAAAACACAATTTCGAGTAATAAGCCATTTCTTGTATAATTTGTCTCTAGTATAAAAAAATAAAAAATAAATAAAAAAAACTTGAAGGCGATTTACGTCACTTATATTGTTACAGCTTCGTTTAGGGTTTTTTGTTTGCTATGTCATTTAATATTAGCCAATCATATACTTGTAATCTATATTTAAATGTCAACCCTTGGACGTACACGTACACGTACAGGCAAACTTATACCCCCACCGTGGTACAAGAGGGTGGGGGGGGGGGGGTGGGAGAATTGTTGCAACCCCTCCCCCTTGGGTTTTTGCGGTGTTACAATATTTGGAAACTATTTCACATCTAATAGATAGCCTGTGATGTCGTATACAAGATAAGGTAAATATAATGGGTTGTAGCGCTGTTGGGGGTCCGTGACGTCATCCAAAATGTCCGACAATATGGCCGCCATCTTGGATTTTACTAAAAATTCAACTTTTCAAAATATGATACAATAAAGCATTTTGCTGCTTTTGGTAGCATTTTATATGTCTTTTTTACTACTTCGGCAAACTTTACCAAAATGTGTCAATGAAAAGGAAAAACGAACAGCTACTGGAAACGGCATGTACCAACAATACTGAAATGCTCTTGGTGGCATCCATTCCTTCCCCCCCCCTCCCCTTGTACGAGCAGCTATGCGTTTTTGGCACCTATATACTGGTGCCAGTAGAAAACTAGTTTTACTAGTCGAAATATTGGTCATTAAATCTGCCTTTAATTTAAGTTATACCAGCCTTTTAGTTTGAATTCTATGTTAAATTTACACGCATTCAGTACGCGTTAACACTTCCGCATGCACTGCTGCTCCACCGGTCGATTGTGCTGAAATTTGGTAAGGTTGTGTATTACGTCTACGTTAAAGCTGATTCCAGAATTTAACTCAAACATAACGGCAAAAGTTTTCTCTGGGTACGATTTTGTTCAAAAAGCGGGGTTTACTCAAGTTCGATTATCACTAAAAATATTTTTCTCAGTCAAATCGAATTCTTGTTATTGCTAAATGATGGCTGTAAGTTTCGCAAAGTTTTATAGCCATCGCTTTTGTGCCGAAAACGTTGTGACCCACCCGGTTTGCCGTAGACGAGTGCGCCCGAAATAACGACGAAGCCACCCAAACTGCTCCTTTGCATTTTTAAATTTGTAACATTTACAGACATAGTTTCAACGGCAGTTTTCATTTCATCTAAAAACAAAGTAAGCACCTGTCTGTGTGCTTTCTGTGTAAATAAACCTATTTAATCAGCCCAAGAATAATATGAGTAGCCAAAATAATTATGAAAATTTAATGTGCATGTTCCCTTTTAATTGAAAGACTCATTAAATTCAAAATATTGGAAATATTGTCAAATTGTTCTATGGGACCAAAGATTACTTTGTGAAGGCCTAGCCATCCGCTTAGAGTGGTGTAGAAATACTCCTATACTGCGTTCATAAAGCAGATAAAAAAAATGTCAAACTTGGCGTCCGAAAGCTTGTCCACACCGGCGCATGTCGTGTCAAAAATAATGCAGATTAATGCTGTCTTCTTGCTAACGGCAGCAAGGTCCTATATCATCACTCACAGTCATATTTGATTACATTGCAAAATTTATAAATAGGAAGTTAAAACATTTCCGTTTCAACATGAATTTAAGCAGAAAAATTAATTCAAAATTTGGGTAATATGGTCGCCATGGAAATCTTCACATTTCATGAACAAAAATAATTCCGTCACATCAAATGTCCCCAGAAAAGAAAAACAGAAAAAGTCACTAAGTTTGGTGGGTATTGGTGAAAATCAGCTCGGGCACTTCCCCCACCCATCTCCCCCGCTGGTCTTGATCATGATATGTTTGTACAATGTCTGTGTGTTTTCCTGTATCTGGTTAATTTTATCAGTCTTTTGTCAGTCGAATTTTAATTCAGTCTATTATTTGCCTGTCGGTCTTGTTTGCAGGTAGCTGATGGCATTGGTTCAGTGTAGTCGTTTTGAGTTACTCTTTCTGGCTACCGATTTTGTAATTTTTGTGCAGAAAATCCTAAACTGGTCACAGCCAAAACGAATAAGCAGGGAGCGGATAAACTTTAATTTTAGGCAGCTTATTAAAAGCTTCGTATCTCGAGCACCTTGACTTACACTGGTATTTTTTTTTAATACGCATGCCCTATGCGTAGTTCAGTTTCACGACTATTGGTTAGACACTAACGTTGTTTTTCCGTTAAAATGGTTTGCAAGACGTCAGGTGTCGCTTTAAGTCAACACGAATGCGCGAAAAGGCAGTTATTTAATTATCACCCAGGAGATAAGAAACGTGAAACACGGGCGCAAGTCATTTAACTGTTGGTTTCGTCATGACAGCTTTATGTCAATAATTGTAAAGGAGGAAAGAACACGAATATTAGAATATTCACAACGCTGTTTTCAGCCGTTTCCTCTGCACGTTTCATCTTCTTGTAGTTTGAAGTGAGTTAGAGTTGAATTCTGCTATAATGATTGTTTTATATATTTCACGCGGAGCTCTTCTACTTGGATTTTTTTGGAGTGAGTATAAAATCGTCATTTATATTTCAGTTTTTGAATATGTGATAAATTATAAGCTGCATTCCATAATTTCCTCTCTTTTTTTTGTTTGACCTGAATTGTTTTCCGTTATAGCCTTGATTGTTTTAACCATATTCTGAAAATTTCATTTTTCTCATGCATAAAGTATGTCGCTTCGGTTTGGTAAATATTTTTATTAGAATCCATTATTTTGTACGTACGTCTTTTCTTTCAACCAACAGTGTTCGATAGGGTTTTTGTCGAGACGGAGAGAAATTATATTAGGACTGCAAAATAGTAAGTAATTTTCATGTACGTATGGTGATCGGACAAATGAAAGAAGTACTGAAAAGGAATACCATTGACTATATATGTCATCAATAATATTTTTAGAACTGAAGGAATACATTCACCCGGAAAATAATACCAAACGTGATACTTTGGGTTTCAACCCATTTGCTAAGAGATAGCCTAGACTTTCACTAACTATAAAACAAGAATTCACAACTAAAGATGACTGGTATAGAAACCCATTTTATCCATGTCGCTGCCGAATTAATTCATTCATTGTCTTTCCCTAATATAAAAGAAAATCAACACAGACGTTTTGTGCATGACAGATGGTTACGGTGTCTTCCTTTAAAAACCAACTGAATTGTTTCATGAGGAAGCATGAAACAAACCATGTTATAACACTTCAGCAAACCCCAAAATTTACTTCTTTTTTTTCTCAGGAGGCAATTATTTATTATATACAGAATTTACGATTTGAGTTGTCTTTTTTTTAGTTACCAAAATTAGAGAATAAATACAGGAATGATAGGAATGGTTATGCAAATTTTAATTTTACATATATGCGCACACTCATACTCTTCATTAACCAACTAAACCATTTTCGATTAAAAGACGGAAAATTATTCTTTATCTTACTAAATGTCATCCGCCCATGGTCTTGAATAAGTAATTCATAATAGAGAAAAAAGCAGCTAATATTTACAAAGTGCAGATGATCCTATAAGAATTCTTTGGCGCTTAATTATTTTTTAATTTTTTCAAGATTTCTATTTTTTTATACAAGACTCATATACAGCTATTTAATTTTGCTGCTATTTTAACTCGTATTGTGTTTACTTTGCAGTTTCCGCAGCCGGAAATGCAGTAAAAGGTAGGTTTTGCCTACTGTCGAAAGAACAACTTTGCACGTACATCGACATGTGACATTATAAAACTAACAAAGCTACGGAAGCCTGTAAGGGACATTCGAAAAGCGACTTACAAGCTGGTTCCAAGGTACGGAACTTGATATTGTGTACGGGTCATTGTGCAATCTATTTACGACTGCTTTCTTGTAGTCGTTCTTAGTTTGTTACAAGCTACACCGCGCTGACGAGCCCCAAGGAGGGCGAAACAGCTGTCCGCGGTTGCTACCCTGCTTTATCGGTTTCTGTCGCATTGGAGATCAGCCTTGCATTTTGTCGTTTATGTTTGTTCATTTTTTGGCTGATAAGGTCTTTCGTAGATCCTACGTATCGTTTACAGCATTATCGTTTGCGGTCCTTTTGCAGATTTTGGTTTTAATTTTAGGGAAGTTTTTTTTTCAGGGAACTTTTTTTTTATCAGTTAATGCGAGATAAAAATGCGAGATAGAAAATGCGAGATAAAAAATGCGAGACAGAAAATGCGAGATAGAAAATGCGGGATAAAAAATGCGAGATAGAAAATGCGAGATAAAAAATGCGAGAAAAAAAATACGAGATAGAAAATGCAATATACTGAAGGGCGGCGTGGTTACCCTGGAAGCGCCTTTGTCCATGTCCATCATGACCGCGTCCGGTACCGCGAATGATGAGGTAATGATGGCGTTTTTTCCGTAGTTTTTAATCAATGAATTATTCATACATGCTGTGCACAAGCATATGGAACTGCAGCGTATAAATCGACAGGAGACTCCATCAAAACCGTCCTTCGAGCTTGTCTGAAGATACAATGAACAGGCCTATCTGAACAATCCTCATGCTACAAGCCATCTCTACATCTCTCTACAACTGCGAAACCAGTAGACGATTAAACGAATTTCATTATGAAGTTAAATCTTTTACATTAGTAAAATGTACACAGAAAACTGCGTACAAACGGCGTTCCCAGTTGTAAAGAGATGTAGAGATGGCTTGTAGCATGAGGATATTGTGCCACCCCTTCGTACAGCTGTAGCTTCAACAGTACGTATTGAAACTTGGAGGGTTTATAATTATGGTACGGCCAAAACTGTTTCCTTTGCGAGGTAGTAATTACTTCATTAGTTCTGCAATGCCGCCATCTTGGACCCGCCATCTTGGATTTCTGGATTTGTCCAAAACCTTAGAAACCCGTCCAAATTGACTCAAAAGCAATCAAAACCAATAATGAAACGCATAAGCAGATTTTTTTTCATTAAATGGTTAAAAAGATCCAAATTTTGCAAAAGAAAAAGACACATCACTTTCGAAATCTTGTTGCCATGGAAACATCAAGTTACGTGAATAACGACTTCCAAATTGTTGCCAGATAAATTTTTTGTAATCACGTAATTTTTAAAAGAATAATCACGTAATTTTTCTTAAAAGAATAATTACGTAGTTTGGTGGCAATTGCTTTAGTATATGTAATCGCATGGGCCCGAGTAAAATTAAGGATTAATATCACGCGTGTTTTCAGAAGCTGTCGCGACGAGGGCAATTTCTACAGCTTCTGAAAACACAAGTGATATTAATCCTTAACTTTACGAGGGAACATGCGATTACTTGTTTATAATATAGAGGGCAAAATTATAGGGAAACGTTTCAGACTTTTTAAGAGTCACTCAGAAAACCAACCGAAGTGAAAATACTCTCTCGCAAACTGACAAGAAAAACTTTTCAACTCACTGTGGTTAAATAAATTTCTATTCGGTCAAAGATACATTTGTCTGTTATGTACATCTAGAAAACATAGACACTTTACGACAAAAACAAAGCAAGTTTTATTTTAGCGTACCTGTGTTTTGAAGTTTTTGCCGCTTTGATAACAACAACAAATGGTGAGAGTTCAAACTTGCTTGCACGTTTGGCGATTTAATTGCTTTCTTTCACTTCTTTTAGCCTTATTCGTTCTCCTGTCAAACGTATATTTTTCCTTTCAGCAAAATATGTCAAAGTTCTTT